>CM052286.1:4204097-4230112 GCA_028455765.1 Lasioglossum oenotherae | reverse complement strand
TAGGTTTGAGTATTGCAAGATAAAATGTGGGTAACATTTTAGTATTGCTAATAAAACTATGTATAGGTTTCAGTATTGCAAAATAGAATATGGATATGATTTGAGTATTGCAAAATAGAATATGGATATAATTTGAGTATTACAAAATAAAATGTGGTTAAGTTTCCGTATCGCAAGATAAAATATGGATAAGTTTCAGTATTGCTAAATAAAATATGGATATGATTTGAGTATTGCAAAATAGAATATGGATATGATTTGAGTATTACGAAATGAAATATGGATTAGTTTCAGTATTGCAAAATAAAATATGGATATGATCCGTGTATTGTAAAATGAAATATGGATATGTTTGTTGTAAAGTAGTTTATTCCCAAATTTTGTGTGAAATAATGTTTGAAGGCGATCCTTTGCGACAATAATGAATATTGTAAAATTAAGCATTTAGTGCAAGATAGTGAATTTCCAAATAAGATTACATATAATTTCAAAAATGTTTCGAATTTACATTAAAAATGCAAAAAAATGTTTAATAATCTCTTAATGCTTTCAGGTGTATTGCAGATGCATATTTCAGGTGTATATCAGACTCATTGAAGATTTACTATTTATACACATATCCTTACATTTCAATGTAAGTTGTAATCTTTTATCTTCTATATAAATAAAAATGTAAATGTTCGTTTGTTCAAAATCTTAAATCTCCGAAAGTTGTTCACCGATTGCTGTGAAATTTCGACACAACGTTGCATTCGAGTACGCGCGTGTTTTTATATACCTATTATACATATACATAGATGTCACACCTGTGACAGGTTAAAACATGCTTTTTTGAATCGTGTGCTTTCTCTTTTCTTTCTTTTCCATTTAACCAGATTGAGCCACAGCAACGTGTGGCTACTCGATGATTCCATAGGGCGGATATTAGAAATACCCTTGTGGATTTTAACGAGTAGGTAGGTTCAATGTCGTCCAACGATTTACTATACATTTTCATCCCGCTGGGACCCCAAATGAGAACCAAGGTATGCATGCATCTGTCACTTGTGATACATGACTGTCATACTATGACGTTCGCAATGTACACCTCTGTTAGTCGCGTTGTAGCATGTTAGGTGGATTTTTAATTGTTAATAACTAAATAACAAAGCCGTAACCGCATTTTTTTATACTTAAATTTTCTCCCACCTGTAGTCGAACACCCTGTGTTACTTTTATATTATACAGGCTACTTTTCCGGCAAGATTGTAGGAGCATGATCTATAAGTGAAAATACGAAAAAAATGTTATATGTATGAAGTTTATTTATAAACGCTTTATTACAATATTATAGGCAAATATTGAATGTAGCCTGAATAGGTGCGGAGCAGCAGATTTAAAGCTAAATAATTCGGAAGGTAGATTGTGTTTACTTTGCCTGTACTTACGAGATATTTCTTAACGTACAACGATTGTCATCACAGTTTTGTGATTCCTTACAATTCTTTATGCAACAAGTTTGCACCATTTTTCCAAATTTTAATTTTTTCCAGCATCCCAATATCAGAGAATTGTAATTGGCACAGATTGCATCGCCTATAAAATATAATTAAAGAAATCACAAAGTATCGTGTCCATTACTTTTGAACTAACTTTTTAGAAGACAGAATTTACTTATCTAAAATATTTTAATCAGATGTTAGCATTCAATTGATGATTTTCATCCATTGAAAACGAACATCACCATTTTTTTTTCTCGATTTTCATCTCATACTGTCTTGAAGAATCGCCCATCAAATTTTCTCTCACATGTTGCCGATACATATGTACTAATATGTCCTGGACTAGACCGGACCAGCATTTTTGGCGATAGAAAAGTCGCAGCATATCTTAGTGACATCACGATGACCTAAAACAATTTTCCAAGAGGATTAATGTACATAATTATTATATTATGTATATAAATATAGTTGGATATAACAATATAATTATTTTAAAATATATTACAAATACACAGGACTCGTTCCAAAACTAAAAATTAGTAAAATGCTAAGTAATACGTGAAACGAGAAAGCATTATTTACTTTTAATGTTGTAAATAACATTAAATCACTTAAGGATTTCTGAAGTAAATTAGATAATACACCTTGCACTTACAAGTTTTTCAATAATGATGGGTAGCGTCAAAATGCAACACATAAAATATATCCCAATTTGAAAATTTAATATTTGTTTCGCTCATACTTTTTTTAGGGAGTTATCCGTATATATCTTATAATTTATAATATTATAATTTATAACATCTTACACAATAACCTGTAAAACTAACACCACTGAAAAATTGATTCTGATACTATAGGCATATTATGCATATATAGACAATATAACCATAAACTAATCACCCAGCACAACTCATGATGGTAAACAACAGCTGAATTCTCGTTCCGTGCGCAATCCATTTTGTGTCCAATTCTACATGTGCGCAATTCGTATTCTGTATATATATGCTACTAACAATAATCGATCACTCTTTATAAATGAACAGCCTAGGGAAAGTTGCGCTTCTATCAGACTATCGGCGTAGAGGTGAACTACGGATGAAGTAGGACAAGGATAGATAGAGAGAGAGACAAAGACAGATATAAGATTTTTTGATGAACTCTTTCCCATTTTCTGAAGCGAAGAAGCAATATTTTTGCATGCTCTTTGCGGTGAAATGTTCTCCGTGTTATTCCGGATCGCCGTAAAAAGCCCTTTTTTGCAATTTGTTTCTTGTTTCTTGAAATTTTTTAAACAATAATAGCGTACGTTTTTATAGAAGAAAATTTTTTCAGGACATTTTTTCCAAAAAAGGGCTTTTTAAGGGCTTTTTATATGTATTTGATGTATTCTCATTATGAAAAAGTTTGTAAATAATGTTTAATTTTCAATATTTGTAATGAAACAGTGTTATCGCACTTGATAATATGGTTTCAATTTATTAATAAGTAGAAAGTTGTACATATACTGTTTGTAATTGTTATAATATTGAATATACTGTGTTTAAAAGACATTAAAATGTTTTAATTTGTTTTATTTTTAAATAAAAATTATTAATTAGCAAGGAATGGGTAGTATGGATTTAAAATTCCCGCGTTTACCCGTTAGTTGTTGAACACAAAATTCAGATGGCGTTCGATTTCCGTGCTAACAGAAAAATACATTGAGTGACACTACCCTGTGACGTGTCTATAGCGCACCACGTGGATGGTACGCATGACACGTCGATCTCTATTCCACTTCCACAGTCCACTTCACGCCAACAGTAAACGTTTACGGCTACGGTATTCAGTCATATGTCGTATCGTATCGTGCCGTGCTGTCGTGTATCGTGTACAGCAGAGAACGATTGCAATTGTGTAGTAGTTGCGTGGCTTGCCTTGAGCACTCTGGCTTCTAAGCTTCTTCGATAGTATCTGGAATATCAAGGAGAAAGACTTGTTCACCAATAGAGTTAAGAAACGAGCACAAGCTGCGTTATAATTTGGGTTTCGTTCGCAAGCTACAAGGAAAGAAGCATTCAATAAAATGGTGAGTGGGAATTCGAGTAATTCGTTGGAATCAGACGCGTTCGACTATGTTAGAAATCGATGCATATGGTCATAATTTTCCAAAGCCGCCAGGTCCTAGCTCGACTTCCGTTGGACTCGCTGGTCGTTCGCCCAGTAAAGCCCTAGCACCTAGAACAGGTGGTAGTAGCACCGTTAGACAAAGGAAAACCACAACAACTATCGCAACCAGGAGCAGAAATCCTGGCGCAGATTCCGGCGGTATGTGGAGGTTTTACACCGACGATTCACCTGGCATTAAAGTGTAAGCCTAACCTTGTTATTTCGATATTATACTCGACGGGTTGAACGCAATACACGGCCTAAATAAATGAGAAACGAATTTTTCAGATGTAGCGAAAATAGAACTTTGCTTGTACATATTACTGTTCGACTCGACTCCAATTCTTAACACTAACCGTAACGGGTACAAAATGTGTCGTTTGTTTATTGTTTTATAAAAATTACAAGACTGAATTTATTTAGATTTTTACAACTTTTATAATAATATGTGCTGGGTAAAGATAATAAAAGAATGTGAAAGCGGTCATTTGATCGGTCGTGGTACAGTTAAAGGGGGCAGACTCTTGTTTCCAGGATTGCGAGGGCACGGGATGTGTCTTCTCATTTCTCGATAATGCAAAGTTCTTCAGTAGTCAAAAGCACTAGATGGAAGATCAATCTAGGCTGCAATTGCCCTCAAAAGTCCTGTTTTTATGTTTACGAGGCGTAATTTGCATAAAGCTGCGCTTGTAGCTATTCTCATAAATAGACTGCAGATCTTTTACGCAAGATAAACAAAGTTCGCATTGACTGCAGGAGCCAAACAAAAATTGTATTCTTCTTTTAATTATCCTATTAAGCTGAAACTAATACATTGTTGTTCTTAAATATTTTTAACACATCCACTGCTTTAAATTAATTGTATGTGCCCATTTTTGTTATAAATGCATAAAATCTGCAGTCCTGAGCAATCCTGGAAAAACAAGTGTCTACCTGCCCTTAAGCTTAAGAATTATTTATTATTAATATTAATTATATGCTGAATATTTATAGTTTGTATAATAGAAAACTTTTTTTACAGTGGGCCAGTACCAGTGCTGGTGATGTCTCTCCTCTTCATCGCATCTGTATTTATGCTTCATATCTGGGGAAAATACACTAGATCTTAAAATCGAAAACTGAACGTCTCAAGTATTATTCTTTGTGAGTTACATTACCATGCAACGGATCTCATGCGGATCAAATTTTTATCGAGAGGAGCGCAAAATTTAATGCTCGATATCAGACAGCCCAACCGGAATCGTTTACTTCGCGTTATACCGAAGTTTGTAACGTTTGTATGGAGGAATCTATGAAACAATTCTATTTACGTGTAATGTACGATCGAGATAAGTTGTACTCGTTATTGTTTGTAATGTTACTACTAACGATATATAATGTATTATACCGCAATAAATTACTCTGAAACCAATTTAAAAAAGATAGTAATACAGATAATACGGATGTAGATGGTCCATGCGTTTCCCCATCTCGTATCTCGAGCTTCTATAACTACAATTCGAATTAGTTTGAATGATTCCTGTACATTCGTCGACGATTGTTATAGCTAGAGTGAATAGAATGTTCTTCTAGAGTGAATTGATTGTTCTTCTAGATTGAATTAACCAAAAAATCAATTTTTACTATTGTTTTTCACAATTCCGATCAAATATATTTTTTCAACATATTTTTAGACATCATTAACTAAAATAATTCTTCAGGCCTTACAGAGTAATTCAAGTTGTTTGGTCCATTCATAAAAAAGTTATTCTGATGTAAAGTGTGTGTGATCAGTTTTGTTTTTAACTGTATACCCTTCTCGGACTGTCTTTTGTCAAAGACGATGTAAGGTAACACAATATACTCCCTATTAGAAGTTTATATTCAAAACAGCGTTGATTATCCATAGCTATCGATAACCATCGTCCAAAATGAACGAATCAAATGGAGAATGTATATTCTCGAACGGTGTATCTGGAGAGTTATTATTGACGAGTTGGGATTGGGATTGGGAAGGCTGCGGTTGGGCTCTGTAGTGCAAGATTAGATCATATACATATACTTATAGACCTGGCTTTGGATAACACATGCCGTGTTCCAAGATTACTTTATTTACCAGATGACGGATGTGGGAAAAGTGCTATAGTTTGTTGAGAAGTTGCAGTACCACGAAGCTAAAGTGTATCTACAGGGAATAGGGAATCGTCGCCGTATCTCATTCTATATATTTATGAAAACTGTAATTGTAATATATATTTTATTTTATTACTCTATCATTTTTACTTTACTCTTATTATTTCCAATATGGCTAACTTATCTTGCCAATTATAATTTGGTGTAGATGTTGATAATATGAAAACTCTGTATCATAGTATATCATAGTATTTATCTGTATTTATCATTTTGAATTATCTTGTGACGTGACTTGTGGGCATCAGATACTCCGTTATCTTGTAACACTGCGTCCTATGCATATCCTATACCAACGCCGGGTCCTGTACGTACAGATATTATATCTAAGGGTGCAAGCATGCGAAACACTGTCATGGCATACCGACCAGTGAGAGAGGGAGAACGCGAGGCGTTCCAGCGAAAGAAGGATCGAGCTAGGGGGGAGTGTGTGTCTGACACATGGATATAGGAATATAGGGATGGAGCATGAGCTGGCATCTTGGACGCGGGGGGAAAACTGGTTTACGGGAGGGGCACGGCAGGCTGTTGCATCTTTTTGATTGGTTTTTCTGCGCATACTCTCTACCGCCAAGTATGAAAAATGTTTACAGATTGCTTACATATATCTGACAAGTTGAAACTAGAAAAGTGATAGTTAACCCTTTGTCCTGTAATAACGTATGACACTCGCGATATGAATTATGTTCCAAATATTATAATGAACGTTGTTAAATAATTAAAAGTGAAGAAAATGGAAAGTTGTATAAATTTTCGATAACGGCAAATAGAACGAGGGATTAAAAAAAACTAAAATTAGAAAATATAGAAAGGAAATTAAAACGTGCAACGCGAATTAAAGAAGATACTAATTTTACATAATTTCTTATTTATATTTTAAAATCATTATTTTTAGTAAATGAATAGGTGTTATATATTTAATAATTAATAGGGATATCATAAATGTAATTTTTTCTTATAGTATAATTAAAAATAGGGTACAATAAGTTTTTACACATAATAGGTTTATATATATGTACAGTAGCGGACAAAAGTTTAAGACCGCTCTAAAGAAGACGATAACTTTTTTAATATAGTACTACACGATTTTAACTTTTTTGGGAAGTCAGAGCAATTAGTTTACTAAAGGATGTGAAAACAAATTTTTTCAAAAATTGCAATTGATCGGAATTGTTGAAAAGATACTAAAAATTGAATTTTTTGTGGGCCTATATTGAAAATTTTAAAAATACGCTTCGTAGATCTGTGTCAATTAAACATATTCTGAAAATTTCGTCAAAATCGGTCGACGTTGCAATGAGCTACAAACGTTTAAAGATGGTAAAAATTGCAGATTTTCCAGATTTTCGGCAATAAATCGTGAAAATCTGCAATTTTTACCATCTTTAAACGTTGGTTTTTAGAATTGTATTTAGAATCCATGGATATAGGAATTTAGAATCAGTTTGGAATAAACATAGTCAAAAAATGTTTTAAAGTATAAATATTTAATATTCTACCACAATATGCAATACAAAGCTGAATATTAATGTGTAATGTGTCGCTAACTTATTATTGTGAAACAATAGTTATTATAGAAATTAATTTAAACCTTTGGCCGCTCGCGATAAAGCGAACGACATATAATGAACGTAAATGCAACTTAATTTTATTCTTCGAGTTCACTGGCTTCCATCGCTTCACGATACGATTTATCTTTAGTGCAATCTGGATCCAGCTTGATCATATCATCGAATCTGAGAATAGTTATCGCTGCTTCTGTCGCGAATTTCAGAGATTTTATTTTGGAAATGGCTGGCTCTAGCACACTGGCTTTCTTATTATCCTTGATAGTGCCCTCGAGTAGGTCGAGACCAACCCTGTTAAAAGTACAAGTATTACATTGTAATTTCTAATGAATTTTTTGGAAACAAAAGTACAATACCATTTTAGGTCAGCAAGATCTGCTTTCGTTTGACTGGAATTGTGATAATCACGTAATTTTGCTACGATTTCGCTACAAGTTCTGTAGCATCCTGTGCTGTGTTGACTGTTAACGTCTTCGATATAACCAAGAGCGATCTCGCGAATTCAGCGATCGCTAGTTGCTCCCGAGAACTCTGAAAGTACAATAGCAAATTAATTTAACATCATTTTTAAGACGAGACTCTCAGGGTTGTGCCAAATCAAAAAATCTGTGCAAATCTGAGCCACTTAACTTAACATATTAACTTGCGAGTGACGTTGCAAAGTTTCCTAAATATGTATATCGAAAGGGCTGCTTCGACGCAACCACCGCCTGCAACGAACAAACAGCACATAATGCGTTGTGTACAGAACGTTCCATCTCGTCACAGTAGTAGTCATTAGGCCCACGTAAGATCAGGGAACTTACTGTCCTCGTTTTAGGTCTGTTAAAAATTATATCAAGATCATTTTCTTACTATTTTCTTACTAAAATAATATTTTAAATCGAAGAATACCCTTTGATAAGAATAAGTTCATCGTCGCAGATCATTTCCTGAACAACTTTGGCTGCGTTTCCAAGAAAGTTCCTTTCCATATTGGTCAGAGAAGTGAGCGCGCCCGTGGCTTCAGCTATTCTCTTCAGGTCTGCTTTTTTACATCTTCGGACAGCCATTGCCTTAGTTTAATGAAGTATTATAAAAGAAGCCATACAAATAAATGTTCTACTCTTGTTTTACTCTAAACATTATTGTTTCTCTGATGAAAATGTACCTTCAGACAAAAATCATTGATTCCTCCAGATAGATGAACAATATTGGTACCAGTGGAATTTTCAATATAGGCCCACATAAAAAAGTTGTAAACTGCAACTCTTAGTATTTTTTCTGCAATTCCAACCAATTGTTATTTTTTTAAAAATTTCTTTTCACATCCTGTAGTAAACTAATCGCTCAAGCTTCCTAAAAAAGTTCAATTCGTATAGTACAATATTTAAAAAGTTATCGTTTTTTAGAGCGTTTGAATATTAATTCGACTAAATTAATTAGAGTAAATTTCGCTAAAAAACATGTCAGTAAAAATAAAGATTTTTGAAAACGTCACATACTCTCACGTTACTCACGTTACTCTGGTCATCAGAGAGGGTTACATTATTTCTCCTCGATTTTCTAGATTTCCTCGATTTCTCCGTTCTGGCTGCTGAGCTGCACTAAAAGGTTATGTAAGTGTATGTAAACATGCATAATGACGTACTGCGCTTGCGCCGGACACAGCCAATGAAAAAGATGCAACAGGATCTACCTCGTCCCCCCCTGAAAACGGCTTCCACCCCGCAACGACATCCACGACATCCTCCATCCCAATATTCCTATATCCATGGTCTGACAGTGGCTGATCAGTCTGATCAGTCTGATGTTCTCGCAGTTCGACCGTCGGCACGCTCACAGGCACGTGATCATGGGTTTCTCGTTTTAGACTCGACATTGAATATTCTCTCGTAGTCCTACCGCTGACTACCGCCCAGTTCGGGTCGTCGTGGAACTTCGGACAGATTCGCCCGTTTCAATGATCGCTACGATGAGACTCTTCTCTTTCGAGGTAATCGCTGTTTCCTCTTGATCAGACGATGCATCCTCGCGTCGTCTCAGACCGAGGTTCGACACCTTGGAAATTCAACGAATGTCATTGTTATTCCGTTAACAACGATTCGAGACGAGACACGACGCTCGATTCATCGATAACGATGAACCCTATGGCGCTTTCATATTTTGGCGATTCTCCGCGAAAAAGTGCTGACGCTGACGCTTTGTCGGAAACGCCGAAGAATTCGTTCTGTATCGGTCAGATATCAATGGGCAGTGAGATACTTTTCAGTGGAACTTTCGAGGCGCTTGTTTTCGCGTCGTTTTTCGTATTCGAATCGAACGAGGTCCATTGTCTCGCGATCGTAATGCAAAAGTTTCGAATAGTCAGATTCAAGGAACGGTGAGTACCCAAACGACGATTATCCTCATCGTGTAAGATCGTCCGCGAAAGTATTCGCACGCGATAAACATTGTCCGTGACGGATTTCTCGGAGTGATTCTCAAATGACGATTTTCCTGATCGTGTAAGATCGTTCTTGAAAGTGTTTTACGCGATAAAAAATGTCTGTGATAGATTTTACGGAGTGATTCTGATCGTATTCGAATTGAACGAGGTATGTGCATTGTCTCGCGATCGTACCGTGCAAAAGTTTCAAATAATCAGATTCAAGAAACGGTGAGTATTCAAACGATGATTTTCCTGATCGTGTGAGATCGTTCCTGAAAGTGTTTTACGTGATACACGTTGTCCATGACAGATTTCACCTCTCCAAGGTGAAACATTGTGTTGGTCAACGTTCGGTTAATCGCGGAAACGGCAAACGAATTGAACTGCATTGCGACAGTAGTAGCGTTGTCGGAGGTGTTGCCCGAATAATACACCGATTCTTCTGCGTCTATTCTCGGAAAACTCTGAATTGTACTTTTCTTTGGTTTCCTCCGTTTCTTTCTCTTTTCAATATCTCGTGTAAGCAGCGTAGGTAGCACTTGCAATATTTTTCGATTATTCGGAAATCGATTTCCATAAATATGCATGTTAGAAACGGCGAACAAGCGACATTAAAATATGCGTCAGGGGTAATCTATAAATGATAAATGTCGTATACGTGATAGAGAGAGAATCGAATCGGAAAAACGTCGAGTAGAGAATACGAAAGTCCCCGTATCAATATGCACAATGTACATACAACCTGTTCGGTCCGATTAAAGTCTCGGCTATACTACTGGCAACGTCGTGTATAATGTGTATTTAGTATACGAATAGAATTATCTCTAGACGGCGGATCTTTATGCATTTATGGCTTATGAAAATGTTCAAAAAAGACTGGAATATAAAGTTCGATAGAATTTTGTACAATTCTTATTTGTTTTAGATCTACGAAGGCTGTTCTCATTAAAGATAGGATTTTATTTCGTTCCACTTTCTTGAAATTTGTCTACAAAAATTGGAAAATGAATAAACATCCACAGTATAATTATCTGAGATGCATTTTTGAATGTATTTGTACATAAATGATTATTTTTGTATTTTTACGATGGAAACATTTTTTAGTATAAAATCGAGTAACGAGCCGATCAACGCGATTTCAGATTCGAGAATAATTCAACCGGCGGAGGGGAGGACTATCAAAGAGGATCAATGGCGGTCGATATTTTGGATACGGACCACTTCGCGGTGAGCGCGATCGTCACCGTTGGCATGCAAATTATTTTCTTCACGATCGCGGCAACCTTCCAGCTGGACAAACTGACGGATTTCGCTGGCGGCACAAACTTTATCATCCTCGCCCTTCTCACGTTCTTTCTCGGCCAAGTGGGCAAGGTACTCTAATTATATGGTTTGTTCGCACGATGTACGGTGCATGGTGCACACTAGAGTCGCATAAATTACGGACTTCAGGGCCCGCTCTATGTGGGGGGGGGGGGGCAACCTGGACATTTGTCCGGGGCGCGAAAATTTAGGGGCACTATATTGGCTGTAACTGTGAGAAAAATATTGATGTGTTAAATACCCAATTAATAGAAAATTTGCTTTTATTAAAATTTGAATAAAATGACTTTATTTTTATTGAAGATGAAAAATATGTACCCTTATTTAAAGAATATATATTCTTAAGGGGCGGCAATTTGTCTTTTTGTCCGGGGCGACGTAACCGCTAGAGCGGGCGCTGCGGATTTACGGATATTTTTCCGACGGCCTGTGTTCTACACGGAACCATATCGTGTAGAGACATTTTTTTTGTGACTGCGTCTACCGCGCTGACCGGCCGAGAGTACAATCGAAAGCCGAACGTAGAAAAGGACTGCATGTAAATACGGATCGCGCGGCCGAAGCGTATCGGTGTGAATCACTACTAATCGAATTACAAAACACTTCTTTAATTTTGATTATCGTCTTATTGGCCTTTCACCAACTTATTTCTAGCATTTTTCTGATTAAAATAACACCAAACACGGCGCCTGTCCGCGTCTCTTTCCTTCCCACACGCTGTCCTTCCTTGCGTCCGGAACTTTCATAGTCGATTAAACCACTAAATACAGTTGAAATTATATCATGTCTGGTGTCATTTTAATCAGCAAAATGCCAGAAATAAGTTGGTGAAAGTCCCATGAAAAAAATGAAAAATAAAGAAGTTTTGTACATTCGATCAGTAGTGGTTCACACCGATATACACGAACCGAGATCAATTACAGCCGCCCTGCGGCGTTGGCTAGCAGTGGAGTGGGTAGGCACTGCATAAATTCTGGGTAGAAGGTCGCAGAACATTATCGCAACTTTACTGTATACTAGAGATCGTAGTTTTGAACGTGTATTAAAATACACGTGTACACGTGGTATGTGCACCGTGTAGTACGAGTACGAATTTAAGGATCCGTGAATACGAATCCGTGTACACGGATTTGCGAATACGGATCCGTTCGGCCAATGTAGCCAGAACGGGGAAATTGAGGGGAATACAGTTTACCCCCTCTCTAATAACCAAACCAGTCTACGGCACGGGCACCGTGGGTCTACTAGTCCAATCAACGAAAAGTTATTATATAATTTTCTTTATATAAGGTCCCTTTTTCGGTTTTCCGCGTATATCTCGGAAACTATGCGTCCTAGCGATAAGACCATTCCATACAATATGAAAGCTGACAAAATGTGCCACAAGATTGATTGGATTCAATTTTTCGCTATCTCGGAAATTATGCATCCTAGCCATAAGACCATTCTATACAAAATTAAAGCTAACAAAATGTGCCACAAGACTGATTGAATTCAGTTTTTCGCTATCTCGCATAGTTTTCGAGATATCCGCGCTCAAAGTTTACTAATCGTGCTGAAGAGTTAGTGAACTTTGAGCGCGGATATGTCAGAAACTATGCGAAATAGCGAAAAACTGAATCCAATCAATCTTGTGGCACATTTTGTCAGCTTTAATTTTGTGTAGAATGGTCTTATCGCTAGGACGCATAGCTTGGTTACATAGTAACCACCGCGGATTTTCAGATGACCAATAATGCATGTTTTTTAAATTTATCTGCCCGTGATTCGTAAACGAAGCCTCATCGGTAAAGTCTTTATTAAAAAATGCTCTATCGTTTATCAATTGTCTCAATCCCCACTGGCAAAAGTTTACACGATTTACAAAGTCTCTACCATGAAGTTCTTGGTGAATTGATAGGTGAAAGGGGTGAAATTTTTGTTCATGGAGTATTTGCACTACACGTTCTTGACCCCAATGCCACTTTCTCGTGCGATTTGCCTCGTACTAACATGAGGGTTTGTATCCACTGCTGTCAGAACATTAATTGTGTTTGCTTCATTCCTTACAGTCCTCACCTTCGTACATTTTTTATTTTCAACACTACCAGTTTCACGGAATTTATTTATCAAATTGAAGTAAACGGAAACTGATGGACAATTACGATTAGGAAATCGGTCCTTGTACAAACTTAAACACTGTCGACTTTCTCCATAAATGAAAATCATATCAATCTAATCTTCCTTCGAGTAACGCATTGTGAAACGTTCATCGATAAACTGACAGAATAGAAATCTTAGAAACAGTGGAAATCTGACAGCAAGAAGGTATTCAGAGTAATTAGTAGTTGATAAACACGATTCTGTACGAACGCATAGGTGAAGGTACATCATAAATGTCTTCCTGTCAACACCGAATCGGTTATTATGTCGTGTATTGCGATACATTTGAAAGTATAACAGCTCAAGGGAATATTTTTCAACATTTTGCGTAACAGAAATAAAGAAAATGAATCTTATACGTTGAATTTTATTTATTCCATTGTTCTGGGTTGAAGGTCATATTGTGTTACATGGATGAATTCGTTATTTTGTCAGCTACAACATTACGTTAACGAAGGTAACGTTTAAATTCCATTTAAAAATACATCGATGACCGTGTAATCTCATAAAAAAATTACCTTGAAAATTTTTTCCCTTACACCGTTACATGTGGACCTTCAAACAGTGTAACTTTGTCCTAAGAAGTTTTTTTGTACAACGAAAAGTAACGTTGACATTTAGGTGTTCTGTTTCTTCGGACTCACCCTGTATACACGTGAAATAGGGATCTCTAATGTATACATACGTATCTCCTTTATAGAAACGACAGAGCGATAGAAATCATGCGGCGGTTTTATCGCGTTCGCGTTAATTTTCGTAACGCCATTCTCATACTCGCGATACTTGTATCTTCGAAAAGGGCAGAGAATTAGGCTACTTCTTGTTGTTGCTCGATATGAAAAATTCTGTGTATGTATGTACGTATGTCTGTGTATGTATGCGTGTGTTTATGCACGTGTGTGCAAGTAGTGGCAGAGAGTCAAGATGACGTGGCTATAAGCTCTTTGTAATAAGAGTTATGCATCTGTATTGTAATAAACGAATATTAAGATGACAGAGAGATAACAAAACATTACAAGTTTCTTTTTTTGTATAGACTTACGACAGCCGGCAACTCATGGTCACCATATTCGTCTGCTTATGGGGTCTTCGTCTGTCCTGTTATTTACTTTATCGAATCATCAAGATCGGCCGCGACAAAAGATTCGAAGATCGTCGCAGCAACGTGATTCGGTTTGCGGTGTTTTGGACGTTCCAGGTGATTCAGAACAAGACTGTTTTGCAAGATTATGCATACAGTGTGTCCCAGAAGGAGTGTAGGGAGAAGAATTATCTTTCTGGGACATCCTGTACATCCAGAGTATACGTAAATGAAAATGAACTGCTCGTTTTTAGGCAGTGTGGGTGTACATCGTGAGCCTGCCGGTGATCATCATCAATTCACCGCGGCACAAAATCCCCCCGGCCCCGAAGACAATGACGTCTTTGGATAGCGCGGGCACGGGCTTGTTCGTGACCGGTCTGTTGGTGGAAACTTACGCGGATTTGCAAAAGTTCTCCTTCAAGCAGGATCCGATCAACAATGGCAAATGGTGCAACGATGGTACTCGAACACGGTTCACAGTATACAAGAGTTCGTGCAAGGTTCACAGTATACAGGGTCTAAGAATTTTCTGCTGTTTGCCGTAGGTCTATGGCGGATGTCTAGGCATCCGAATTATTTCGGCGAGATAGTGGTTTGGTGGGGTATCTTCGTGATATCGTTGAACGTGATCGAAGGTGCGGAATGGGTAGCCATAGCTTCGCCGATCTTCACTACGTTCATTATTCTATTCCTGTCTGGAATGCCACTGTTGGAAAGGGCTTCGGACGAAAGATACCGCGAGTAAGTGCCTCCGTTTGCATGCTAACCGCCGTGTACCAGTGTTCCGACATGGCGCATCTTTTCTCGCGCATGCGCGGCGATTTCAGCCTCAATAAAGTAAGATTCTCGACAAAATGGGATACCTTGAGCAGCCCGCAGAATTTAAAAAAATTCATATGATTTCATTCTGAAAAATGAATGTACATATAACAAGTGTATTTGTGTATATTTTGTAACTCGTAGGACACGTCTTGGAGTTTTTCTGTCCGGAACAGATTGTTTCGGTACATTCTCACCAATATAACTGCCTCGGGGCTCTGCTACCTCATCATCCTAATATAGATACGTTACTGTTTTGGCCGCGCATGCGCGAGAAAAGATGCACCATATCGGAACACTGCTGTGTACCCTATGCCGTAAGCAGGGATCAAAACTCAACTCGAATCGGATTCGGTTCTAAATAACCCGCCGTAACCCGCGTAGCTTCGGTAACCGGTCGTTAGTTACTTGTCCAACTGTAATCCCGTTAACCCGATGAGACCGGGTTATACATAGTCGGAAACACGATGCATTATACAGGTGTGCCGACTTAGCATCTCTGTAAGGCTGAAATTTTGAGGCAGATGAGTCGTAATTCTCTGGCCGCCGCCAGACGGCGCATGGTCGTAGGTACAGTACGTGTGCGAATGAGTTTGTGTGTATTCAGCAGCGCGTCCGAATACACAGAATCTGATTCGCACACGTACGGTACCTACGATCCATGCGCAAAATTCAATTCGATTCAATAGTTGAATACAGTGATGCCAGAATCATGGGTCGTGGGTTTTTTCCCCTCCGCTCGCTCAGCCGACTCGACCCCCTCCCCCCACTCTGACGCACCGTTGCTTCTACTGCGCACGGGCCACACACGAACGTATCTCTCTATCAGAGTATCTCGGCAGAGTAGACGACGGTGCGTGGCGACGATGGGCGTCAGAGTGGGGGGTCGAGTCGGCTGTGCGAGCGGAGGGGAAAAAACCTACTACGCGTGATTCTGGCATCACTGGTTAAATATCTGAGGAACAATCTCTCATCATTTGTTTCTCCCATTCATGTATCCATAAAGCACTGAAAGTCGGAAGTTTGAAATTCTGTTAACACGCTTTCATTTTTCAACGAATTCACCTATTAGTAATTGTTACCTTATTTACATACACTAACAGATTTTTGTTTTATAGAAGTTTTTTTTAGCTAAGTATAAGGTATACTACTTTTACGAGAAATTCACTTTTGTACTATATACATTTTTTTAGTTATTAATATTTAAAGATAACCAACGGTTCAGTCACTTTTTTTGTGATTCCAAGACTTTGGTAATGACTTTGTTATACCTCCGGGTGCGACCGGGTGTTCATTTCTGTGTCATTGTGTTCTTTGAAGTTTTCTGATTAAGATGCAAGAAAAAATGGCTGCTACTACGCGCTACCCCGTGTTTTATAGTTGATCTAGGAAAAAATGGCCATCGCGCACGCGCGAAAATCGCAACACTTCTTACATCCTGCATATTCGCATTCGCTATATCTTCGTATTAACTTAAATAAATACTAAATAATAACAATAAACACACAATACACGCTAAAATAAGAAAACAGTATACACATGAAATTTAAGTAATATACAGGGTGGGGCAATAACTATGTCCACTTTGAATATTGCCTTTATTTGTAATAATATGAAAAAATGTTATGGACAAAATTTGCGCGGTATAGAGGGGGACATGTTGTGACATAAACATTTTCTGCGTGGGTGGAGGCATAGAGGAGATATTTCAAGGTCACCTTGATTTTTTTAAATCGAAAGACCTACGTTTTGTATCATGAATCGATAGACTATCGAATTCTGAGTAAAAATGTATTGACCTCCATATGTCTTAAATCTAATAGTTAATGAGATATTATCGAAACAATTTTCTTTCTTCTTTTGATAATATCTCATTCACTATTAGGTTTAGGACATACGAAGGTCACCACTTTTATACCCAGAATTTGATACTTTGTCGATCTATGGTATAAAAAACGGACATTCTGTTTAAAAAAATCAAGGTGACCTTGAAATCTCCTCTATTCCTCCACCCACGCAGAAAATGTTTGTGCCACAACGTCTCCCCCTAATTTGAACCGTGCAAATTTTGTTGATAACATTTTTTCATATTATTATAAATAACGGAGATTATTCTTTGTAATAACTATTTTAAAAAGGTATTTTAATTGCAAATGATTACACTTTTCGATAGTGTACATAAAATAGACGAATAACGTTAAAATATTCATTATAATCCGCAGTACTTGATTGAAAAATAGCTACAAACTTTACAATCTAATACGCTCCTCTTTATGTATAAATTTTGCACTCGAAACATCCGTTGTTTCAGCAAAAACGGTATACAGTACAAAAAGTAGAAATCTCAAGCTTTAAAATGGTTGTTTTTTCATCAAATTTGGATACATTTTAGCAAAGTTACAGCAGTTTCAATATTGAGCGAATTTTGAACTACCTGTGGCCGCTGAAATCGGGCATACAGCACACTGTGAGACGCAAAGAGCGAAAAGGAAAAGGGATTGATGAATTGTTTTTTGATTTTCTATTGTTATGGGCCACCACATGAATATTTCCCATTCTTATTTCAGACGCTGCGTTGAGAGATCGTTAGTAGCTCGGTTTGCGTTCAGTTTGATTCCTTGAATTTCTATTTTCTATTACTAAGGGGTCACAGCGGGTACAGTAACCTTCCCTGGTTAACCGGGTTTGGGTTAGGCGTCGTGTTAGAATTAGGGCTGCTACTTTCCTTCGAAGGTCGAAGATTTTGAAGCTTCGAAGCTTCGATTTCAAAAACTTCGAAGGTGACGAGATTCGAAGTTTCGAAGCTTCGATTTCAAAAACTTCGAAGGTGACGAGATTCGAAGTTTCGAAGCTTCGATTTCTAAAACTTCGAAGGAGATGCAAACCGAATTTTCCAAGTTTCGAAATTTGAACCTCCGTAGTAAATGATTAGATGATTAAAATGGAGTTTCGAAGCTTTGAATTTCGAATTTTCGCTGCTAAAATATATTTGATACAATTACAGACACTCCTACATTTCGAAAAAATACGCCACCACAGCTAAAAGATTGATTAAGTTACAACGTCATACGATTCGAAGACTTCGAAACTTCGTACACTTCGAAGTTCCCTTCGTTCCTTCGAATCCTTCGAATCCTTCGAATCTTCGAAGAGTCGAAGCTTCGGAAAAGTAACAGCCCTAGTTAGAATCCCTGGCCGTAAGTCTAATCGAATGCATAATTTTCCAGCAACGCCGAGTATCGTTACTACAAGCAGTCGACGTCACCGCTGATACCGATACCGCCGTCATTCTACGTCGAGGTTCCGCATTTCCTGAAATTCCTTTTCTGTTGCGAATTCCCGCTGTACGATTCATTGGACGTGAAACCACGCGCGGCCGTGACCGAGTCGACGTCGATAAGCCTCGCAGCGTCCACGTAGCTATAGCCACACGCCGGACATCGAAATTCCGAGTCCGGCGTGCATTCCACTACCACGGCTACAGCCAGCACAGCCTTCTGACCGTGTCCCTGTCCCCATTCCTCCTCCTACTCCTATTCATATTCCTGTTCCAGTCTTTCTCGCTTTATCCTATGTCGTATATCTCAAATATCGAATCGTTCTGTCAAATTCAATCTCTCGTTCTTGTTCTCCTTCTCTTTATCGTTATCGTTAGCGTTAACGTTCGCTTAAATCCCTCGGTGTTAAGACTTGAATGTTCGCCGTTCCACGCCGCGCGAAAAGCTCTACATTGACTGAAATTTGTGAACGGTTCACGGAATCGCGTGAATTTCGAGTCGGAAAATACTGAAGAGCACAGTCGAGTTCATTTGTTTGCGTACGATAAACGATAACAATGGTTCCGTAGAGAGTCTTGAGAAGCAGCACCGACACGATCGAGTTCCGAATTGAATGTTCGAGAATCCTATTCAATATACGACATACGACATAAAATATATAACATACAACACACACAACATACAACACTATACATAACATACAACGTACAATATAATACAAGCGTAGGAAATGGAAAAAAGACAATTGTCTACGGAAAGTTGAATCGTAATTACACTACCTCGGGTATTATATGATGCTCTCGAACTGGAGGCGAGTTCATCGTAATGTCTAGACGAATAGTTGATACAAATTGCCGAAGCAAATATGCGATATTTTTAGAAACTAACTGAAACTCTATAGTTTGCGCTACAGATTTAAGGAGAAAATTCGATATATTTTTTTGTTCGATTGTGTAAATGATATTTTTATGGGTAGGATATATAAAGGTTCGGTTTGGATGAAAGTAAAAGCGATTAGAGAGGCCCTCGGCGATTCGTTAGTTCGGTAATTGAAAATATTTTGTGACCGGTAGGGACCATGTAAAAACGTAGAGACACAGATACAGTTCTAGGTATTATAGTTGCTACGATATAGTTTTGCATACTTACCGTGTACCTACGAAAATCCGGCTTTCGATCTGATTTATAAGACTCGCCAGCGAATCAGCGAATTAGGAAAATTCTGTAAACGTTTACTTTGCCTGCATTGCTTGCGAAAAACTCGAATCTATAACATTTACTCGAGCGAAATTGAAACGTTACTTCGAAATGAAAAGAAGTCAATTTAGAGGAAACTATTCTATGTAATACGTAAAAAAAATATGAATAAGACCGGAGCTGCACTTGAATTCGATATTTTTCAAAATACACCGATCCGATGGCCTGTTGAAACTGAAAACGATTCGATTGTACTCGAATGGTTTCTTGGTATCTACGTACAGTAAATGCTCGTTCGTTGCGACGATGCCTGGGGATTGAGGTAGCAACGAGCGAATAGGGAAGCCTTTTTTGATTTATGACTGCGTCTAGACACACGCCGACCGCGCCGAGCGAGACTTCAATAGAGAGCCGAACGTAGAGAAGGACAGAGTGACATACGGATAGCGTGACCGAAGCGTGTCACCGTCGCCGGCACAATTTAAAGGCCCGCGAGTTCTTACAATGTATGTAATGGCAGTGATGGAATTGTTCATTTTCCATTAGGCTTTTATGGGACTTTCACTAACTCATTTATGGCATTTTTCTGATTAAAATGATACTAAACACGATATAATTTGGCCAATATTTAGTGGTTTAATCGACGATGAAAGTTTCGAACGCAACGAGAAAGAGCGTATGCGAAAGAAAGAGACGCGGACAGTCGTCGCCGTCCTGCGGAGCGACTCGGCCGACTCGGCGTTGATAGGCAGTGGAGTGGGTAGGCACGTCGCAACGAACGAGCATTTACTGTATACATATAAGTACGTGTACGCGTACGTGTGCGTGTACATATATGTACATGTACATAGAACCGGCGAAAAATGTATAGACACTTTGCCCGTTTCTATCGAGTCCACTCTCGCGTACCAAAGTACCAAACCAAATAAGCATTAAATTATAGCAATATCAAACATATCCCAGTTCAAAGTAGATCGTCTTAGAGCATACATTTCAGTACTAATCGATAAGCCAAGAGTATTAACGGCTGTATTCTTTCAAGTTAAACGCAACAAGAGTTCTTAATTTTTTATGAGAAGGATATCTCGATGTATTCGGCAGCTAGAGAGTTCAACGTTTCCGGAAGAGTACAGCCATAGGAAGAGAAATACGCCAAATTAGAGAAGTAAAATGTTATCTATCGCAAACGATTCCCGCGAGTCGTTTCGAACGTTCGTTGTTATGTAAATCTTCAGATTTTAGATAATAAATGATAATGATCAAGTTGGTTCGTTTGTCACCATTATGTCTCTACGATACCTACCTCCGACGTTAAACGAGCCGCAACGATGGTCATCGCAACTACCGGTAAAGTCGCGATCTAGCTCGCTGAGGATCTCCACGATCACTGTCCCTTCGCCTACCCCTTCCACTGGGGGGCATCCCCGCGAGGGGCCAAGAAGCTCGAGCTACGTTACCTCGAGCTACTTTTCTACGTTCTCTTATCGACAACTATTCCGAGTGACCGAAATAAACTTCTCCCATTGATAACTGTTATGAGCGATCGAAATAAATTTTATAAGTGATCGAAATGAATTTCTCTCAACGATAACATTTACCAACAAGAGAACAAATTTTCGGTTATGTACTTACAATCCTTATTTGTAACCAATACGATTTTAGTCGATGAAATACTTGTTAGTCTATCATTTTTTTCTCTTTTGTTATAACAGTTATGACCTCTGCTACAAACCGTTATTCTCAAGGCAAATTAACCGAATCACCCCCATATTTCTCAGTGCGTCAAAATCAAGAGACAACACTTTACAGTAACCACAGTACCCAAATACAACCATAAAGAATGTGTGTATTGAATTTTGATATTAGACATCTTAGACTCGTTCCAGCATTACAAGAGTGCGGGTTGCGCCTCCTCGATAATGCAAAGGGGATTTTCAGTCGTCAGAAGCACTAGATAAATGATTAATCTAGGCCGCAGCCGCCTTCAAATCTCTTATTTCATTTGTTAACTATAATTTTTAATTATTTACGTTTACGAGGCGTAATTTACATGATTCGGCAGTATGCATAGCTGTCGCAGCTTTATGAATAGACTGCGGATTTTATGCATTTATGACAAAAATGGGCATGTGCAATTTAAAACAGTGTTAAAAATATTTAAGGACATTATTGTATTAGTTTCAGCTTTTAATAGGATAATTAAAAGAAGAATACACAATTGTTATTTGTCTCTCCTGTGTCCCATTTGTGAAAATAGCTATGTACACATGCACAGCTGTATACTTCTGAATAATGCAAATTACGCTGCCAAATAATGCAAACTCGATGGTATGTTATCTTAGAAATTTCGTAAAGATCACCTGATTATATTTATAAACACATTTTATTTATTCGTATGTATATCGTTAATAAATGGTGATATAATAATAATGACAATGAAATGTATAGCGCCGAGCATAAAACGAGCAGTCATATTATTATTATTATTAATATTATCAATATTATTAATAATATTCTTCTTATAATAATCTTACTGTACTGGATGTGCCTACCTACTGTGCTTGCAACGTTTATGGTCTTGTCCAACTGTTTTTCTTTCTCTCGCCACTAATTTAATATTACTTACTCGTTACATCGTAATAATCCATAATAATAATGTAACCACGGGATGTTAAACGTATGCGTTGTCCTAAGTATAAACAGCTCCACACACTAATTGTTACTTTTTTCCATACTTTTTTTCTTGTTCACCGTTTCTTTACGTAATAATCGTAATATCGTCGTTAATAATAGTAAGCTACTTAAATATAATATATAATCCTCGTGTCTTCGTGGAATATTTGGCGGCCGCTACGTTTGCCGCGGCCTTTCGTACAAAAAACTTCAATTCCCGTTCGATAACATTATACATCAAAATGTCTGTTTTTTTCATTTTTCGTCTCGTCTTTTTTTCTCATTTTTCTTTGTTTTCTTTTTTGTTCGATGCGTGAAAGACACTTTGTATAATTACGCAATGTAAAATTTCTCACACGTTCCGAGGAAAAAGTCGTCTAATAATATTAAACTAACCACGGGGCAGCACAGCGTTCGTCGTTTATTATTCTTTTTTTTCCATTTCTACGTTAGTTTTCCATTTTGTCCGCGTTCGTATTCGTTCGAACGTTCTCACCGAAACCAGAAAGGGAGCCCAGACGGAAGAGATCGAAGTTTGCCTGCGCTTCTTTTCTCGTCTCTTTATTATATTTTTTCCTTTTGTTGTCGTATCGTGTCTAGGGGAAAGAAAAAGAAGAAACAAACACGGCAAAGTCAGCCCCGCGGTCCCTGGTGGAAAGGGGGCGGGGCTTAGCTCTAGAGGGGCCCGTGGGGGTTCGCAAAGTATTCCGCGAGGCTCGTGACGCGCGGCAGCGTCGCCCTCGCCTGCGGCAACGCTCTTTACTCGGATTGCATCCGCGTATACGTGTAATAGAAAATACCTATAATAATATACAAATAATCGTAATATATAATATTTGCCGTCGATCCGTAATCGCAAATGAGTCTTCGCTCGTCGGGACGTTGTCAAGAAAATCATAAAAACAGTCAACCCGAAGGGCGCGGTACGCGTGGGAATGAATTAATCGACGCGGGTAGCCGAGTACAAATACATACACACACATATATATATATATATATATATATATATATATATATATACACACGGTGTAGCCCGTACGAGAAAGACGAAAATGATAGAATAAAGTAAAGGTAAACAGGTAAAATTTTTAAAAAGACGGGAAACCGGTGAGCGTCCTTTTGCTTCGCGTTACATTTCCCCAATCCGATGCATCGATCGACTCGAGAACCCCCGAACGAAAGAACATTACGATCGAGCACCAACGAATCAGAAAGGAATGCGTCGAGTCTGCGTGTACGCGAGCTGTCGGGACTCGTATCGAATCGTACCGAGTCGTAGCGCGTTTCCAGTCGATGACGTTTTCCATTGAACGACCGATACGAAGCACCGGAACACGACTAACGGAAAAAGCACGACTAAACGAAGATCATCATAATGTGATATACGGTACACGTTGCTTGGAACGCTACGTACGTAACTCGTGTGTTGCACAGTGAGAGCCAATGGTAGAAGCGACCGCGAGACACGCTTTTCGCCCAGAGACGTCAGGGAATCAGTGGGGGCTTTCGGTTGCTCGTTATACGATACAATCTCGATTATAAACGATCTTCGTTCTCTCTTTTCCTCTCATTTCTTTTCTTTGCTCTCTTCTCCGATTCTCTCTATCCTTATCTTTTCTTTTTATAAACTACTACCCGCTCGCATCTTGCAGCATACAGATCCGCGTTTGGCCACTGTTCGTAAACATTTCACACCTGCGCCAGGCTATTGCATTTGATATATTGCAAACCTACGATTCTAATGACTTGTAAGATAACCCCGTTTCCGTTTCCATTTTTCTTCTGCGAAATCGTTCGGTGTCGCGGTAGAGGGGGGAGGAAGGGGGGATGCGGAGTTTAGAGTTTTAGGGGGCGGAGGAGAAGGAGGAGAAAGGAGTTCTGGGAATACACGGTTGTTCGGTATTCGGGTGTGATTGGGTGTCGATGAGAAATGGCGTAACGCGTTGAACGCATATAAACGAAGTATTTAACATTACGAGTCTACTAATATCTATACGTATAAGTAGAGAGCTTTCGACTTGAAAATTGCCCTCCCCTTTTCTTAGTACTCGGATCTATCCGTTTCGCGCATTCTCTCGTCTCTTCCACATTCTTCTTCCTTCCTTCCTCTTTCCCCTCCCCTTTCCTCACACACACACACACACACGCGCGCGCGCGCGCACACTTTTTCTCTTTCATACACGCTCTCGCCCTCTCTCCTTCTCCCACTCCCCCCTCTCTCTAGCGAGCGAACACACGCAGCTAAAACATGCAAAATCGCTTATTGTTGGGCATTCGTGCGCAGAGGCATACGGCCGGACAGACAAGCAGGCATACAGATGCACAGACACACGCACAGACATTCCCGCTCAGCCTCTCTCCGTATTACTCCGTTGTCCCCCCCCCCCTTCCCCTGTCACATATTCGAATCGCACCCTCTATTTTCGACGGTAAAATCTTGCTGTTTCGAACACGACGTATTTTTGCTTGGTGTCGGCGGGCTCCGAAACAGCTTATTTCCCCTCCTTCTCCTTTTCTTTGTTCTCGTCGAGCTCCTTGTCCTTCTCCTTCTCCATCTCCTTCTCCTCTTTGTCGGCTTTCTCCTTGTCGCACTCCTTCTCCTCCTTGGACTCCTTCGACTCTTTCGGTTCCTCCTTGCCCTCCTTCTCCTCTTGCTTCTCCGGCTTGGGTAGGTGCGTGTTCATGTCCAGGGTGGAGCAGATCTCGTCCCAATCCGGGAAGCATCGTTCCTTCATGCGCGAACAGTGTCCAACCAGGTTCGGGCAGTTCTCTTGCATGTAGTCTCGCAGGCTATACGCCGTGTCCTTGTCGATATAGAGGATCTGGGCGAGATGCGCGAACGCCACAACGTCCAACTGTGAACATTCGAATCAGTGATCGGTCTAGAAATACCATAAACCACAAACCAATCAACTGGACAAGGTACCTACTAGAGATCCCTATTTCACGTGTATATCACGTGTAGTAGTCCAGTCAATGAATGCTCATGAGGGGGGGGGGGGGGGGCGTAGAGGGAAATGGAAGGAACACAATTTTTAACTTTGCGACTTTGTTTGGACTAGTTAGAAGGTAAACATACTAAAAGTCCCTACTCCTAGTAGGTGAACAGACTACAGGGGCACGTTGAAGTCACCTTTTCCGGTTTTCCGCTTATATCTCGCAAACTATGCGTCCTAGCGATAAGACCATTCCTTACAAAATTATAGCTGACAAAATGTGTTATAAGATTGGTTCCATTCAGTTTTTCGCTATCTCGCATAGTTTCCGAGGTATTCACGCTCAAAATTCACGAATTGTGAAAAAGAAATTTTTGCCTTATTTGGCTAGCTTACTCTTCAGCACAATTAGTGAACTTTGAGCGCGGACATCTCGGTAACTATGCGAGATAGCAAAATACTGAATCGAATCAATCCTGTGGCACGTTTTGTCAGCTTTAATTTTGTATGGAATGGTCTTATCGCTAGGACGCATAGTTTCCGAGACATACGCGGAAAACCAAAAAGAGGACCTTCTACGTGCCTCCCTGCACCTCGCTCACCTTCTAGGAGTGGGGACTTTTAGTATGTTTACCTCCTCACTAGTCCAAACAAAGACCCAAAGTTAAAAATTGTGTTCCTTTCATTTCTCTCTAGAACTTTCCGTTGAGTGGACTAGAGTAAGAATTTAAGGGGGCCGCCTCCTAGCAGTTGACGGTCGCGCGTGAATACTCACACACCGCTAGGT
>CM052286.1:4149813-4196675 GCA_028455765.1 Lasioglossum oenotherae | reverse complement strand
AATTTTCAATATACGCCCACATAAAGAAGTTGTATAGTGCAACTTTTAGTATTTCTTCTACAATTCCGATCAGTTGCTATTTATGAAAAACATTTAATTTAAACCCAAGTTTCAGTTTCGGAAGAACTGAACTGCGAATTCATCTACTGAAAACCACGAATAAAGCAAAATTTTCTTTGTAAATATCGTTTTTCAATGTTTAAATAAATGACTATATTTCTAATAATATCATATTGAGATTGCTTTTAATATAAAGTAAAAAGTCCACGTTGTTTCATGTCTCTATCATGAACAGAACAAAAGTTGTTGAATGTTGTCCAAGAAACAGGCATTTCGGCGCACTGTGCAACGGTCCGTGGCAGGGTAGTTATTAAACCATTGCGTCGACCAGTTCATAAGACAATTGCGTTGACGGAGGGAGGAGGGTTCCCTCCAATTCTTCCTTCCTCCATCGCCGACTCGGACCTGTTCGATCCGCGAGGACTCACCATTTCGATCGAGTGCGTCCTACGGCGCGGCGCAGGGTCGAAATTATTATTTGATGCGAAAGGGGCTGAGTCACGTACGTATGACTCATCCGAGAAATAGATATCGCCGAGACGCGACGAGACGAGCCATAGCACGCCACACCACGCCATAACGTGTCGTCCAAGCGATGTCGTAACCAAAATCCTTGGAAAAGTTTTCTTTCCGCGTTATAATCTCGCCCTTGTAGCCGGCAACTTTATCTCTTCTCGTGCGCGTGTCACGAGCGTGCTGGTCCAACGAGTTGTTTCGACGATCTCAAACAGGAAAGACATTCAGCGACGATTCAGAGCATATTCATTGATGATGGCAACGATGATCTACATCGCGAAGTTGGAAGATAAATGAAATAGCTGAAACGAACGCTGCGGAATTTACCGTGAACCGGGTTAACGGTCGCGAGAAACGGCGTCGGAACGGCGCGGCGGTGGAGATCTTGGGCACGGCTGTTTAACGCGAAAAGACCGTTCCCGTTGTTAACTGTCATATCCTACGCAAGAAAGACCGGGGAAAGGAACGGAACGATACGATACGGAAGCGCGAAATTACGGTCTGAGCCGACAATAGCTGATGACGACGACGACCACGACGACAATGATACTTTCTAGAAGAATGCACGATGGACGTAAGGGGTAACAAAAAGGGTATTACCCCGATTTATCGCAAAGACGCGGGTCGTTCGCTCCGACCAGGATTTCAGACTCGGAGAGCCAGACACATTCGGATCCGAATATCGATCGAAATTTCAAGTTACGACGCGTAATCCAGATATGTACTCGGATATCCGAAGTGTGTATGAGAGCCGTACTAGCGATTGGCTATCTAACGACCGTATCATTCGATTACGTCTACCAAGAGGACAGAAAGCGAGATAAAGAAACCTTTAACCGGGCGGTAACAAAATCGTGGCCATCATAAATATCCGTAACAAGCGTCCCGTCGAGATATTCGATAGCTCTAAAACGAGTGGCCCTCCGAAGAACAAGAGGCCCCTTCTCGATGACCCCACGGGTTTCCTAATTGATGCGCTCGTGTCCCAAGCTCCGAGCTAATTTTCCCTATCTCCTCGGGTACGCGTCAACGGCTATAGCCGTTGATCGTCGTCGTCGAGCCTGCTATCTCTACGACCCGCGACGGTCCGTTGATGACGGCGCGAAACGTTGCTTCTTAAATATCCATGCACGTCGGAAATTGAAAAATTAGTAATGAAAAATATCAATGAAAATTAATTAAGAAATATACCTTTTCTTTTACCGTTACAGTGATTATTAGAACACGTCTTTATCCCGAAAAATGTCGTAGAAGGGAAGAGAAAATTTATATTTTTTGTATAGCTAAATTTATTTTAATGCTTGAATATTGATTGCAAACGAATCAAATTTTATTTCGTCTACAATGAGACGCGTAACATTCATATTTGTTAGACTCTGTTAAGAACCTTCATCGCGAGAGTCCGGCTCGTCAAAATACGGCAAGGGGTTAACAGTCTTAAATATTTTCAACGACAATTTCATCGCAATATCGGTACTGGTTGACAAGTTCTAACAGAATGTCACTGAATTTCTCGACCCGGACCACTGTGCGACGCCAACGGTCTCGAAACGGCGGCATTCAACGAGAGACCGCTTAAACAGAAATTACGGGCAATATAAGCTCGCTCGATTAACCAGCTCGGGAATCTCGAGCTTACGCTCGCGATGCGATTAGCCTAACCCGATGCGAGACAGCAGAATGGAATCGTCCTACGCGATGCGCCAAGACGAGACAAGACAGAAGGACGTGGGACGCACCGCGCCGTTACTTCGCGTCGCATACAACGAATCTGAAAAGACTGCGAGCATAAATTAGTCGAAAGGAGATTTCCATTCGCGCTATCGTTCTCCTCCCAACGCTTGACGCGTCAAGTATGACACGGCTGATTTCCTGCTCCCCTCTGCTCGAAATTCCGATCTACGATCATCATGCAATTGGATTGCTACCGACTGTCCAGCACGGCCACGCGTACACCGTGCATTCAAAATGGAAATCTTTGGAACGAGTTTGAAAATTGCTGCGGAAAAGAGTAAGACACCGTTCAGATACGATGGAATCCGCACGATTTATCCGCGTGGGTTGTTGGTTCGCGCGATATACAGGTGTGAACGAATACGAAGACGCCAGTGTACAATAAATGAGCTCCGCGCGGTTTCCACCGTGCCTGAACGGGCTCTAACTACTCCGTCCAGTTGTCCACAGTAATGCCAGAAATGTGCAATATTTCACGCGCATGTAAGACAAACAGTAACGTATCTATGACGAATTAACAGAGCCCTGAGGCAGTTATATACTTATATTAGCAGAAATGTACCGAAACAATCTGCACCGGACAAAAAGACTCCAGAACGTGTCCTACGAGTTACAAAATATGCACATATATATTTGTTATAGATTCATTTCTCAGAATCAAATCATATACAGTTTTTTAAATTCTGCGGGGTGCTCAAGGTACCCCATTTCATCGAGGATCTTACTATACTGAGACTAATTGCCGCGCATGCGCGAGAAATGTTGCGCGTTTCTGACATTACTGGATGTCCATGCGTTTGTCGTAGAAAATGTACCAACTAGAGGTGTGCGAGTATCCCAAATTTCGGGTTCGGATTACTTCGGATCACCATTATGGGTACCCGAACTTTATAAACTATCGAGATCCCGACCCAACCTGACCCGAACATTGTCCGGCTCGACCCGAGGCTCGGGTACCCGCACACCCCTAGTATGTACCTTAGGGTGGATCTTATTTTTCGACCATTTTTGGGCACACCTTCCCCCCAATATTATTCCATTTCATGAAAAAATTATATATCCAAAGTTTTAAATCAATCGGACGTCGCACTGTGGTCTGACAGTCTCAGTTCTAGCGCGAATAAATTAAAAATACCAACTGACGTAAATCTGTTAAAATTTATACTTGTATGATAGTTTGATATGTATACTACAATAACAAAAGCAAAATTAGTAAATTACATCACCGTATTATTGTTGGCAAGACTGTCAACATTCCAGTAACCACATTTTGTTTTTCTGCGTTAGTCAATTGCTACAAATTATAACCTAAAATATCGAGTTCTTTCTTCAAGTGTGCATAAATTGTGTCAGTATCTTGTTATATGTATATGATATTATCAGTATGGCTGCAACTGAAAAAAATGGTAGGTTTACGTTTCCTTCACACACTTTATGATATATTTTATGAACTGACACTTTTTAAGAAAAATTATTAGAATGTCGTAAGTTTTACAAAATTTGCACGCGTTGCGAAGTATTTAATTTGAAAGCTTACTTCATCTCCATAAACGACAAAAAGAAAACGCGATCCCTCGCAATCCCATTATCATTTTATTTTAATATTTCAGTAAACGTATCTACGATCACCCGCTTAGAGTTGTTCGAAGAATGGTTCAAATTGAAGAATTAGAAACAAAAGGATTGCGTTAGTGGATTACTAGAGGCAATTTTGACCGGAAGGAATGTGAGCGGACACAATATTGAAGGAATTTTAGAGAACTTTATCAAAAATATTGAGAAACGTTGGAAAATAGGCAATAATTATAAAGACAGATTTCTGTCAAAAATAAGACTTGGTTAGAATCGACCATAGTGTTCCCCTTTTATGAGATTGACATTCACGAACTTGAACCCGCAAGAGTTGGTAGGCCATTAAAAAATTTTAATGAATGTAGTATTAGATTAATAATTATTATATTAATAAACAAGTAGTCAGTATTGTAAATTATGTTTTATTTACTTTACTGAAATATTTAAAAGTAATTTTTACACAAAATGTCAATTTTTTCCTCGCACAATAATTAATTCGCACTAGAACTGACTTCTATGTGCGTCGGGAGGATGTGCCACATTAGGGTGGACCTCAGGTATACAAGATACAATCTCTTTCTTTTTGTGCGAGATTCTTTTCACGTCAGAAAATAATTCCTGCAAAAGATGAACTTGATCGGATAAGGGGAAGACGTGCCACATTGACGTTGAAGTTGCGAAAAACATGAAATTTTATAGGAATGGAAATATTTGAAGGAAAAACTTTTGATTATGACTAAACAAGAAGAACGTTTAAATATGTAGATGCTTTTACAATTGTTTTATTTTCTCCAACGTGAAAATTGGAGTTAGAAGCCCCGAAATTCTACTTTGCCCAAGGCCCCAACTAGTTACAATAACGCGTCACTGCTCCGATTGCAAAGGGTTAATTACGCGAAAACGTTGCTGCGAGAAGCTAGATTTCGGGACGCGATTTCTGAAAGCCACGACGAGCCGGTTTAGAATTTCAAGTCGCGGCAATTCGGTTCCGATCGCGCCGTCTCTGTTCCCGGCTCCTGCGGCGGAGAGTATGATAAAAATCCAGTTGCCAGGACCGGACGAGGCCACGCGAGATTAGAAATCAGAAGGGACGAGAGACCAGACGATTGACCAGACGAGGAAAGAACAAGCTGGCCCCGAACACGGAACGTGTCGGCGTGGCGGCTCGGGAGGTCGGTGGCCGGCCTACCTCAACGTATGTATCGACACCCGATGCCGCACATGTCGGCCAGCAGTTTAACACGTGTGTGCCCGTGCACGGTTTACCTTCTCACTTCTCGCGCCTACCGTTGCCTTTGCCTCCTATCGTCGCGAACTGTTTTCGCGTCAATGTGCAACACCGTAAACGTTCCGAGCTAACAGCCTAACCCCCCCCCCCTCTCTCTCTCTCCCTCTTTCTCTAGTTAACTCGCTTTCTCTGTTTCTCATTCGCGATATCGCGAGCGTCCAACGTCGAACACGGGACACCTTTGTCGGGAGCCAGCAAAACACGGAACGGGGCAAACCGGTCAATAGACAATTACCCGAGTACGGGAAAAACGAGTCGAGCCGTGGAATACCGAAGACATACCTGCACTCGAATAGTTGAATTATATCGCGGTTTAATCGGTTTAATTGGAGTGTCGCCGAGTAGAAATTAGTGGGGGTGGGCGGGGACCCAAAAAATGATAGTTCTAATTCGAATGATTTTCAGGTTTCTAACTCGACTACCCCACTTCGAGTTTCCGAGTATGTATTACGAATTTACCCGATATTTTTGGGAACCCTCTCACTCCCAAAAATTAGTGCTCGAACGGAGTCGCGTTTCCCAGCATTGCCGATCGCCGCGGAATTCGATTCATTCATTTCTGGAGCTACGAAATTCTCCCGCTCGTGAAATTCTCGCGGTGCGACGCACAGTGGTCCAAACGGTCGATTTAGGAGTGCAAAAGTCGAAAAACCAAACATGAAACATTTATTACTGTTTCTTACGTCAACACACATTTCTGTAGAAGCTAAAATCGACAATTTTACTTCTCAAATCAATTATATTTTAAAAATAAAATTTCTATAAAATTTTCAAACAACAATACATAAACTTTAAATTTAAGTAATTCTTAACGTGGAATATATATATATATATATATATATATATATATATATCAATTTAATAGACAAGATCCTGTAAAAAGTATATAAAGCTGCCATAATATTTAATTTTAATATGATTTACATTTAATATTTAATTATTAATTTAATTAAGTTAATAAAAAGTGTGGCATAGGTTAAAAGTAGCAGTATGAGAAGTACATCGATTTAAAGGAAATCCTTTTCACATATTATTCATTGTTTAGAACATTATAATATGTAGCCGGTGTTCAGAAACATTAGGAAGATATAAAAAAAATGAAACAATTTTTCGGAAATGTTTAAATGATGTTTCTGAAGGAAGTATTAAGAAATTTATTTTTTAAGTTTGTTGTAGGAAATATTAATGATATTCGCCCGTACTCGCGTTAATTTTTGCATGAATATTAGGAATGGAATATGTAGTTTATGGTTTCATCAAATTTATTTGCAGAAAATTGCAGATTATACAAGTTATTTTATATTTTCTGGTACAGTTCGATGAAGAGGACGTACGCGTGGGACGTAGATATACAGGGTGTCCCGAAGTTAAATGGCAAAACTTCAGGAGCGTGTAGGGGACCGAAAAACTATGACAAAAAGTCTTTTAGAGATTTGCTCGTTTTTGCTTCGTTTTGGAGAAAATCCAACGGGCCTGAGCTGCCAAATATGTATAATTCGATTTTGATATTCTTAAAAATGTCGATATTTTCCCTAGATTTTCAAACTTTGAGCTCAATGCGCAACCCGAAGGCATCATCGCTTTGGTGTTTCGATTCTGTCGTTAGGGCGACGAACCACAACTTTTCCCGGGTCGTGACGTTGTCGATTTGAAAAAAAAGATGTTTTTCGATCCGGTCTAGCGTGCAACGTACGAACGATCAGAAAGCCGACAGTGTTCTGGCAGCAGCGTCCCGTACGACGGATCGTCAACCGTCGAACAATGAACTTCTTTCGTGCCGGCACTCCGCGCTAAACGCCTTGCGAAACGCCAAGATAGATCCATTGATATCCGCGCGATACGAGACTCGTAGGAAGCGATTCGTTCGAGAGGTTGGATGCTATTACGGCATCGTCGCGTCGTGGAACGAAACCTACGGGTAGCCCTCTGGTAGGAATCTTTCTCCACCTCTCTTTCTTGTTTTTATCTCGTTATCTTTCTCTCGTCCGGTAGACACGCGATACGATACGCGGATTCACGGCGAAGAATTCTTTGAACGAATTCCATCCGAAGACGGGCTTCGCGGAATCTAATTCGCGTACGCTACGAACTCCAATTCCGAAGTTGAAATTGCAAGAAAACGGATCTTGCAGGTACGAAAGATTCGTCTTCGATTCGACTGGTTTCCCAATACGGTTTCACGGCTGTCTATCCAAAATTCATGTTTACTGCAAGCTAATCGGGAAGAGTCGAAGGTTACGTAAACTCGATCAATCCGCTAATCGCGAAGCTTATCTTTCCCCGTAAATTAATCGTGACCCATATACGTATAAGCACATATCTCTATGTACAATCTGTATGTATGTCGCGAAGGATCGCGAACGATGGCGAGCAGCGAGCAATGTTGGATCGGTGCAATGAACCTCGCGACAAAACGAATTTCTCGTTGCCGAGGAATGTCAGCGTTGCCCGTGGAGTCTTTCAAGCGTTCCACCGCGATAAGATAAGCAGTAATAAGGTTCAATTGGAAGATTAATTAATTAAGATCCGTTGTAAAGGGGATAAATTGGATACATTGCGGCGGTATGCAGGCGCGACGCGCGAGCGTGTGTGCTCTCGCTCCTGCACGCTTGCGGTCCCCGACCAACAAACTAACAATCCGACAAACCAACGGCCCCGGGACTTGGCAACAACCCGGGAAGAACGAGAAAGTAGAAAATAGACGGCTCGACGCGAAAGCCGAGAGAACGGCCGCGCGTTTTATAAATTGACGGAACGAACGCGGCGAGAACATCGTTCGTGATCCTCTTTGTTCCAGCGCGTTTGCTTCGTCCGCGTATCGCCCGTACGACCAATTCAATTTTTACGGCGGAGTTCGACGACTCGTTCGACACAGCGAAGTCGAAATTGACCGATGCGTAACACGCAACGGATTACACGAAGCAAATGAATATTAGGGATGACCGGGTACCTGAAAACGAACCTCACCTACGAATTTTTATCTCGGGTACTGTTTGTCCGATTGAGCTGCGATTTGCTTTTCTTTTATTCAGAACGGATTGGACTATCATGAAATAATTTTTTCAACCATGTAATGTCGAAACATGCGAACAAATATTTAATTTAATGATGCTGTCGGCGCTACCGTTTCGATCACTTAGTAAATCCAGCAATTTTGCAATAAACTTTTCTTCTTTCCTAACGTTTCGGTTCAGTTTTGAACGTTTTTCAAAGAAGAATAAGATAAGTTTATTGCAAAATTGCTAGATTTACTAAGTGATCGAAACGGTAGCGCCGATAACATCATTAAATTAAATATTTAACATTTACGATCGATAATCGGTATTATTTTATCATGTGAACAAAGTCTTGCAACGGTCCCGGTTCTCCAGAGACGACTGCTCGTTGGATTTTTGATCGACAAGACCCCTCGATTTCTGGCGCGTTCGAGCATTGCTTTCCAGATCGGGGGAATGGAAAACCGTTTATTGCCGCATCTGGGAAACAATCGATAAAATAAAGAGAAAATGCCGAGGAAGCTAGCCGTGTCTCGTTAATCGAAATCAGCAGGGCTTTGCTGTTCCAGTAGTGAAACGATCGAAGGAACGCCTAGGTAACACGAAAATTGATGTATTCGTTTTATCAACGGACTTTATCAACGAATCGAACCGAAACGGGGAACGTCTCGAGAAATATCGTGCCCCGTTCCTCCGTTCGTCCTTTGCGCGGAAACACGTGGAGAACCGGACCCGCGTCGTAATCCGATTAAAGGTTAATTCAATTTAATTATCGGCGGGATTCGATGCCGTTCGATTTGCCCGCACTCGAACTCGCGTTTCCTGCTCGAATTATGCAGTTTCGATTACAGAGAGTTACGCGCGAAGTACATACATGGAAATACATTGTAGGTCGATCCAGTCGGTCGTTTAAAGCCGCTCGTGTCGCTCGAATTTTCGAACTTGATTGCTGTTACGGGATCTAAATCCCAAAGCTGTGCGATGATGCCTTCGGGTTACGCGTTGAGCCCAAAGTTTGAAAATTCAGGGAGAATATCAAAATCGAAGTATAGTGGGTGTACGAAGTATTCGTACAATTCTTTCAAAATTGGACGGGATAGCTTGGGTTTTTTTTGTGACGTTAGCAGAATTAGTGTACTAGTTAATGTGTAAATAATCTTTCTTTGAAATGTTACACTGTCCAACACCAAAGTTCTAGAATTACTGTTGAGTGGTTCTTACAGAGTTTTCTGCGCTGATTCCGAATCTGTCCTTAATTTTGTTTCCTAGACGCACAGTTTTTGAGAAACATGACTTTGAAAAAAAGAACATATTATTCAAATTTAAACAAATATTGTGGTGTTATTATAAAAGATATTGAATTGTTCTTTACAGCAAAAGATCCTGCAGACTTTCCCGAATACAGTGATATCTAATATTAATACATTATGATTGTTTAAACATGTTTAAAGCTGTAAGCGGTAAGCGCCACTGGCGGCAACTCATGTTGGGCGAAAATATTTTGCTTTCTGGTTCGAAAAAAGACGTCGACGTTCGAAACTTGAAACGATGGTTTCTCAAGGTAAAAGGCTGCTCTATCGCGTGGTATAGTCCGATTTTCCGCTGGACCCTTATTTTTTTAGATAAATTGAAAAATATCCTCAAAAATTGGTGCAAAAGTGGTGACTCTCTATCTTTAACGACTGTTTAAATATATTTAAACATTCATAATGCATTAATATTGTATATCACTGTATTCGGGAAAGTCTTGAGAATCTTTTGCTGCAAACAACAATTTAATATCTTTTATAATAACACCACGATATTTGTTTAAAGTTGAAAAACATGTTTTTTCTTCAAAGTCATGTTTCTCAAAAACTGTGCATATAGAAGAAAAATTAAGGACAGATTCATGCAACAGTATATTTGGAACATAAAAAAAGTTGAAATTTGTTAGACAGTGTTCAATTGTGAAGGAAAAAAGTAAAGGTGACGATTTAAAAATTTTTTATCTGTGCCCGTAGAGGGACAGCTCGAAATCTCTAGAATAGTTTCCGTGGGATTCCGATGTGGCAGCGAGAGTCAAAGGTGAAACGACCCCGACATTCCCGAAACGAGGATCGTCCGTGAAGGAAACCGACTCGAATTAGCCCGCTATGTGGGAGCGTCTCTGGAGAAAAAGGGGGGCAGAACGTTTAGAGCGAGATGGAGAAGGGAGGAAGAAGCGTGGGGAAGAAGAGCCGGAAAGGGAGCACGAGACAAAGTAGCCTCGATTGGTGGGTCGTTGAAAATCAAGCAGTTCGGGTCAAGCGACGCGTCTTCTTTCCTCCGTTTTTCGCTCGTTCGATTCTGCCTTGTCCCACGGCCACAGGACGACGGATCGGCACGCTCCTCTTTGTTCTTGAGCGCGGGAGATACGCGCAATCGCGACTCGAGCGGTCTCCGTGGTATTTTAAGAACAGGCTGCCCCCGCATTCGTTCCGTTGACTTTATTTCTGCCGCGATATTAAACGCGAAGAGATACGTAGCGAGAGACGCGCGACGAGACGGGACGAAATTCTCGCGTCGACGATTCAACAGCTTCGATCAACGGAGCGGAAACGAGTCCACGCGGGAACCGAAAATTTCCTCGAACGACCTGACTCGATGTTTCATTAACACACTACCGACCGGTGATTATTGCTTAATTGTGAAAAATCTATGGTTCATGGCTAAACACTTTTTAATGGAACCATCAATAGTAACAGCAATTTTCATTATGAACTAACAAGACACCCTCAATAACGTCATCTAATAGTTTCATTTAAGATTGCAATGTAAAAGAAAATTTCTATGCTTTCTTTTGGTACAGCAAAGTTATTGAAAATCCTATTATAATAAAAGACTTCCGGTAGGTAAAGTGTTGAAAGGGTATACTTTGGTGGCGTCGACGGAATAACGTAACCACGTTTTTCGTATAAGACTCGTAAACTTTATTTTTAACTTGCTCAACTGTTCACACTACAAGAGATACCCGCTGGTCTAGTCAGGACGATAGCGTCCATCCGACGCCTTCGATGGGCTATTTATTAGTTCCTCGACCAGGGGGAGAGTGGCTCGCAAAAGTGGTAGGTATGAGTTTTCGGGTGAGCTCGCTTGTCGAGAAAAGGTGTCGTGCAGAAAAATCCCATGGTCGCGCGATGCCAGCCATCAGGTATATCCACGTACCTGAGATGGCTGGACTCGTCACGGCCAAAGGGTACTCGTTGTCGAAACGTTACGGGCCCAGGCGGGTCTGTTTGCCAGATGTGTCGTGAAAAACCCCATCGTAAAACCTGGGCCTATCATCCTGGGCCTAGGTAAAAACTCCGTAGGAACTTTAATATGAAGGATGTCGGTTCACCGGGGACAGGCGACAACGACGTCGCTAGTGTTAACTTTTATCTTTGTTTACCTTCATAACGTTTACCTTTTCTTTTCTTTACTCGCCTTATGACTCTGTCAGACACAACTACTATTTTTTTTTTCGTATTTTACCTTGAAATACTTTTGAAATATTTCAATATTGCTTTTAAAAGAATTCTACAAAACAACCTTGACTAGTGTCAAGTCAGAAATAGAAAAAGAAGAGAATTAATGAAATAAAAAAAATATACCTACGACGGGGCGCGAAGTATAGGCCGTTTCACAGTCGAACGCCTAAGGGTGCGCTTACAGTAGACCCGTTTTCGTCCGGTTTGGCCGACGTTCGACGCATCTGTCTCCTTTTTCAAGCGTGCGAAAAAGAGACACAACGCCGGACGTCGGCCGAAACGGGTCCACTGTAAGCGCACCCTAACGCGTTGAGCCAACTGAGCTGTTGAAAACGTGATTGATATTTCTAGATGTCATGTTTATATTGTAGAAATATTAAGTTGATTTCATTTTTTAATTACATCTGTACAATGTTCAAGGTTTATCAGTGCTTTATAGAATTACAGAATAAAAAATAGAACGTAACAAGTTTAAGGTTACCTTAGTTCTCCGCGGAAAAAACGTCGAAAAAATCGGTTTTTATTTTTTTTAACAACGGTGCGCCAAACCCAAAAATCTGAAAAAATTCATGAAGAACACCTACAACAATATATCACTACTGTAAAAATATAAATGTAGACACTCTAGAACTTCCATGTGAAATCTGCATTTTTTTCCACTTTTTTGAGGTTTTTCATTTTTCACAAGCAGGACTTTCACTTTCAAAATCTGAAACCAATTGGGAAGTATGTATTTGGGTTCTTGACATGTGTCAGATTTTTTTCAGAATTTCTAAACATCATTAACTAGGGAAAATAGGCTAAAAACTGATTTTTCGATTTTACCCCATAACTACCCTCCGGATCGAGATGCAGGGCTGAAACTTTGCACAGTATGTTTTATCGTGGTGTCCTACCGAATGGTGACCTATCGTGCCCGTTCGTTCAGCTCCAAAGTAGCCAAAGTGGTTAAAATCGACAAAGAAAGTCATGGCATCCGTTTTTTGAGATGCAAAAGGAAGTTGTTAATTGATTACCTTCAAACCAAGAAAACAATAATAGGAGAGTATTTCTGAAACCTTTTGGATCAACTGGATGCACAAATTCGGGAGAAAAGACCTGGCCTAGCGAAGGAAAATGTCATTTTTCACCAGCGACAATGCACCGGCTCACAAAGGTGTTCTTGCAATGGTCAAATTGAAGGAGTTACCAGATCTGGCTCCTCTAACTTCCATTTGTTCCCAAAAACCTCAAAAAATTGCTACGCGGCAGGCGTTTTTCATCAAATGAACAAGTTATAGCAGCCGTAGATGAGGATTTTAGAGGTCTCGAGGAAAATCATTTCAGAAATGGGGTAAATGAATTAGAAAATGGCTGGAAAAAATGTATTGAGCTTAAGGGAGAATATACTGAAGAATAAATGTACTTTGACCGATTAGTTCATGTCATTTCAATGTTAGGCTACGAACTTTCTGAGTGACCTAGTACATTCATTATTCGCGGTTGACCGTGCGATTTAAGTGGTCCGGCATCGTTGGAAATTTAAAACCAAGTTTGTCAGATCCGTTGTCTTCCACGCCGACTCGCGATAACTCGAGAGGGGAGCATACACGTTCCCGGCCAAGTTTCGCGGACCCATTAAAGCCCGCAGAAACTTTCGGACAGAAACGACTGGAATCCTCCTTTCAACGCTGACGACGCTGCTTTCGGCCGTACTCGGCCAGTGGAGACGCTGTTAAGCCCGATGCTCAAGGTATTTGTCCCGTCGCGTCTCGTATCATCTTGTCTGGCAGACAATCTCCGCGAAACAGTGAACAACGTTCTAATCAAAGGCGACGAGAACGATAATGGTAAAAAACAATAAAAAGAAGAGAAATAAGAGTAGGAAGAAAATGCATGCGTATCAGAACAGAGAAAATACGGCATGAGTCACCGTTCACATCATCACAACACTGGTCACCAATACTAAAGTGTGCTTTGTTCATGTACTCGGATTAGATGGTCTACATGAACGGGATCGACATCAAGATTCTATCAAACCGACACGCTACACACAATAAAAGAAACTAGGCATCGGTATACGGAGAAAGGAGGCCTCTTTTGGCGCGCGTGTCTCGGAAACGTTCGCGACGGTGACCACACAAATTCGATCGCCTATTCTACCCCTAGGGTGGCCAACCTTTTACATATTATGCGTTAATTTTTTTTTTTTTTGTACGAGTTCAGATGCGCCTATCAACTTCAACTGAAGCACTTTTTTCTACCTTCTTACGTTCATTGCTGGGATTGGAAAATAGGAATAGGAGTAGGATATGCTTCGGTTAGGGGAGGTAAAGCGATAGCTCAATCGCCCAACTAAATTAATTCGTTTACGCCAGTTCAAAAGACACACATTTATTGGAGCACCGATCTATGTACAACGGTGATAAACGATCTCTTGGGCGAGAGGGCGATCTCTGTCACGAATCCCGCAATTCACATCCTACGATTGTAAACTGTCAAAAAATTGCGACGAACTGATGCGAGTACGAAGACTGTATGAACTGAGATCACCCAGGTGTTGAAAATATCAAGAGAGATTCAGTTATGGCGCCTACTTCTAAAGTATAAGTAACCGCAAAGTTACAATGCGCCAATTCTAATCATCCAATGCGCCACAAGTTGGCCACCCCTGTTCCACTAGATATTACAAACGACCATTTGGTGCACGAGTTTGTCGTGAATCGAAAACGCCGACGCAAATATACCTGGTGAAAAGAAGAAACAAATAAGCGCGAAACGGATCGACGGTATCGATCGTTTGAAAATAAAAATAGATATGAACATACATAAGCTTGAATTATCGATCGGTTCTACGGTGGTGTTTCGCATATTCGAGAACGTTCCTAACCGCCTAGTTTAGTGCGCTATGGTCTAATTACTGCAAACGCATATATACAAACGGAAATTAATCAAACACACGTTGACAATAGTACGTTAGCGAAATATGCGGTAGTCTAGTTGTAAGACGGTCGAACGAAATGAATATGTATTGGGTTGGCAAATAAGTTTGTTCGATTTTTTAGAGTGGAATAAAACACAAAAACCGAACGAACTTATTTGCCAGCCCAATACATACTTCGGAAAACAGAGAATCTGCCCTTTCGAGGGAAAAAGGCCGAGAATCTCGAAAAATTGCAATTTTTACCACTTTTGATCGTTTATAACTCGTAAACCAATTTTAATGAAATTTTCAGAACGTACCTAATTTTTATGAGTTGACCAACAAAGACATCTTTTAAATTTTCGTTATTGGCCCAGCAAGGAAAGTTGTAAAAATCAAGGTTTACTATTGTTTTTCACAATTCCGACCAATGCATTCTCCCAACATATTTTTTAGACGTCATTCGCTAAACTAATTCTTCTAGCCTTACAGAGAAGTCAAAGTCGTTTGGTCCATTCATAAAAAAGCTATTCTGATTTAAAGTGTGTGCGATCAGTTATGCTCCTAACTGTATACAGGTTCCAACTTGAATGGTGGGGTTTTAAATACGATGCGGCAAGACGGAACGACAAGACTGATTATATCCGAAGTCGTCTAATTATATGTGTACAGTAAATCTTCTATAAACGCAAAAAAACCGTACACCAGCGGTTTCCACCTTTATGCTACTACTAACTGTTTCCTTTATCTCGATCGACAATTTCTTAATAACGTGTATTAATGATTTCAGCGCGCTGGTTCGATCTGATGCTACTACCTAAGCAATTTTGCAAATTACCAAAAAATTTTCAAAGTTTCGGTCACTATATAGACCATTTTCAAGTTGTGATTTTTTCATGCTACTACGCTTCCCTACAAAAAATTTTTTTGTCCGCGCCTCCCTACCTTTCAATAGATATAATAATATAGACCCGTTTTAAATAATAATTCCAAAATAAATAAGTAACTTTTTCGTTAATAATATGTACCAGATGTGTGGATTTCTCTTTATCATCTCCTAGAGCTTTAAAAAATTAAATAAAGCAATAAAATCAGAATATTATATTAAATTAGGACATGCCCAACAATAACAAGAATGATAAACCAGTGTTACAGCGCGATAATAAATCGCGCAGGTAATTTCAATTATGGTTGAAAATGCCGGTCTTCTAGAACTACTAACTTTAAACTTACGTATCTCCGACAGAAGTACGTATTAAATATTGGCTGTAACAAGAAAACGTGCTCTGGAACCTTATAAATAAAGTACTATTACACAGATGTTTAAACAACGGAAAAAAATTGTTGACTTTTGGCCACGATTTGGCGATTTCCGACCACTGTGCAGCGTATGGGAAAGAAAGAGACGCCGAGAGTCGTAGTTGCTTCGGCCGCGCGCACGGTCTCTCTTTACACGCGCTGTCCTTCTCAACGTTTGGCTCACCTTTGGAGCTCAGAAAAATAGTGTGCGTCTACGAAAAATGCAAACGAACCTCACCGAAGCTTTTGCGTTTATAGACGATTTACTGTAATTAAATTTCAATTATTAATAAGATTATGAAGAAGAACACGCCGAAGCGAGAAGTAAAATCGCGTAATACGCGAATTCCGTTGCGTTTTCGATCGACAGCCGTGAATAGGTATCGCGTCGAACAGCGTCGCGACGCGGTTTCCGCCCGGGGATTGTCCGTTCGAAGCCGCGATAGGTACGCGTTCCTCCGATCGCTATATAAAGCAGCCTCCGCGTCCGATTCGTCCCTGGTTCGGTCTCTATTCATTCGAGCTGTGTGTCGTTCCTGTCGCGCACCATGAATACCGATTTACCTGTCGGCCGGGCGAACCGACCGCTTCCCTCTTTCCTCTTTCGTTTGCGAACGTATCCCTGTGTTCGCGTCTCTACGGTAAACAGCGTCTAGAAGATTCACGCAAGCGAACGAACGCTCGTTTAATTTCGCGCGGAAGTTATCGCAAATGCGAGGCGAGGCGAGGCGATCTCAGAAGTTCCTCATACGTGAAACGATCGCCCGAGTATCCGCGGAATCGAGGTCGACTCGAGCCTCAAGATCGAGAGATCTTATCGAGCCGCTGGAATGTTTTCTCAGATTGGAAATTGCTCGAACGCGTTCCGTTTCTTTGCTAACCTTTAACTACGCACGCCTCTGAATTGAGAACGCGAGCAAACCGAGACATTCGATGGGACGCGTTCGAAAAGTTTCGATCTGTTCGAGAACAATGCCATTTCACGGCCCGGTCGCTTTTCTATCTTTTCGAGTAATTGCGGATTGCCACGGTCGATGCAACAGCGAACAGTCTCGCAAGACTAGAACCAACCGCATCATACACTCCCAAAGGAAAAGATAGCACACGCGTGCTATCTTTAATTTCTCGTATTAAGATTATGCTAGCGTGGAAACTCCATATCGTGTGTAAAACATACCTTCTGTGTGAATATGTAAACAGAACATAGATTGACTTTAGTTCAATGAGTTCTCTTAATTGGAAGGGAAAGACATAATTCGACACATACAAAATGATAGCACACTGGAACTATGTTTAAATATTCTTCAGAGCTTCGTGAGCTTTCACGGAGTTACAGTATTCAATTTGTGTTCAGAGCTTTGTCGTATTGCTATTCTCATAATGCGTCGTGCCAAAAAGATTAGTGAAGGCGAAATTAGCAGAATTTTAGCTCTAAGAAAACAAAAGTTGTCTATTACTGAAATTGCAAGAGCAAACCGCATTCAAAAAAGTCGATTTGATCAAAAATTATAAGCTGAAACGTGCCCAAAAGAGGCCGAAAAAGTAATATTTAGTGTGTTTGTGACGGAATCAATTGCGAACGGCAAGACGCAGAAAACTGTCGTTTGAACCGTTAGACGCTGCGTTTCTTCGGGAAGGTATTAGAGCAAACCGCACTCGAAGAAGTCCATTTGATCAAAAGTTATAAGCAGAAACGTGCCCAAAAGAGAGCGAAAAAATTGACTTTTTTCACTAATGACGTCACAACTTTTGAACCAATAGACTTTTTTGAATGCGGTTTGTTCCTAAACCTTCCCGAAGAAACGCCGCGTCTAATGGTTCAAGCTCCAGCTTTCTACGTTGAGCCGTTCTCAAGTGATGCCGTTACAAACATACAGACAGAAACAATTTTATTATATATAGAGATAGAGATTATATTATTTATATAAAAGATTCTTCGTTCTCAAATACCTATGTATACCAATTTTCATAGCGATAGGTTCAACGGTATACAAGTTGACGTATCGCAGCGCCATCTACAGCGGCGAGTTACAACAAATTGAATAGCGTATAAACATTCTCCATGAAAAAATACATATATGTGCCAAGTTTCATGTTGATCGGTCAAACCGTTTCGGAGTCTATTAATTACATATATATATATATATATATATATATATATATATGTATGTATGTATGTATGTATATATATATATATATATACATACATACATACATACATACATATACACATACATACATACATACATACACACATCCATTTTTATATATTAAGATTTGCTGAAAGATACAAGTGCAAATAATACGTGCTGCTTCCAATTTTTGTGGAACTGCAAGGGAGATCACTAAGAAAGCTGGAGTCGAAACACATTTTCAAAATGTTCGTCGTGTACTTCAGACTAGTAATATTATAAATCGGTCTAGAATAACAGTAAAACCATCATTAAACGCAAGACATAAGGAGGCACGTTTGTTATTCGCAAAAGAACATGTACGTTGGAAAAAGACTTGGAGAAAAGTAATTTTTACGAATGAGACGAGGTTCAACGTTGATGGACCAGACGGATGTACACATTATTATCGTGGTATTCGTAAGCAGCCACCGACAAAAATTCGACACCAAATGTATGGAGGTGGAGTAATGGTCTGGGCTGGTATCGGATATAAAGGAAAGACAGAAATAAAGTTTATTCGCGGGACAATGAATAGCGTTCGTTATCTCCAATTAATAAAAAATCAAATTTATACGTATGCAGAACGCATTACTGAAATACCATATATATTCCTAAAATTGTTAAGGAATATTTTTTAAATAAAAATAGCTCCACTCTTCAATGGCCGGCGTGCTCACCCGACCTTAATATCATTAAAAATTGCTCGGCAATGCTTTTGCAAGCAGTGTATGCTGAAGGCCGACAATTTTCAAACATAAATGAATTAAAAACTTGCATTACAACTAAATGGGAAAATTTATTTTAGACAAAAATTAAACAACTATATGATTATTTACCTAAAAGGATGGTGGAAATCATAGAAATCAAAGGAGGTTACACACATAATTATTAGAAAAATATAGTTTGAAGTATGCATTGTTGTAAGAAATATGTATACTTTTGTTTCATGAAACTTATAGTTGTGGTGTATAAAATATATATCTTTATTTTTCAAGTGTGCTATCATTTTCTATGTATCGATTTATGTATGTATTTCCCTTCCAATTAAGAGAACTCATTGAACTAAAGTCAATCTATGTTCTGTTTACATATTCGCAGAAGGTATGTTTTACACACTACACAGAGTTTCCACGCTGGCATAATCTTAACACGAGAAATTAAAGATAGCCCACGCGTGCTATCTTTTTCTTTGGGAGTGTATTTCTGTTTATTCGTTTGCCGCAGCTCTCAAGTGCTCGGGCGTTTCCTGGAAGGGAAAGGATCGCGTTGCCGTTGCCGAGATGCACGTGGTCAGTGGTCTACTCGTGACGTCCCTTCGTTTGAAATTTCCAACATTCGGCCATACCGACGACGAGATCTGTAATCGGATTCTAGATCAATTGAGAAAATGTTTTTTTTTCGAAATCGAAAACGTTCCACGCGGGAAAAGTTGTGGTTCGACGCTCTAATGGCACGATCGAAATCCCAAAGCTGTGCGATGATGTCTTCAGGTTGCGCATTGAGCCCGAAGATGGAAATTTAGGGGAGATGTCTACATTTAGTCGGAATCTAAATATTAATGCATCTCTGGGCTCGAATGAGCAATCTGAAGGCATCATTGTATGTACAGTTTTTGGGATATTGATCCTTTCACCAGGGCGCACATTGGTCCGGATCGAACAAGTTGGTGTCATTTTGTTATAACCAGACTGCGGATCTTTATGTCAAATGTAAAAAATTTGGTCGATTTTTTTCTTTCATTGAATATTAATTTTTAACATATTGTGAACAATAACTTTTAGTGTCGATATTAATTTTGTAACACAAAAGAGTGCACTTAATCGTAAAGAAAAAAAAAATAAGAAATATTAAGTGGTGTGATCAGGGCACCTCGAAGAAGAGAAGCAATTTTCTTGGTGAAAAGTACTCTCTCTAAATGTCTACCTTTAAGTGTTCATCCTAATTACAATTCTTAGTAAACTGCATTAATTTTTTCATTTTCGAGGTTGATTGACATTTAGGAAGCAATACAAAGTTAAAAATCGTTATGAGAAAGTTGACTTTTTAGCTAAATGACACCAACTTGTTCGATCCGGATCACTGTGGGTCGTCGACCCACAACTTTTCTCACGTGGGGCGTTTTCGAAAAGAAATGTCGTTTTGATATCCAACGAGATGCTCTCGTCCGGAGCGATGCAAGCCGTGTGACCAAGGCTTGTTCATCGTGTTCGGCCAAACTAATCTGGTCTATCATCGACCCTATGCTCGCTACTACCTGGGAGAAGTGTTTTATGGCTTTCCGCGCGAAGGGGTCGTTCGCTGGTTGCGAATCAACCGGTGTCAACGAACGGCCCTTGGCCACCTTCGCTTGGATACGATTCAATCCAATTTGAGGTACGCTGCAAGAGTCTCGGAAAGACTACCTGCCTGTTCGGGTAAATTCTAGCCCCAAGGATATCTTTGGCTCAGCCTACCTGCTATCTCTATTCATTCGTTTATCGCAGTCCTCGAGGGCTTGGGTTTTTCCTACCGAAGGGAAAGCTTTTTGTCGAAATTCTCTTGGGCTACTCTCAACATTCTTTCGAACACTTCTATGAACCGTTTTTCTTGCTCTAAACCAGGGGTGGCCAACCTGTGGCGCATTGAATGATTATAAGTGGCGCATTGTACTTTTGCGCCTACTTATTCTCTCGAAGTAGGTGCCATAAATGAATCCATCTTCATATTTTCAACACCCGAGTGATCTCAGTTTATACAGCCTTCTTACTCATAAGTAGACTGCGGATTTTATGCATTTATGACAAAAATGGGTACGTACAATTTAAAACAGTGGAGGTATTAAAAAGATTCAAGGCCACCAGTGTATTTGTTTCACAGTAACAAGATCATCAAATAAAGAATTACATTTTTATTTGGCTCCTAGGTCTTGCAATCAATGCAAACATTGTTTATTTTGCATAAATATCCCAAGTATACTCATAAGTTATCGCAATTTTTCGACAGTTTACAGTTGTAGGATGTAGGATGTGAACTCTCGTCCAACAGTAAATGCGTGTCTTGTGAACTGGCGTAAATTAATTAACTTAGTTGCGTGATCGAGCTATCTCTATTCCTCCCCTAAACGAAGCATCCTTCCCCTATCCCTATTTTCCACCCCCAAAAATCAACATAAGAAGGTAGAAAAACTGCTAGAGTTCTATGACGCATCTGAACTTGTATGCGAAAGAAATTGACTCGCGGTACGTAAAAGGTTGGCCACCCCTGCTCTAAACGAACGAAACACCTTCTTCGTCGTCGTACGACTCACGCGAAACGGTAATATCGTTGTATTGCACGAATATAAATAAATCGATGAGAAAACGCTCGTAAACAGTCTCGGGACGAGGCTGGCCGGGAGATACGGTGACCCAGAAGCTCTCTCGATTCTTCAAAACAAGCGAGAAAATATCGCGTGTATCTCGCGCAAGTATGCGAATCGGAACCGCTAAAAACGTTCAAATGTAAAAATACAATGAAGCGTCGCGTCGCCGGGATAAAAAACGATCGAGGTGCCGTACGGGCTGGTTCGTTTCAGCCGAGATATCGATCGATTCGTCGAGTTCGTATTGTTTCCCGGAGCAGGCGCAGCTAGCACACATACATACATATGTTCCAGCCATGACCACGCGACTGTTCGAACAACCGACAAACGGTGCAACGAACTAAACACGCCATTTGAATATTTCTTACGGCACGAACGACGCCAACAGTTTCTCAACGATTAGGTGTACAGTCGACGATTCCGGTTTCGATGCCGACCGAAGGCATTTCCGACAACGATCCAACATTGCAAAATGACAAATTATCGAATAACACCGAAGCAACTAAAGGCGCTTCTAACCGCTAGGTGCATTGCCCGGGTATCTCACGAAAAGACTGCGGATCTTTATGCAAAATACTCATTTTCTTCAACGATCTAAATAAATCTGAATAAATTAAAAATAATACATCAACGTTCTTAGGTTCTTTTAGCTTCTTTATCGTTTTAAATTCGACCAACTCAATACATAAATGTATAGAATCACCAGTACAGTGTTTCTTATTATTACATAAACTAATCGATAGTAAATTTTCTTAACCCTCATTCGTCCCTCATTTCACGAACTGAATCTGTTCCTCGGTGTCAAATTGACACAGTGACAAAAAATCGATAAAATAACAAGGTAAACAGAGTTATTTTTCCATGTTTTTTTATTCATATTGATAAGTGAACATTTACATCTTAGGTTTCTCGGTTATGTGTTCCGCATTAAAAAAATAAAAGTCGCGATGTTTCTGACAAATTTACCTACAAATAAAAGAACAGCATAACTTATTTCGGGAAAACTGTGAATGTCATGATGAGGGTTAATAAGAGTTGAATATGCTCACAGCGCACAGTTTCGATCAGATGAAAAGACAAAGCAAATTTGCAAAATTTAACCTCTACGTTTCGATCCGGGTTTGGATCATTTTCAATTCTTCATTTTCATTTTCAATTTAGACCAGCATGGAATACAGTTCCATTAATTTAAATTTCTAAAATTCTCTATACATAGCAAGTAGGTGTCTTAAGGGTTTTTTTATCAACAGTGTTCTTTTCCGTTTTAAATAACAAAATTATTAATTCCATATATATTTTCAGACGCATACTCTTGAAAATGATCCAAACCCGGATCGAAACGTAGAGGTTAAATTTTGCAAATTTGCTTTGTCTTTTCATCTGATCGAAACTGTGCGCTGTGAGCATATTCAACTCTTATCGAATATTTACGATCGTGAAACAACAAATTAATGAGGGTTAATGTTTGCGAAGCAATTGGTGGGTTTCCAGGGCGAATAGTTAAAATGTCAATTATTCCATGCATTTTCTATGGAGAGAAATATGTACTGTGATTTCCAAGCTTCCTCTGACTTCAAATGCTAATTTTAAGTAATTAATTATTTCATACAAAAATTCGAACTAACCGAAAATACTCGAGTAAAGCATACAGCTTGGTGGCTCAGGTAATAATGGCTCTTCTAACCACTTGTGAGACCTCGTGAGATACGCGGGTACCCGAGGACACGGCTGTCTTACAAGATATCCGGGTGCTCGGCTATCTCGCGAGATAGCCGGGTACATAGTTTTGCTCCATCCGGGTAAATACACTAGAGCTCTAGAGGCAACGTTTATCGAACCGCGCCTCACTCGTTGAAATTAGGAATCGCATAGAATGGCGACTCCGGGTTGGCGCGCGAATCCCGTCAATCCCGTGAAGTGGTGTGCGCCGAAAGCGCCCACAACCCACAGGGGTTCTTCGATGAGTATACGCCATATGCACGTTGTACGAGGAGAAGCAGAACGAAGCGAAGCGAAGCGACGCGACGCGCTAGTCGACACGTCCTTCCTTCGCCCCCTCCCCGAAAACAGAGTACGCGCAGGATCAAGGCTTACGAGGGCATTTCAACTTGGAAGCCTCCCAACGGGCTACCCTTGCTCGGTCCCCACGCGACACACCGCTGAAACCCGTTTTAAAAGTCCCTCGGAATGCGTGCCGCCTGCGGACCTTCCACCATTTTCGCGAGAAAATGTATTTCCATGGTTTTCGATTGCTCCATCCGCCGTGCTGGCCTTTCCAGGCAGTCGGGTTTCGAGACACATGGAATTTTACGATGGAAAATCGAGTGAAATCGACACGCAATGTACACGGACTTACGTGTAGATCGCGTCGAATCGATTTCGGAAACAATGGGGGAACTGAGGAGAGGGCGCATCAAATTTGACCCGACGAGTCGAACGGTATCACGAATTTCGTATGCTCGACCATTTCGTAACGTTCCGTGTAATTCTACGCTGAATGTTTGACCCGCAGGATACTGGTTCGTTCGGGCCCGGATGTAAACACTGCATTTCTATAAATATTGCGGTTCGAAACTCGTCATAGGTCACACCGAGCATATTCGCCGATCACTCGGAGACGTGATAATGCTACAAGAGATCCACGATACGCTACGTTCTGGGACGCGTAGAAAAACATGAACGCAGAGCATTCCGAGAAGCCTTCGACGTGTAAAAATGAACGCGCTTCGCCGAGAAACAGATCGTACGTCGCGCAAAAACAAACTATCGATATTCCGTCGCGAAGAAATCGATCTCGCGATCGAAATCGATACGATCAACGGTGTCGAGGGATATACGGAAACTGCGTAGAAAAGAGCGTTTAAATATCAGTGCAGGGTACGCAAAGGTTGACAAGGGTCGCCATTTTGAAATAATCGGCGAAGGATCCACCTCCTGTGGTAGGTTTGTTCGTGTAGGTGTACCGCGGGGTCGAAAGTATCGATGCGAATAGAGATAAAGAAATAGAGAGGCGACAGAGCAACCGTCATCGATTCGCGCGGAGAACTCGTAAACGCGACGCGATAACGTCCAAGTGACGCGTTCGCGGTTGGTCGAAAGAAACGCGCCCGGCGACGCTACAGGGTAGAATCTCGGGAGCATTGTACCCGTCATCGATCACCCCGTTAACGCGAGCGCGAGTTTGAAAATTCGAGTCGATGTCCGCGCACGATCGTCGCCGTCGACGAAACAGTTTTCGAGGAAACGGGGAAAATGGGGGAAACGTACCTCGTATTTGATGCCGTTGAGCCGTAACCACGTCTCCACCTTGAGACAATACGGCGAGATGGAGGGCAGAACCGGTGTTCGAGGAAACTGATACAGATAAACAACGTCCTTCTCAAAGTTGGTTTTGTGTACGCTGATAGCCTTGGTCGGCGCCGGCGATGCAGCGGTGGCCGCTTGATCGGCGGCCTCCTCCTTTTTTCCAGTTTCTTCCTTCTTGGCCGCATCCTTTTCTTCTTGCTTGTTGTCCGGCGGCGATTCGTCCTTCAGTGCCTCCTTCATCTCCTTCACGTCCTTAATCTCCTTGCTCTCCGGACCGGTATTCTCCGTTTCCGTTGCCATCGTCATGTTGACTTAGTTTTCGCACAGTCTTCGACCGGTACTCGTCGAGAATAACAGAACGCTCGGTCGTCGGCGTATGAGCGAACAGACAGAGAAAGGGAGAGCGAACGAACGCACGTCTATCTGTCCCGATTCTCGATCGACACCGTTCGAAATCGCCTTCGATGAGATTAGAGATAAACAGAGAGAGAGAACGCGCACCACACAAACGTACGACGCTAGGTACTCGGTTATTCGTCCACTCGTCCACTCGACCACTCGTCCACGCGTCCACTCGTCGATCCCTCTGCTCGCCGGCCGGTTCTTTCTCGTTACTGCCCCGTTCTGTCTTCTGTCTTCTGTCCGGCGGGCGGCAGCAGCGGATCCTACTCCTGTCCCCCCAGCTCGAGATGAACCTTGCGCATGCGCCAGCGCCACACCCCACTGCCGTCGCCATATTTAATTGGTCCGCCACCCCTGCCCGGTCCGCGATCTCCGATCCGCGGACGTTCTCTCGTCTCTCTCTTTCTCTCTAACTCCCTTTCTTTCTCCCTCTCCTTCCTCTCCAGCGAACCCCCATAAACAGAGTCCTTCGCCTATAGTTACACGCAACTTGCAACTCGCAATGCCGCACGGGAGCACGACCGCCACCGCTACCTCGAGAGGGCGTAATAAACTCGCAACTTTGTATCTATCTTTGTAAGTCTAGGTACCCCGGTTCCGCAACATTAACACTAAACCTATCATCATTTATTGAAATCTTACACTATATAAACCGATAGACGCAGCACGGATAATTTTCTTTGAAGAAAAAATGAACTGAATTTGTGACTCACATTTTCCAAAGATGTATAAGCTATAGCTATGCCCATTGCTTGACTTATGGGGGGAGAGGGGAGCGTCAGCGAGCGCGCTGTGCATCACAATACACGGGAAGAATGGACACGAAAATTTCAAAGAATTTGGCATTTTATCATGAAATAATCAATATATTAAGTATTAGGTGAAGTGAAAAGTTCTGAGCGTTTTTCACTTTATTTATAAAGTGAAAAACGCTCAGAACTTTTTACTTCACCTAATATATTTGAGATACAAATGTTTATTCTACATGTTTTATTAAGGTATTACAATAAAGTATGAAGTAATATGTAATGTTATTGATTCTGAAGATAAACAACTTTCGCATATTATGCAGATCACAGAATGTCTTTTACATATAAATCGGATCACATTTACAACATCAATCTGTCGTATTAGCCATTTTGAAAGTATCTTAGAAATTATCTTGTGACGTCACATTTTCACTGATCTTTGCTTCTCTCGGCTTTCCTATACCCATACTATCTATGTATAAGTATATATGGGGTCTAAGATTAAAATAATGAAAATGATTTCATAAATATCTTTATTAGAGCATATACCACAATAAGAACCGCGCAAAGTCTAAATAAATTAAATCTTGTCATTTTTATAAGACAACATGTGCTGCTCGTTACTTTTATAGCCCGGCCGACTCCCTTTTTCCATGAATATTGTTTAAACCGACAAACTTTGCTTTTCTGTACACGAAACATATTTTCTTCAATGTCTTCCGACAGCTTGCGAGCGAGAAACAGTGCGGGAACGTACTTCGAATATGTTCGGCACTGCACGATAAGTAGATAGTCGATGTCTCGTTTGTTTTGTAGTTTTGATTGAACCAATCACTCATCGCGATTTCATCGACTGTGTACATTTGTAGTTCATGGCGAGGCGACGATCGACGGGGGCGACCACCGACCGTAGAATTGTACCCCCAGTCTTGGAACTTGGAGCAACTCGACCCCGTCCAGCCGAGATTCTCGATCGTGTGGAACCCAGTGGAACCGGCAACGCCGCGTCAAACTGCCGTAACAACGAACCCCTCTTTACAGATTACCTTTTTCTACTTTGTGGCAGTGTTCCGATATGATGCATCTTTTCTCGCGGATGCGCGGCGATTTCAGCCTCAGTAAAGTTAGATTCTCGATAAAATAGACTACCTAGAGCACCCCACAGAATTTAAAAAAATTATTATGATTTGACTGTGAAAAATTAATGTTTAACATGTATATTTCTGTATATTTTGTAACTCGTGGGACACGTCTGTTTGTTCGGAACAGATTGTTTCGATACATTCCCGCTAATATAACTGCCTCAGGGCTCTGCTACCTTATCATCCTAATATAGATACGATACTGTTTCGGCCGCGCATGCGCGAGAAAAGATGCACCATATCGGAATACTGCTTTGTGGCCGATAGACTCCATTTCGAAAACTGTCTGCCGCGGTTTGAGCCGGCCTACAGTGGCGAATTCGGCCAAATTTGTGGCCAAAATTCATATCTTGAAACCTATGATGAATTATTGAAATAAATGACAATGGTATGACTTTATAATCACAATACTCTAATTTTTTACTAAAAATATTGAATTTGTATATAGGGTCTACCCGTTAAGTAGATAAATATTAACTTAAAACGTAATCAAGTAATATTAACAATAGTAGAGAAACCCACATAGCTGATAACAAATCACACGGCAAGTTTTAAGTATGGTTGGAAAAGCCGATATTACAGAAACCTCAACTTTGGACTCGCATATCTCTGACAGCATTACATTTGAAGTGTAGCCATTAACGGCAAAATAAGCCCAACTAGATTATAAATAGAGTACGTTAAACAAATTTTTCAAACTTAGATAAATGTTCTTTCGATTTCTGGCCACGAATTTGGCTGAATTCGCCACTGTGCGGCCGTGTGCGCAATTTCTCGAATCACTCGTTGTCGCATCCTTTGCTTTTGGGTCATTCCATGCCATGCCACCAAGGTCTCATTTCAAAGGGGAAACCAGGGGGTGTCGACTCCTTTGTTAAAAAGTGGGAACGAATTTAGTTTCTATTCGATCGTTACGCTTGGTGGCAGCACAGTAGCGCCCCTGGCGGTGGGGATAGAAGCTGTATCCCCACTTTGACGGCGTCCAGCTATCCAGCTAAATATTCAACCATTTTCCACGTGCTCATCATTGCTCATCATGCTCATCGACTGTCGACGTCGCTGGACGCAATATTTGCCATTTCCGACTATTTTTGCGAATTCTTTCTACAGGGTTTGGCAGAAATAACTCCCACATTTCGTTTTATTTGAGAAATAAAGTTTCTGCTAATACCTCGCACCACTATTTTCAATCCTCCTTTGAAATATGGGAGTTATTGTCGCAGTCTGTATTTAATTCTTAGAATTTATATGACTATTCTTATAATATCATAATTTTTAGAATAATTATACGTAGTATAATCTTTATACGTAGAAAATTACTTTTCTACGAAAACAGATTCATATAACTTAGTCAAGAATACGATTACACGTACATGCAAGGTTAACTATGTGTGAGTATACGTTTGTGTGATCGCCACACATATACGTTGTAGTTCGGCTTTCGATCTTTAGCTGAGAGGGCAACGAACAGTGCTTCGAAGAAGTACCAGAGTCGACACGGGGAAACTTCAAGGAATATAACCATATATTTTCAAAATTGAAATCACTTCGGCCCTCATCGAAAAAAACGTAAAAAAAGAATTTGTTTAAATTTTTCGACATTATAAAATTGATTTTCGAGGTTAAAAAAATTATTTTGTAATAGTCCAACCCTTTCCGAATGAAACAAAAAGAATGTAGCTCAATCGCACAAACAGTTTCCGAGATAAAAATTCGTAAGCGAGGCCCGTTTTCGCCGAAATGGGAAAAAATTGAAAAATTCGAAACCGGCAAAATGATGACTTAAACCCCCCTGATTTCACATGGACTACAACATATTTCATTTAGAACAAAATCGACGATGGTGCCTGCAAGAAGTGATCGATTTGGCATGGAATGACCCTTTTGTCTTTGAGTTTGGCTCTCTGATGAGATCGTCGAGTCTGTAAAGCGAAATCACGCTGCTCCGCAGAGTTGAAAACAAATAGAAACAATAACCACCCTCTTAAGAAGCCTTACTTGTAGCTTGCATAGGGTTATATCAAATCGTCTATAATCTATAAGAATTACAGGGCGCGGCGTAGGATCAATATGATGAACTATTAATCATCATGTGAGTCACTCTCTCTCTTTCTCGCTTTCGTTACATCTCGCACACAGGGGAAAGAAAATTGGGCTAAAAATGAATAAAAATTTATTTACTCCCGATGTTATAATATTTCCCACATGTTCATGACAAATTCATATCGTTGTCCATAGTGTGCGCGTTAACCGTTGAAAAATCTTGTATACAACGATCAGAAACCGCTAACAAATAATTTGTCTATGCTTGTTCTGTAAATTCGCTAAATAGCGCCGAATTGACAACAACGAACAATTAACAAGATATCGAAATATTCGGATCAGATCTGGGCATTATACGAATCGAGTTACACCGACGGGACTTTCGAATTGCTACGCGTTCGAATTACAATATTATCTCCGTAACTGTCCAAATTTTATCCCCATCCCCTTGGAACTAGTCAAGCGATAAACACGCCCGACGACAGAGCCAGCGAGGGGTCGAGAATCGGTGAAACTCGCGCTAATGCAGGCGAAGCAAAAGAATTGCAACTTTTCTAATTGAGTGGTTTTCTTTAAATGAAATTTTTACTATCGAATTTGTCACGTCTTTCTAATTAAAATGGCACCAAATGCGATATAATTGCGATCATAACTATTTCTATAATCAGCGATTAAAGTTTCCCGAACGCTATTCTACTCTACTAGAACTGTAACACCTCTACTAACCCGACGATACGACAGTTACGGAGATACTACTGTATACATATTTCTCGATCGAGGCTAGATCATCGATCTGAACGATGCGTATTCGACGATCGTATGTACAGTATAGATCAGGGGTGGCCAACCTTCTGCATACCATGCGTAAATTTTTTCACATACGAGTTCAGATTCACCATACATCTCAAGCATTTCTTCTACCTTCTTACGTTCATTGTTGTAGTTGGAAAATAGTAATAGGGATACGATCTGCTTCGGTTAGGAGAGGAAAAGGGATAACTGAATCGCGCAACTAAATTAATTAACTAAGCCAGTTGAAAAGACACAGAAATACGGAGAAATGATCTTTTGGACGAGAGGGCGATCGCTGTCATGAACTCCTATCCTATAATTGTAAACTGTCAAAAAATTGCAACGAATTGATGAGTAAGAAGGCTGTATAAATTTAACTGAGAGCTCTCAGGTGTTGAAAATATGAAGATGGATTCATTTATGGCGCCTACTTCAAAAGAATAAATAGAGGCGCAAGGATTCAATGCGCCACGTTTGGCGCATGCGCCACAGGTTGGCCAGCCCTGGTATAGATATAGACGAATCGTGCGCAGCGTAAATATACTACATATAACATAATGGTATACAAAGTTCCCGTTTGTTCATCTCCCTCGGGACTCGTTCTTGTTCAGTTTTGAAACTTCCCGATCCGGATCGTTCGTAAAATATATCGCACATAAAATAAATAACGTTGCGTTTGTAATACTGCGCCTTTTTTTTATTCGAAATAATAAATTGATGCCCGTGATCAATTCGGACACCGTGGTAGCTTTGCGAAGCCTGAAACGAATCTTTGTCGGTTCGGTAGGTGTATCGCGGTGGTTTCTTAAAATAGAAAATCCGTGGACAGGGACAAACAATTTAACACGATATATTTATCGCACACCATACGTTCTTGCCGCGTGCCGCTCGTCGTTTGCCGTGGGGAAATTAGCTTCGACTGAAAATGACTAAATGGTCAGCGACGAGATCAGCAAACACCGACGTCGATTAAGCGTTATCGTGGGACCGTACCGTAGGATGGCCAATAAGTTCTAAAAAAAGTTTCAGCTGCGCTGTATCCTAGAAGAAATTATTTGCCATCTATTAAAGACTACCTGCGACGGTGCAGTTCTGGAATGGTTCGACTAAATGCGGTCCAGTTGAATCGTTTTTAGCATACCTACACTCCTCTATGAGTATGCGCGCATTTCGTAAAAAACATGGGACACCCACAAGTCGAGTCGAGAACAACACGGTCCCCCGTACCGAGATACAAGATCGCGAAGGATCTATCGATGGTGTACTAGCGCTCGGATTTACTTACTCGCGACGGCCGAGTTTCGAAGGTTACGCCCCCTCGACCCGGTCGCGCGTTTCGCTCCCCGTGGCGGCCCTAGTTCTCCTAGGAGCGCCTGAGGAGCTCCAAACTATGACCGCTACGGGGGACGAGACGCGCGACCGGATCGAGGGGGTGTAGCATTCAAAACTCGGCCGTCGCACAGTAGTCTACAGTCTACAGAGTTGGGCATACTTCTCGCCTCGGCTTTATAACGCCATCTCTGTAGTACGATATGGAGTAACGAATAAACCATTAACCAACCATTAAAATTATTTAAATACCGATTGGAATAAAAGATGTATAACTTTTATTCGTTATTCGACTTTCATTTAAACAATTTTGTATTCGCCAAGAATGTATTCGATCAATAATAGTTACAAATTGTATTCGAAGTGGATGTATTCAAAGCTTCGAATACAATTTGTAACTATTATTCACAGAATACATTCTCGGCGAATACAAGATTACTTAAATAAAAGTCGAATAAAATATACTTTTCTATTTGAACCTTCGAATAACGAATACAAATTTTGTATCTTTTATTCGTTATTCGAAATTTGTATTTAAATACAATTTAAAGACAATGTATTTAAATACAATTTAAAGATACAATGTATTTAAACACAATTGTATTAAATACAATTTTTCCCCAACACTGGTGGTCTAGAAGTCAGTTCTAGTGCGAATTAATTATTGTGCGAGGAAACAATTGACATTTTGTGTAAAAATTACTTTTAAATATTTGAGTAAAGTAAATAAAACATAATTTACAATACCGACTACTTGTTTATGAATATAATAATTATTAATCTAATACTACATTCATTAAAATTTTTTAATGGCCTTCCAACTTTTGCGGTTTCAATTTCGCGAATGTCAATCTCATTAAAGGGGAACATTATGGTCGATTCTAACCAAGTCTTATTTTTGACAGAAATCTGTCTTTATAATTATTGCCTATTTTCCAACGTTTCTCAATATTTTTGATAAAGTTCTCTAAAATTCCTTCAATATTGTGTATTGTGTATTATGGGTAAAAATAGCCTCTAGTAATTCACTAACGCAATCCTTTCGTTTCAAATTCTTCAATTTGAACCATTCTTCGAACAACTCCAAGCGGGTGATCGTAGAAACGTTTACTAAAATGTTAAAATAAAATGATAATTATGGGATTGCGGGGGATCGCGTTTACTCTTTGCCGTTTACGAAGATGAAGTAAGCTTTCAAATTAAATACTTCGCAACGCGTGCAAATTTTGTAAAACTTACGACATTCTAATAATTTTTCCTAAAAAGTATCAGTTCATAAAATATATCGTAAAGTTTGTGAAGGAAACGTAAATCTACCATTTTCGGTTACAGCCATACTGATAATATCATATATAACAAGATACCAACACAATTTATGCACACTTGAAGAAAGAACTCGATATTTTCAAGTTATAATTTGTACCAAATGACTAACGCAGAAAAACAAAATGTGATTACTGGAATGTTGACAGTCTTGCCAACAATAATACAGTGATGTTATTTATTAATTTTGCTTTTGTTATTGTAGTATACATATCAAACTGTCATACAAGTATAAATGTTAACAGATTTACGTTAGTTGGTATTTTTCATTTATTCGCGCTAGAACTGACTTTTAGACCACAGTGCGTCGCGACTAAGTAAATCCGAGCGCTGGTCTACTACGATCGATCCTGTGAATCAACGATCGATTTCTACACATCGCTGTTCGCCAAGAGAATATTAGATGTTATTCGGTGCGTATCGATTGAGGCAATGCGTTCGCGACATACAATCGGGAAATAGTAAATTGCAAATTGTTTTCTACTTTTGCATTCTTTTTTTTAAATATGACATACTGTTGCAGGACTTATTACAGGAAACGCGTTCTCTGTACGCCAGATTGCAGCTCGACCGTCTCCAAGTCGGACGCAACCAATCGTCAATATATCCATTATCGATTAATTGTAAAACTAAATTAAATATCGTCGATCGAATACAATGGATCGCGTTAAATACTTTTGTTAGGAGCCGCAGAAGCTACGAAAGAAAGGTAATTGCACTTAATCCAGTCGAGAATCGTAAATCGGAAATCGAAACGATATCAGGCAGTAGAGATAGTAGCGACACTTGAAAAGATTCGAAGCTGTAATGGTGGGATCTCCTAAGCGCATCTGAACGCAGCGTTTGTTATCCCAGCCTTTTATACTCCATTCGTCATATTTGTAATATCCATGTCGTGCAGCATTTTTCGTACAATGGATGGCCGCTAGAGGCGCTGCGCGGAAAAAACAGTAACGTATCTATGATGACGAGGTAGTGGAGCCCTGCGCCCTGCGCCTTGAGACAGTTATATTGGCGCGGAAGTACCGAAACAATCTGTTCCGGACAAAAACCTCCAGGACATGTTCTACGAGTTACAAAACGTACAGAAATACACATGTTATACATTCATTTTGCAGAATGAAATCATATCAATTTTTTAAAATTCTGTGGGGTGCTCAAGGTACCCCATTTTATCCAGAAGCTTACGATACTGAGGCTGCAACCGCCTCTAGCGGCCATCCATCGTACGAAAAATGCTGCACGATATCGGAACACTGAGTGCGACTCCCAAGTGTTCCCAAATGCTCCCAAGCTGGCACCAGTGTTCCGATATGGTGCATCGTTTCTCGCGCATGTGCAGCCAAAACAGTAACGTATCTGTATTAGGATGATGAGGTAGCAGAGCCCTGAGGCAGTTATATTGGTAGGAATGTACTGAAACAATCTGCTCTGGACAAAAAGACTCCAGTACATATCATACGAGTTATAAAATATACAGAAATATACATGTTATACATTCATTTTTCCGAATCAAATCATAATAATTTTTTAAAATTCTGTGCGGTGCTCAAGGTACCCCGAATTTTATCGAGAATCTAACTTTACTGAGGCTGAAATCCCCGCGCATGCGCGAGAAAAGATGCACCATATCGGAACACTGGCTGGCACACGCTCTCTAGTCTCGCCGGCATAGTTAGGCAGTAATTAATTACATGAGTATTTAATTACATCTTCAATTACATGTGCAACAGTGGACTATAATTACAATAAGTATACGATTAAATGGTCCAAAGCATAAAAATTAGTGGTTTAAAAGAACAATTACAATGAAGTAGTTGTTAGACTCAATTACAATTACTGTAATCGTGTTAAGTAATTGCAATTACTCCTTCCACAATTACTGTAATTGTAATTGTGGTCCGCAATTACAATTACTGGTTGAGCCAAAGTAATTGCAATTACCAATTACAATGACATGTAATAGTAATTTTATTTCTGCAATTTCCAAGTAATTTTAATGCAATTACAAGTAATTGTAATAGATGCTCTTCCGTTTTTCTACGTAAGTGAAAAACAAGGAAAGACATACCAAATCGCATCATAGGAACGCAAACTTGTGCGTCCAGAGACCCACCCAGCAGGGAGCTACGACGAATGGAGTATGAATAATAAAACGCTGCGTCCAGACGCGCAAAGGAGATCCCACCTTTAGCTAACAGTGTTGATTAGATACGTATCTACTGACCCGATCGACTAATCGAAATCGGTCGATTTCTTTTTTGAATTGTGCGGTGACGACCCAACAGCCCTTCGAGTCTCAACGAGTCTGCTTCTTTCGCTGTTGGAAATGTTCGTCGCGGTAATCGTATCGTTGACGCGAAGCGATTAACACCAAACACCGACGCGGTAAAAATTCTAGAAAATGTCGAGAGATCTTTTTGATACGGCGCGCAACTCGAGAAAATCGAAGAGGAGCGACAGTTCGCGACGAATGTTTCCAACAGCGTGTTTTGCCGAATATCGAATAGCGAATATTGAATATCGAATATCGAATGTGCACCACCGTTTAAGCGTTCAATCACTTAAAAGTTGAACCGTTGCCTTAACGCATCCATCAATTGTAATTATAGGTATGTCCTCTAATTGCTGGGATTCACACTTTTCCCGGCGAGGGAACTCTTCCGTTTACTTGCGATTTACAGGGCTTTACTGTATCGTGAACATACGGGCGTACATGTGTAACATGCATATTTATCCATGATCGTGCATGCACAGAAGCGGAAAAGCTCACTTTTCCGTGAACGAATCTGGTGATCGCGATCGGTGCGATTCGACGACGATTGTTGTCGTATACGTTGCCACGCATTTCGCTGCAGATCGTTCTCAAGGGAAAGCGCAAATCATACGTAACAGACATAATTTAGGCCAAGGCGAGAATCGGTAAATCGCTAAATCAGTGGACGCGTTCGTTCAATCCTGAACATCCCCCATCCTTTGCAATCGATACAAACATTTCTAGAAACCTAGAAACTTGGTGGAAAATCTTGAATTGCAACAAATACGTTGTTTGCATAACAGAATTTACAAAGCAGAATACAAGCAGTTAGCCGATCAAACGAGAGAAACAAGTTTCAAACATGATTTTAAATGTTCACGCTATCGACGCGCGTGTTACACCCGAAACGATGTACAATTACAATTTTACAGCGACAATAAATATACATGTACAGATTGAAAATATTCAAATGCGAAAACGCCATCTTACTTTCTACGGATTGTACAATTTATTAACCGTAACGCAGGCATGTACAACTCGTAGCTCCAAGAGCGACTCGTAAGCGGCTCCTGTTGCAGTTATCCCCGCCCTACGTGTACCCGCCAGCTCTCAAATCGTCCAGTTGTGCATGCCTGCCGTAACGGACGCGAATAGACACCACTCGGCGATAAAGCGTGCCTATTACAACCGAGCTAGGCACAATTTATCGTACGATAACGCGTTTCCAATTGATTGATAAAATTCTTGTTAAAATTTGCTACTCGGCGAATAAATAATTTGACGAGGAAACATATTGCTTCGATTGCACCGAGACGCAAAGCGATAAAACAAAAGTATGGACAAGAAGAACGCAGTGTTCTGATATCGTCGAGGATTTTTCGTGCGATGGATAGCCGCTGAGCTGATGGCGCTGCCTGCGCCCTGAGACAGTTATATTGGCGCGAAAGTATCGAAACAATCTATTCCGGACAAAAAAACTTCAGGACGTGTCCTACGAGTTACAAAATATACACAAATACGCATATTATACATTGATATTTCAGAATCAAATCATACAAATCTTTTAAAATTCTGTGGGGTGCTCCTGGTACCCCATTTCATCGAGAATCTTAATTTACCGAGGCTGAAAGAGCCACCAGCAGCCATTCATCGCACGAAAAATCCTCGACGATATCGGAACACTGGAAGAACGTCGTGTCCAAGGCGTTAGCGTTTACCACCGTGGACAGAAATTAGGAATGATCCGTTATCGGATCGGCCGCTGGCCCTGCTTTATCGAGGAAGCAAATCGAAAGCATTTCGATCGTTGCGTATTCGAATGTGACGGACGCGACGAACGCAACGAACACAACGAACACGACCGGGGCAGTGATGTGATTGAAGCTGCTGTAGCAGGCCGTGGCTCGCGCATGCGCGGCAATTTCAGCCTCAGAAACGTAACTATTTTCGATGAAATCGGGTAGCTTGAGCACCCCGCAGACTTTTATAATTGAAACTTATTCTTTATTTTGAGGATGGGATAGGGAAAGAGCACTGCAATAACTACGCAAAAGAATATATAATCGTCTGTCGTCCATCAGTCGTCCTGCCAATAACACTGGTACATTTCCGCCAGAATAACTGCCTCAAGGCGTCAGGGCCCTGGCCGCGCGGCTGCGTCATTGTAGATACGCTACTGTCTTGGCCGCGCATGCGCGAGCCACGGCATGCTACAGCAGCTTCAATCACATCACTGGACTGGAGCGTGGTGGTTTCGTGTGAGCGTGTGTGTGTATGGATATTCGTGTGTGCAGACCGTTAAGGGTTTCGAGTAAGCTGTAAATAAAAGAAACGAAAACAAAACGAAAGAGACCAATGAAATAGAAGAAAGCAGTGATCTTGATCTGCGCAACTACTTACGTTGGAAGTAATTATCACATCCTAGGAAGTCGCTATAAGGAACGAGTTATGCGGGTATGAACTTTTTACAAGTACTCCCGATTATCTCGTTTCGTTTCGGTTTCAACAATCTGCAATCAGTAAACTGATTTAAAGAGCGCCGCTTTACCCCCACCGCTCAGGAGTTGAGTAGATCCGAGTAGAAATGAAAGAGTTCGAAATTCGAAATTAAAAGTTTAGTAATTCGAAATCAGAAATGACAAATTGGAAATTGGAAATTAGAAATTCGAAAAATTGATCGTCGCAACTAATATCCATTTCACTCTCACTCTGTCCTCTTCCCTGCTTTAACCTTTTACTTACTCGAATAGCAACTTTCATCGTTCTTTTTTAGATTTAAACAGTCACGCATGAACACATTTTCAAAAAGTCTCATCGTCAAAAGAGACGAGAAAGGATACTTGAAAAAATTGTAAAAGGTTAATGGAAAGTATCTTGCCAATAGTGGAAAACCGGAAAGTCATTGAAATTATAGCAAATTTCATTTGTGCGCAGGTTTGTCGACGTGAACCATTGAAAGCAACATCTTCCACTTTCGCTCTCTCTCTCCCTTTCTCTCTGTATCATTCTCTCTCTCTCTCTCTCTCTCTCTCTCTCTCTTTCTCTTTCCCATTCTCTATTTCTAAATAAGAATACTGATGATGGATTCAGACACGTTATTTTCTCTCTTCTTTGTTTTGTTATTCGTTAATGCTCTAATCGGAGTAATACGCTACTGCAATTGAATTTTGGCACTCTATGCTCTACACGTTGCCATGATAAGGAAAAAAGGACAAGTTTCGTTAGCTCGCAAGACACGACTCTAAGTCGTAAATCCCCTGTCCGACGGACGTTCGCTCTATTCAATATACAATTCCTTAAATGGAATTACAATTGGATTTAAATTACAAAAAATACACAGAATGCGTAATACGTATAAAAACTGTCGTATGCGTCACATAGTTATATTAATCTATATGTATATGTTTATGTATACGTGTATGTATGAACGATGTAAGAAATTCCTCGATCGTAATCAGACTTCGTGGTGAAATCGCTAACGACTCTTTGGAATGATCATGTCGAAAAATAACGAGAACGACAGAAAAGACAACGAAATGTTCCAGGTCGATTAGAGATTGTACAAATATTTGTCTACCGATGCTAATAAATATAATAATTTAGTAGAAAGTAAATAGCGTAGAAAGAGCTATTAAATTGCTAGTTCCGACGAAGACTGATTGCATCGAAGATTTGTTTCGGTCAGACGATTTTATATTGCGTTATTAATGACCACTGGAATTACAGCTAATGTAAAATGGCTATATGCTGTTAATATTGTATATCACGGGCTAGCGGTTATACGCGTAAGTAAAACCATAGTACAGCCGACCCCCGTATAAGACAGCATTCCTAAAACACGGCTAGAGGAAATCGAGGAAATCGCCGTTTACTGGCGGCACTACAACGCGGCACTTTTGCCGAAGGAAGCACGACGAACTCCGAGGAAGAGCGCTACAAAATCTGCATTGGTCCATATTCAATTTTTCCAAGATAACCACGGCTCAAGATAAAAATCAAATACACGTTCTACAGCTACGAGAACTATGCTTACGGTGCTCGTGTAATCGATAAAAATAAAAAGGCGACAGGTAGTGCAACAACATTTATGGATAATATCTCAGTCAGCCAGGCCTGCCTCGAGCAGACATCGAGCATTAAACTGTCAGAACGTGCTCAGGATGCTCGGAATCTGCTCGATTTTGGACAGCACACCCTACCAGCATAAAGCGATACTTATTCGGACGCAGAAGTATCGCTTTATGTTGGCCCGGGTTGGGTTAGGTCCTTCGTTTAAGAGGGCAGCACGGTCGCACTAAGATGGCGGATGTCGATCATGTGTAATCAACGGTTGACTGTCAACCGGGTATTTACCCACGTACGCATTCACTGTATTTCTTTCAACAATTTGTGAATGTTCCTCTAAAATATATTACGAAATTTCTCTGAATGTCCATTCTTTACTCGCTGATATATTAATTTATAGTCTTATAATCAGAATTTGTGCAAACATGTTAAATATAGAAAGGTTTTAAATAATCTATACATTTAGATTAGCTACACAAGGGATATTATCCGACGTCCGCCACATTAGTGCGACCGTGCTGCCCTCTTAAACGAAGGACCAAGCTGCCTTCATTTTGCCCTCAGCTTGTGCCGGTACACCGTGCCAGCATAAAGCGATATTCGGACGCACAAGTATCGCTTTATGCTGGTAGGGTGTGCTGTCCAAAATCGAGCATGTTGGCTTACTGGGATGTTTCAACGACCATTCATTTTCTTATCAAACGCTTTTTACAGTTATGGAAGCAAAGAGTCTTGTTAGTTCTTCGATGCTAACTCTACTTTTTGTACTAGTCGTTAATTTCGTATAACGCGGCAGTTTTAAGGAACATGACCTCGGTGTTATACGGGGGTTACCTGTGATCGTTACGTTATTTCTATGTGTTTTTTCGATTTATATAGTATGTGCGTACTCGTCATTTTTTCCTCCATCTTGTAATCCCTCTCTCTATCGCACACGTACTCACATTCATTCTATCTCTCTCTCTTGCTCGCTCAATTTCTCTTTTCTATGTTTCTACGGCAAAAGCATCGGTTTGCGAACTAAAAGAATCCACTTGGCTCTGACAATGGAGTGTTCATGTTCAACGTTAATTAGCTGCCTAATGTCTGGGTATACGTGGAATTCTATACCTCTGGTGAGTTCGGTGTAGTCGCGTTGATATGATCCTGTAAACAAATTCTGAGATCCCGCTCGTCCAGTTCGCTTTCAGTGTCAACGCTGAAGCTCCTCACATTTTGACTACCATGACCTGTCCAACGTTGCTTCCAGCTTTCTAGCCTCATGACCTATGACACACAAACGATATACAATAGCGATCGCAGAACTCTGGTATAGAGTGTAGATTGTACATTGTTGTTCGATATAATATAATCAGGTATTTTCCTTATGCTGCTTCCTAGAAACACAATATTTATCTACAGCAGAGAGGAAATGAGAGTGCTCATGCCCGGGGTTTGGCCGTGCCACTTTTGTCTTCACATCATGTGTAGCCTGGAACAGCTCCTACATCATCTTTAGCATGGAACAGAACCTACACCATCTTTAGCAGGAAACAGAACCCATTTTACTGTTATTAAATCTGTGTAATGGATCAGAACTAGCTTCAACCACCGATCAGATACTATTATTTAATAGTTAATATCATTTAATAGTATCTGGTCGGTGGTTGAAGCTAGTTCTGATCCATTACACAGATTTAATAACAGTAAAGTGGGTTCTGTTTCCTGCTAAAGATGGTGTACGTTCTGTTCCATGCTAAAGATGATGTAAGAGCTGTTCCAGGCTAAACATGATGTGGAGACAAAAGTGGCACGGCCAAACCCTGGGCGTGAGCACTCTCATTTCCTCTCTGTCTACAGTTTCTAATCTGTGCAATCGTCTTGTACGGTACTAGTCAATTTGTACGATTTATACATACATTTCTTCTCGTTTTCTTTCTATGATAACATACGTGACAAAATCTTATCAAAATTGGTACGCATGTTCGTGAAAGCTTGTCAGACCTTCTTCCGATCCTCTTGAGTAACGATTTATTAGAAAAGTGAGTACCAAGTGAGCAATTTTAATGTTTGGTGAGATGAACAAAGTGAATATCCTGCTTATCGAGCTTCTATGTACGACGATCTACACAAAGAAGCGCAACGAGTTTACATATGCAAGTGTTACCGCCAAGTACTTACTGCCTATTCAAAGCAAACACTTGTGTAGCCAACCAGGTACCTGGGTACCCATTTACTGTATTTCTTTCAACGACATGTTAATGTCCCTCTAAGAATGTTACAAAAATTCTCTGAATGTCCATTCTATGCTGGCTAATATATTAATTTATTAAATACAAAAGGTTTTAGATGATCTATACATTTTGCTTGGCTACAGAAGGATTAAGCGATCGTTTGGTGACATCTGTAATATCTATAAATATGCTCGAACAAACCGTTTTGCATGATTAGAATGTTGTTATGCCGCAAATCCTAATGAACAACATGCACTAGTCGACACGCTGGTTGCCAGTGGTCATTTAATTCAGCAGCCCGTATTTCTCCCCTTTCTCTACACAGAAGTCAACGTATCAACATCACCAAACAAAGAATAGTTTCGATGTGTCATCCGTGTATTATTCTTACGTGTAATAAAACACTGTAACTGCCTGTAATCAAATGGATGATCCAACAACAAAAAATAAGTGAGGCATGCGTATTGTGCGTACATCGAACGTAGTGGGATATTCCATTAATCCATATGTATACGTACAGTGATAATGCGACAGCGTAAAAGAAGAAAATCGTGTGTACTCGTTCGTGTCTGTCATTAAGTTAAAAGCCACCACCGAATATGGGCTGCTCTTTACTTTGCCGGACTCAAAATTTGTGCCTTTCTCCTATTATCGATCCTGTAGGATCAATGGTTCAGAAGCTACTTATAAAGTTGAGCAATTTGCAGTGTTTTTGACAGGTAAGGGCGCCGCCATATTGGGTTGTAGTGACGGTAACGCGCCGCTTACTGAGTTGCGAGGACCGGCGGTTCTGCTCGGTAAGCGGCTCGCGGTCGTCACTACAAACAAATATGGCAGCGCCCTTACCTGTCAAAAACACTGCAGATTGCTCAATTTTGAGCAGGCGTCGCTCCTGAACCATTGATCCTACAGGATCGATAATTTATAGGAGAAAGGCACAAATTTTGAGTCCGGTAAAGTAAACTTTACCGCCTATATATAATTATATTTATACAGGGTAGTCATTTTATCTGAAGACATTAGAATATCTCGAGAACTATGCATCGGATCAAAACAAGTGGGTAATGAAAGTTGTTCGTCGCGAAGGGGGACATCCAATGATACCAAACTCGATCAAAAAAAAAAACTTAAATGGGAACCCCCATTTTTCAATGCAGATTTGGATTCTCCAGAAAAAAATACACAATTTTGACCTAGGAGTTTTTACATTTTGGTTCACAGGTGGCGCTGTAATGGACAAAAATCAAAATGGGTAAAAAATCGTTGAAAATTGGTGATATCCTCGGACGAAAAACTCCTCGGACAAATTCGTGTATTTTCTTCTGGAGGCGGGTGACGGTGGGAGTCGAGTTTGGTATCATTGGATGTCCCCCTTCGCGACAAACAACTTTCATTACCCACTTGTTTTGATCCGATGCATAGTTCTCGAGATATTTCAATGTCTTCAGATAAAATGACCACCCTGTATATTAGATATTAAGTGTTAGATACGCTAGTTGCTTTAGAGCAGGGCTCGGAATTTTTTCATCGCGACGGCTGAGAATCGGAGACGATGCGTCCCGCGCGTCTCGCTCCCCGGACCGGCCCTGGTGCTCGGAGCTGCTCAGGCGCGTACCATTTCATAGGCGCTATTCGTGGTTCATCATGATGACACTCGTGTCAATAGGTTTCCTCATTACACATTGCCAATGCGTTTTTTTGTTAGTGGTATCTCCTGTAGGCCTACTCCACTATGTCGCACGATAATTTCGGACAACAGCTGTAGAAAATTAATTAGAAAAAATAAATTCATAAGATAAATTTAAAAATTAAAAATTTAGTAGGCCTACAGGGGATACCACTAATTACAAAAAAAACGCATTGGCAATAGTACCTCAATGATAATGCGGAAACCTATTGACACGAGTGTCATCATGATGCACCACGAATAGCGCCTATGAAATAGTACGCGCCTGAGCAGCTCCGAGCACTACGGCCGGTCCGGGGAGCGAGACGCGCGGAAAAAATTCCGAGCCCTGCTTTAGAGATTATTCAAAGTGGGACGTTGAATCGCACGGGGAAGTTATATTGAAAAATTCGTAGAAAATTGTACCATCAAAGGTTGATGTAACGTTATACGGTAACAGTAATAGTACTAGCAGCGGTAGTTCTATCGCAAAATATGTACAAAACTACACACCGAGAAAACTGTTCTTTTGCCTTAATGTAAACTTTCACATCGACGGCATGCTACGTATATGAAATGGATAAAAATAATGCTTACAGATGGGTAAAGACTTACTCGAGCCAGCGCCAAGGCTCAGTCTCCGGGCTGGTGATTGGCGTAGGGAACTAAGGAGACAGAGATAACACAGCAATAGAGGGTTAGTTTTACAAACACCATTAGTTTCTTCGTGTTAGTGTCTGGTACCTTCACACAATAAGAATTCGGTTCAGAAAAATAATCACGTATAATCGAACAACATCGCACCATACTCTCTCCATCTCTCTTTTTTTAAACACCATTTGCGTTGGAACTCGTTCAACAGCATTGCGATTACTAGACTGCGGATTTTATGCATTTATGGGAAAAATGAGTGGGTACAATTGAAAATAGTGAAGAGATTAGAAAAATTTAAAGATGTCGATATATTATTTTCAACTCTATACAATTTTCAAAGGGTAGAAAATATTTCTATTTGGCTGCTGTTTCTTACAATCTGTAAAGACACATTTTATTTTGCATAAAGATCCGCAGTCTAATGATTACCCATAAAACGAGTAATATCTTTGAAGGTGTGTATTGTACCTATAATGAAAATTGTCTCTTCTCAAGTATCCTATATCGACTCGCAACTTTACATATGATCGCATTACAGAATCGTTCTCCGTGCTGTGCTAGCTCTCAACATCTAACAGAATGTTCTGGAAGCATCATCCATATGCAGGGTGGTTGAAAAGTTCCCGGAATTTTTTAAAGCATTCCAGCAGCATAAAAATACTGCACAAACAAATGAATCCACACACTTGACCGAATAATAAGTTTTATTAATTCATTAACAATGAAATGAACCAAATAACATTTACAACAAATGTTCGAAATTGCCTCCTTTTGATTCGATACATCTACGAACCCGCATACATTTATGGTCCATCATGTAGCAAAAAATTTCAGGAAGACGATACGATACGCCACGGTGGAACAGCTGAAAGCGGCGCACAGTGGGCAATTTGGTCGAAACTCAATTCAAAATCAAAGGACTTTCGATAGAAATGAGGTAGAACGATGAAATTTTTTTAAAATTAAAGCTGAAATTTTGCAGAATATGGGAAAAATAGGGAGATTATGGTACGAACGTTTTTTAACCTTGAGAAATTTCGTTAAACATGTAGAATTTCAAGAAATCGACTTTGCAATATCCTGAGGTCGTAGACAAATTTTGAGACCAATTTGAAATCAGCGTGACAAAATCTACGGGAAATGAAGTACAGCATGTTCTAAAAAAATTTTTTCCGCGCGTGGTATTGTAAAAACCACAATTTTCTCGAAATTGTGCAAGTTTAATGAACTTTCTCAACGTTAAAAAACGTTCTTACCATAATCTCTCTATTTTTCCCATATTCTGCAATGTTTCAGCTTTAATTTTTAAAAAATTTCATCGCTTTACCTCATTTCTATCGAAAGTTCTTTGATTTTGAATCGAGTTTCGACCAAATTGCCCATTGTGCGGCGTTGACGCGTGCCTGGGACGAGGTTACGGTGGAAGAGAGCGCGACCATCGTCGGGAATTTTAGAAAACGGGTCCGTAAATGTATCGAATCAAAAGGAGGCAATTTCGAACATTTGTTGTAAATGTTTCTGGTTCATTTCATTGTTAATGAATTAAGACACCTTATTATTTGGTCAAGTGTGTGGATTCATTCGTTTGTGCAGTATTTTTATGCTGCTGAAATGCTTTCAAAAATTCTGGGAACTTTTCAGCCACCCTGTAATAAATAAGAAGCTTGACTTACTGTGATTTTAGTATGTGGAATAATAAAACGAATGTTATAACGGCAATACATGTACATGTAGAATAATTTCTGTTATTCCGGAGCTCTCAAAGATATAGAACTTGTTTTCTTTACAAACAAATATGACTTACGTTCTTACATGTGCAGAAATAATATTTAATCAGCAGGTACCGAAATTACGATCAACATTAAGTGTGAAGCAAACTTGACATTTAAAATTGATATGTTACATTGCAGAAAAGACATAACAAGCTGTGAATGCAACTTATCGTAGAACCTACGAGTCGTAATTTGCATAAATTAAACGAACGCAAAGAAATTAATAATGGACCAAAACAAGTACATGATGATACGCGATGAATTCTTAATGTGTACAGGTACCTCTGCAAGAACATGTCAGTTGTTTACGTGTTAGATAAGAAAAGGCTGTGTCGTGTTTGGCTATGTGGTTATTCGGTTATTCGGTAAGAAACGTTAAAAGTATGCATTGTAATGATAACATGTAGATTTCGGTTACTGTTAAAATTGTCTTCTCGATCATCGGAAAGAGTTCTTTGCAAAGATTAAACGATATTCGACAGATCTTTCTTCGGATAGTTTGGGAAGTTTTTAACAACGTAAATGTTAATTTAAAAGAAAATACTGATCTTCAGCGTGACGGCATTACATTGCAGTAAGAGGTGCAATTTGTGCAAAACCAATTGTTGTGAGTCACAGTAACACAAAAGCATAAATTACAACTTGACTTATTTTACATGTAACGCCAGATGCGCGGTGCGTATCCAATAGACACATTTAGAAGAAAAATATACATATAAATTGTTATATACATATCGTTGAAAGTTGAAATGTTATTAAAACACATGTTGAGGCAATAGTGCAGCGATAACAATGTTTGCTCTTTTGAATAAAATACAAATTCGAAATTCTTTCGAATGAAATTGTTTGTTCTGAAAGCGAAAGTATTTCAAATGCATTGGTTGTAGGTTGTAAAAACTGTATAGAGATTCTGTGGACAAATGTATATGAGTAGTATGACCATGGAGGTATGGAAATAGTAAATCAAGACTGTATCGAGCCATCAACTGGAATCGTATGCTTCTAATACCAAGTATACTTTACATGAATCTTTGTATAATAATTACGTTAATCTACAAGCTTCGAAATGTAGTACTAATTTGCAGCCCAAGAGCAGATTCGATAATAATCGGACTTTACGCTATCGTGACATAATTGTAATTCTACGTTTTCATGGTCTACCGTAATTACTTCTAGCGTTAATACATATACGTATACTGTTGATACTTTTTTATTCATTTGTTTTGTAAATCAGGCATGGGTAGCAATAGCACGCGTGCTAGGGAATCTCAAGGAATACCCGTGGAATACCCCCACTTCTCCCGGCCGCGCGTCAAGCTCCCCGTGGCGGCCTTAGTGCTCAGAGCAACTACGACCGCCAAGGGGATTGAGACGCGCGGCCGGGAGAAGTGGGGGTATTCCTTGAGAATCACTAGCACGCGTGCTATTTCTGCCCATGCGTGTTGTAACTAATGCGAATTCTTTCAACGATTTAGGATATTCGCATTACTTATAGAGCGATCGATTAGAATCGTGAACGATCGTAAACGTGTGAACAAATAATTATACTTGTGCATAATTGAAAGCATTTTTATAGTTTACCTCTACCATTCTTTGTAACAATGTCTTTTAAGATGGATATGAATTTAAGTTGAAGAGAAATTCGGTAAAACTTAGATTGCGCGACTAAAAATGTTGCAGAATGACATCAGTTACTATTACGTGCACGAATGCGAGAAAAATCAAATAAATACACTCCTCAAAAGAATGAAGGGATCACTTGTGCGAACCCGAAAAA
>CM052286.1:4091059-4149713 GCA_028455765.1 Lasioglossum oenotherae | reverse complement strand
GATTGGTACAGAAGTCGACGAAACTAGTTTACAAACGGCTACTCGACAAATTGAAAAGAATAACTTACAGCATTTAATAAAAGGTAGTAACTTCGGTTATTAGTAGACTGCGGAACTTCATGCATTTATGTCTTATAAAAGTGTTCAAAAATGCTGTGGTATCAAATTCAACAGGACTTAGTACGATTTCTATTTATCATCGATCTAGAAAAGCTATTAGCAATGAAAATAGGATTCTATGTGGCCCACTTCTCTTAAAGTTCGGCTACAAAACTTGAAAATTGCATAAACATCTGCAGTCTATTCATTACACAAGTAAATATCATCGGAATTATATCATATCTGGTATCATTTTCATTAAAGAAATGACACGAATACATTGGTGGAAGTTCCATAGAAAAATAATGAAAAATGAAGAAGTAGTCTAGTTATTAGATATATAACATTTACATGTTCCTCCAATATTTGATCTTTGTAGTATCGAAAGTGGAAGGACAAACAGTCTTTAGAGACATTGTAAAGGAAGATGAAATCTATCATTTTACAATGTGTAATCCACCTTTTTTCGAGACGGAAGGATCGGAGAGAGTGGAGAAACGTTTACCACCTAGAAATGCTCCAACTGGAAACGACTCTGAGCTGATGATTCAGGGTGGCGAAAGGGCATTTGTCGTGCAAATGATAGACGAAAGCGTAGAGATGAAAGACAAAGTAAAAATATATACTACAATGTTTGGTCGAAGAAGCAACCTATTATTTTTATTAAAGTTGATGAAAAAAAGGAACATAGAGAATTCTACGTGGACAGAATTTTGTCAAGGTCATACCAAACGGTAAATCCTATATTTTATCGAGTAGTATTCTATCATAGAAACGATAAAGTCCTGTTTATTACTGTACTTGTTCCATAGGTGGGGATTAGCATGGACGTTTTTACCAAAAGATATAGTTGACTTGACAACAGCCCCTGTTATTAGGAAAAGCGGAGACTATGTTGCAAAGCTATTAAGAAAGAAACGTCCAACAGAGATACAATTTCCAATGGGAGATAAAGTCTCCTCCTTTGACCATTTGATCAGTTTTATAGAGGAGTCGATGGAAGAATTACATGTAATATTGTATAATTTACTTCGATTCCAATATGTTGCAGAATTTTAACTTGTATTCTATTCTTTGTGTAGATAGATGTCAAGGAATTAGATTTGCCTATTGATGATTTTAATGGTTGGTCTTGTCAGTTGATCGCGAAAAATGATTCCTGGACGCATGCACGTAGGAAACGACGATTAGCTCAGAAAAAAATGAACCAGAGCAGAGACCGTAATATTACGGAAGAATCGTGTGGTGATAACGATACGAAAATTATCAACGATCAAATAGAAGAGGCAGATTGTTCTGACATCAAGGAGCCTTTCTTAATGTGTAATTTTTTCGTCGAATTAATCGAGAAAGAAGAAGAGTCTCGAAGCGACAGTATAAGAATATCGATGGTCTTTGAAAAAGGAACCGGTGGTAAAAATGCTTTAGAAACCTTCAAGCAGTATCTGATAAACAAATTAAATATTAGAGACTGTTGTCAAAAGCAACGCGCAGTATCACCGACGAAGAAAAGAAGAAAACGAAAGAGAAGCGGCGAACACGATACGCGCGATTGCAACGTTGATCGAAGCAGTAGTTCACATGAACAGAACTTGGAATCTTTGTGAAAGGGTTCGGTCATGTTACGTACAAAATGATTTTTATTTGATGCGCCGACACAATGAAGTTACTTTAACAGGTAGTATATGTAAATCAAGTATTTAACTTTATTTATAATCAATAGTCCTTATTAACTAGCATTTTTGTATCGTACATTTTGACTAACAATTGCAATACAATGTTTCATATTATAAAGTATACGAATAGCTGAACAGAAACCATCAAGCCATGGCCACTCACCCGCGTTTTGTTGTCAATAAAAACGTAACTGATACATAGAATACAAAATAGCGTTTTCTTTGAAACACGCGTAACGGATTATTGACAGTTGTCTTCCAACGGAATTTGGTTTTTGTTCGTAATGAAATTTGAACGCGGAACACGCTATCCGTTGCATTCGTTCTCCCAACGGACGCCATTAACATGATTCAGAAACAAAAACTTGTAAATTATCATTCGAGTAACAGTTGATTTTTCTTCTTACAATTCTAGTACTAACTGCGGCACCTCTAGTAGCTAATAGTAAATTGACGCTACTTTTATAATAACATGACTAATGCGCTGTTTCCGATAACTTTTATCAACGATCATGAATGTAACTATGCATTCACCTGTCATTGTACCATCGTCCTGCTGCCACCAATCTTTTCTTTCGAAAATATCTGTGTCTTTTCGTATAAATTCGAAAGAAAATATCTCTAAAATTCAATAATTCCTTTCAGATTGAACTTCTTCTACGAAGAAGGTGAATGAACTGTACGATGCGATGTCTGCGAGGAGATAGAAACCAAAATAATAAATTGTTCTTGTTGAATGCAATACAAATACTTGTACTTTTTTTCGCAGAGATTTCACTAGTTTAAAATTTGTTCGTTTCACTTTTATAAGGAAGCTCTCCGATCGGCGAGAATTTATCAAAGATATGTATCCACGTATTTGCATTGAACCCAACAAATTCAATTGCACGTTGGTACAGATCGAAAACTATTACGTGTTCTCATGCATTCGACACTGATGCTTGGCTGGTATCAATGACAATTAGAATGGGAAAATGACAGCGATGTCTAGGTCACACAAAACAGTGATCTCAAATGTGTGCTAATAAAATAGACTATCGAAAACGTACAAAAAAGAGAGAGAGAGAAAAAAGAAAAGAAAAACGATCGACTTATAATCTACGATAATAAACGTCCATTATTTATTTTTTTTATAGAAATCGTTGTACCGTTCGATTCTTTTTCGGTACCTCGTGTTTCGCTTCGAGTTTAGCAACACTTGCGTAGGATGCTGGAGCTGATGCTAATTATTATTTTGTCGATTAGTAGAAGAGTAACGTGGTGGGTAATACCGATAGCCTTTGTTGTCACGAAGTACGATTAATCGAGGCTTTCGAGTTCCAAGACATCTGTGATACCATGGAAATTCCATGGTAAATCGATTAAAATTTGTGGAGTCAACCAAACCATGAATCGTCGCGACGACAAACATGCGAATCACTTTTTCCTTTCCGTTTCGAATTATTTACACAAATGAAAATTCAGTTTTTCTATGCAGTTGTAATTCATCAGTCAAAGAAATTCTGCGGCTTGGCGTAAAATCGAGGATCGAGAACCGCGAATAGAGAATCGAGAATCGCACGTGCCCTGGTAATCCCAGAGGAGAGTTTCACGTTAACACCGGTGCACCATGGAAGGGATCGTGTCTGATAGCAGCACGTTGCAAATGTGTACGGTACATTGAACGATACTCGGCCGTTCGATCAAGCAAACCACTGCCATCCCAATATTTATCCCAATCAATTTTGCATACCGTACTCGCGTTATTCTTAAGAAGACTGGTCGCGGGCAGGGAAAGACTAGGACTCTGAGAGAAAAAGAAACTACTATGTATGATTGTAGGCGCGTTGAAATGAGCTCAGCTCTCTGCGACTACCGGTTCTAACGTAGCGTTGTTCTCCTCCAACTTCTTCGATTCAACTTGCTGCGCTTCGATCTTCTTCTCTATTTTCTTGTTCTCCTTCTCTTCTTTCTTGTTCTCTTTGTCTTCCTTCTTACCCTCTTTCTCGTTCTTCTTATTCTCTTTCTCTTCCTCCTTATTAGTCTCTTTCTCTTCCTTCTTATTATTCTCTTTCTCCTCCTTCTTGTTCTCCTTCTCGTTTTTCTTGTTCTCGTTCTGAATAGCTTTCGTCTCTCCGTCGGGAGTCTGTTCCTTCTGTCTCTTTTCTATCTCCGCTTTGAAGTTCTCGATATCCTGCTGGCTGATTTGAACAAATAGAATACCGTTGATCACGTTCAGCATGTCGAGCACCGAGCCCATGCTGGGCGGCTGCACCTGAATCGGCGGCAAACTGACACCCGATTTCCCCGTATAAATTTCGTTCATCTTCTTCTGCAGAACAACCGCTTGTTGTGTCAGGTGTCTCAAGCAATCGCTGCTCTCTTTGGTTTTCTCGTGGTCCTCGCCCAACTGTTGTTTGTAGATCGCGTAAGTCTCTTTCTCGTTGTTTAGAGCAGCGCGGAAATCACCCATGCAAGACTGAGTTCTCGCGACAAGGTGATACGATACAGCGACCTTCAGGGACCGTGGTCCATGGTACCGAAGATTCAACGCCAGTGCGTGCTCCAAAAACCGAAGCGACAATTCGTATTCGCCGACAGCGTGGAGTATCAACGAGATATTGCTCTACACGAATTACCAATAACGCAATGTTACAACAAACAGTCAAAGGCCATTTCATATGCTAGACATTTTAAAAGTTTACTTACATCGAGTAGCGCTACTTCCGGATGATCCTCGCCGCAAACTAATAGGGCTAGGTAACGTGCTCTGTACAATAACCTCAGCGACACAGAAACTTGACCGTTTGCGAAAGAGTACAGGGCAAGATGAATCTTTAAAAAAAAATATAAGTACATCAGAAAATCGTTATGATTGACCCAGTCAGCCAGGTCTACCTCGAGCAGATATCGAGCACAGCCTGGCGGGCATTATCCCGTCAGAATGGTCAGGCTACTTTCCCCGTTCCTGTCCTGTTAGTTTTCTCTTGTGCTCCACACAGTACATATATTATTGTATTGGGACAAGAAAATTGGTGTACTTTTTACACCAGCGCAGGTAGGTAAAGGTTAACAAAGCCGCGGACGCCATTTTTGCAAAAGAAAATGTTGCAAATGTTGAAGGAATTTTGAGACACCCTGTATATACACTCCCGTTCAAAAGTATGTGTGGACAACACGTTTAATTTTTATATGATTCTTTGATCATTCAATTTTATACACGGTCTAGTTTACACAGAGAATAATAATTCATTAGATATCTTATCAATAATTATTATTATTGTCTTGAGAAGACAGCAGACCACGCTAATGGATCATCAATTAAATTGTACAATTTGGTACTAGTAGAACAACTTTTACTTGCAACGAAGTGCCCACATACTTTCATTTACTCTTCGCGCTCTCCGATCCAGATTCAAATTCCTGGGTGCAACACTTACGTATTCGGTGATGGTGTATGGATGATCAATTCCATTAACTCTTTCCGACATTAGTACCGCTTTCTGTTGAGTAGCAAGTGCTTCTCCATGGTCGCCCATTATGTAGTTCAATCGAGCAAGCATTCTGAGACACTGTGCGATTTCTGGATGCATAGCGCCGTACACGTTATTCAGGAGATTCAGTGCTTCGCTGATCAACTCGTAGCCATCCTTCAAGTACCCTTGTTGGATCTTGCTTTGACCCGTTGTATAAAAATTGTACGCATCGCTAGCCTAAAAGAAAAACAAAATCAATCAGTTGAAACATCTCCAAAGCCAGGTAAAAGCTTGTTTTATTTGAAATATATATATTGCTAACCCTAGGATTGATATGCTTCACAACAGGGAATATATTAAGTATATCTTCCTCGAAGAATGTGGCTCTGTTTTTGTTCTCGAAGTTATACTCGCGCAGTAACGTTTGTATACCAGTCTTTACGCAGAAGCCACGTAGCAAAGATATTTTCTGAAGATGAAAATGATCTATTGTGGTGTCTAGTGACTCTGGACACGGAGTCTCCCAGTCGTAATAACTTTTTAGATCAGCTTTAATTTGCTGCCAGAGTGACTTGGGCGTCAACGAAGCCCATTCCACCTCGGACTGTTGGGGTCCGTTATTTCTACCTTTCCTTTTATTGCGTCGCTTCGCGGTCTTACTCTGAAGCTGAAACCAGCAATTATATAAATTTTCACCTGGAAAATGATTTTCCTTGTTGAGACTGCTTGTACTGCGTTCAGCTAAATTCAATGAATATATCTGACACAGCATTCTGCGATCGGTATCGTACCTCCTCGAGATTTTGTTGCGGATGAATAATTTGTGCAGAGGACAATAGGCAATTCAGGAAGTGGCTAATCGAGGCGGAGAGACTCATTAATTCTGTACCCTGAAAAATAAAGGAATCAATTACTTCGTTCAGAACGAATATCGGTTATATCGATAATTAGACAGCAGATTTTATGCATTTATGACGAAACTGAATTGGTGTAATTTAAAAATGTAAAACCATTAGAAATTCAGGTACAAAATACATATTTTGCGTAAAGATCTGCTGTCTATCGATAAAATATTTCTCAAATAATATACCTGCATGTAAAATGTGAAAATGTGTTTAGCAGAACGCAAAAGCAGTTCCGAAACAGCAATACGGTTAAGATACTGCAGTTGTGGTACCGCAGCTAACATAGCAGCTAGTTTACCAAGGTAACGCACGTTAATACCTCTGCCGTGTAATGCCTCCACTAAGGTACTGCCGTCCATTGCTGCAGCCGTATGATCCAAACATTCCCGAATCTGAAATAAGAAGAAATTTGAATTTGTAAGTATTTAAGATGAACAGCAGGCGGCACTTATTTCAAAACACAACTTACAAATGTAGGAATTTGTACGGTCAATAAAAAGTCAGCGGCGTCCTGCACCAACTGCTTCTGTTTCTTTAAAGCAGCACCATTCGGATCCGCATGTTTTACACCCGGAGAAAATACATCCGGATTAAACCTGACGTCGAATTCTGCTTCCCTCAAACTACCAACAGCTGTCGCTGCTCTGCGCACTATCTCTTTCGTACTTTCCTCCACTATGAAAGAACAGTTTCATATAAAAATGTGAGAATTTTTAAATAAAACAATATTTCAAACGTTCAGGCCGATCAGGGCTTTCTCTTATAAGTACATAACGAAGTTATTTACATTCTTGCTTCTCTCCTCCGGTAATGGAGTCGGTAATACTCTCGACAATTTTTTTGGCTTCGTCTGCTTCCATAAGCGATTGAACCGAATCCTCTTTGTTACTATCCACTGTAATGGCATTCAACTCTTCCTTCTTATCCTCCTGAAGATCAATATAAAAAAAAATGTCATTGTCACATTCGCACGTGTATCACTTTAATTGAAAACGCGTAGTACAATAGGTACTTTAATAGCGGGTTCCTTTTCTTTTTGCACTCTTCTAGCAGACGTGAGTTGTTGAAGATGAACGGCTGCGTGTTTAATGAATTGAACATATCTAGCTTCCACGAAAGAATCGATCAACTCCTGACGAAGGCAAGCCAATCTGTGTTTATGTTCAATTGGAAAACCTAGTGCTCTAGCTTCTTTGCTCAGCTCCACACCTTCCACTGAAGAAAACGATGATAGAATTAGCAGTGTAAAACGATGATAAAAGAAATTAATTACTTTTTCTATCAACTTCTACGAACATTTCAGAAAATTCACGTCAGGAGGGAACGTTCTCAACAAATCCAATACGTAATGCCGGGAATCGTTTCCAATAATACCCTTGCATTCTACGCTACTACAAAGTTCAACTTCCTCACCGGCGTCGTTAACAACTTTGTGAGGAAGAATTTTTAATTGATGGCCAGCTTTGTTTAACTGGAAAATATAATATATACTTGTATGTTGCTTGAAGGCGTACTTGATTAACATCGGGTAACTTACCAACTCGAGATACTTGGGATGAGTGAGAACGGTTTTTCCAAAATCGATAGAACCATAAACTACGGATTGCTCTTGCTCGCGTTCCAAAATTCCTGGGATGATGGATTGTGCAGTGACACGGTATCCTCTGCACAGCAGAATAGAAGTTGTTGTAATTAACAGAATGGGAATGAAGACGAACAACGTATTAATTGATGATAATTAGACTGCGGATCTTTATGCAAAATAAAAGTTGTCTGCATCGATTGCGGCCTAGATTGATCTTTTATCTAGCGCTTTCGACTGCTGAAAAACCTCATCTTTGTATTATCGAGAAATGAGAAGGTCTTGAAATCCTGGAAACGTAAGTCTACCCCCTTAATAATTTTAATAATGATTTTAATAGGGGAGAAATCATATATTGCCATGTTCAATTCTTTAAATTCTCCAACAATTTTGAATTTCATCTACTCAATTTTACTATAAATGCATGAAGATCCGCAATCTACTGATAACAAACCTGTAATCAATCACAACGGTACCGAGCGTGTAAAGGCCGGGTAAATCAACCGCGGTGTACACCCTGACACCTTGCAAGTCATTGCGAGGCGCAACGAAAGCGGCGGCATCGCCGCCCAGCTCTTTGTAATGATCCCTTACGTCAAATCCGAGGGAGAAGAATATGTTGTTCCATATGAACATCTGCATCTTCGCTTCCTCCCCAGGATTTATCGCCATCACGTTACCATCTATCACAGCTACCGCGCCGCGAGTCGCAGCGGCAACGAAATCGCTGTGAACCTAATTTATTCGTCGATTACGATTCGCGACTGCGACAAGGTCCCAGTATACATAGACATATTAACATACTTTGAAAATAGCACGTTCTCTAAGCAGTCTTTCGGGTAAGTTCTTGCGAGGTAACTCTCTTGTTGTTTGCAGTTCTTCGTTCCAGTCTCTAGTTTGCCCAGGGATGTGCTCTTCGTAACCCAACTTGGAAGAGAAAGCTGGAGAAGAGAAATTATTTTGAATCAGCCATTGTTATTACTAGACAGCGGATCTCTATGCAAAATAAAAATTTTCTACCTGAATTGCAACAAACTGGAGTGAAATAGAAGTTTATTTTCTTTCTTACTACGTTTAATAGCTTGAACATAATATATTAAAGTATTTTAAAATTCCTCTAATGTTGTGACTGTTTTAAATTACACCTACTCGTTCTCGTCATGAATGCATAAAATCCGCTGTCTAGTTATTACATACTTATATTATCGAGTATACATTTGAAGTTTTCAATGGAAACGTACTATCCTCGGCGCGTATAGCATCGATTGTGTGTTCAATTTGCGGCGCGCTCCATGCGTACAGCTGATAAGGCGTGGCAACTCTTTCAAAGGGATGTCTTTGCGTTCGCTTTCTTTGCATCGAAGCAAAACCTCGTTTAAATGCCGGACTGAGCTGGTTCAGTAGCTCGATTAAGCTGTGACACAGATGGCTTGGGGTCGCCGGTTTCGGATTAAACATTTCTTTTGTCGACTGATTAACAAAGAATCCCCTGGCACAGGCAGTCAAATAATACTGCTTATCTTCTAGCGTGACCACGTGCAAATACAACAAATCACCGTGGAGCTTTCTGTGGCCCGGTGGAGGATTCCACCCGGACGTTGTTAAAACCTAGAACAAATTATACCAATAATTATATCATCTATCTGTTAGAAAGAGATACATATGTAGACTGCAGAAGTTTATGCAATTTGCAATTTTTCGAAACGATTTTTAAGAAGCGAGGACCAAATAAAATATTATTTTCAGTGGTAGTAACCCCTTTGTAGATCTGAAATATATCAAAATTTGACTAAATTCTGTCGAAGCCATAAATGCATAAAAATCCGCAGTCTATACATATGTATTCGATACGTCTTGGAACCATACTTTCAAACATGGAGGACATTTTTGTTCTTTGGCTTGCGGTTGAAGGGGTAGCAACGGCCTGTCTTTACAACCAGGTATAATGTAATCCGGTGGAGTACAGTCGACCGAGTCTGCCCTGCTCTTCTTTTTCTCAAGGATGTCGCCGTTAGTGACGACGTTAAGGAACGATAAACTGCTACATTCGACGCCGTTATAAGCATCTGCAGGATCTACGGACTTCAATAAATCGCGGACATGTCGGACGTGTATGCGGGCTTCTCGCATCGTGTATGGCTCCTCCACCACTTTGATTATCGAACCTTCCTTTAATCCCTCGATGTTCTTCAACTCAGCAAAGTTGTCCAATGTATTGCCATCGAGTTGTAGGGAGAAACAAGTGCGATGGCAGGTATCCTCTCTGTCCATGAGCAACTGATGGATTTCCTAAAAATTAACAAACATTTGCTTCTGTAATAATGTATATGTGTACGAGTTCAAAAGAATCATTTTAGAAACCATTACTACCTGAACCAGTTCCATGCTAGAGACCTGAATGTCGAACGGCTCTGCACCGGGGCTGACAATTTTAACTGTAAATCCCATGTCTTGAATGAAAACAACTTCTTGCTCGTTGCCAGCATCTTTGTCTTTATCGCCATCCACTGCTTTCTCGGTTTTATCATGTTTCGTATCCTTTTCACTCTCATCCTCATTCTCTTTCTCCTTTTCCTCTTCCTTCTCGTTTCTCTCCTCTTTTGTAGCTTCGACTTCGCCTTTCTCCACAACAATTTTTGTAGTCATGTTCACGCTTCCAAGCTCTTCTATGTTCTGCTTCAAATCTACAAACAGTTTGTAAATGAAGGTTTCAGTTTCATGTATACAAAACCATACAAAACCAACATACTAACATGTATCAGAAGGTCAATGGGGAAAAATAAGTAGGCTAGCAACCTTTTTTGTTCTTTTTTTTTACATTGAACATGTACTTCCCAACGAATTGAATCGAGAAATTCGATTTACAGAAACAACTTTATGCAAAATGTTTGTTGCTTTAATTTTCGTCTGCTATGATATGTATATTATTTTATGGAAACGAATCACGACAGATTGGACAAATGTGGTTCTTTTGTGGTGGACGAGGTCTTAACAACATCTTTCCTCAAACTGATCTATCGTGACAGGGGATATAAATAAGTGATGTCGCGAGACATGCTCCTGGAAACGAGGGTGCATTTTCGAATAGATACGGTAGTGGGCATTCGTGGGGCTACCACTTGCATTCACCAATGCACTTATAAATAAACGGCAATGTAAATAGTCCGTACTCAAATGCCGTACTATTTTTATCGATACCATGTTTGCGATATATGTACATCCATTTCAAACGTACGCAGGATCTTCTAGGCGACATTATTAATTGGGATCAGATGGGCGGTCCATTATCATTGTTCATTCGAGATTCTCCGCCACTACCAAACGGTTTCCAAAACGGATTCACGTCGCATCGTGCGCCGCGTCGCGTCGCTCCGAACAATAAGATCTCGATCTATCGAAGTCCTTCATTTTTTTTTTTAATATTAAATACACTCATCAGCGTAATCATTAACAGACAGCGGATTTTATACATTTATGACAAAAATGAGTAGGTATAATTTAAAACAGTAAAAAGATTAGAAGAATTTAATAATATTGAAAGAAGATAAATTTCTATTTTACTCCACATTGTTGCAATTCAGCTAGAAAATTTATATTTTCGATAAAGATCCGCTGTCTATTATTAGACTCCGGATTTTATGCATTTATAACAAAAATGAGCAAATGCAATCTAAAACTGTGAAAATATTAAAAGACTTTTTCACCATATTATATAAAATTATTAATGAAGAATATAAATTTATATTTAGCTCCTGCGTCTTGCAATTAATGCACAAACTTTTTATTTTGCATGAACATCCGGAGTCTATTATTAATAGGTAAAATTAGTAATAGGTAGATCTTATTCTTTATACGATGATAGAAAATTACTAAATATTAAAATCGCGAAATATTTTATAGCTATCTATTTAGTGGCGAGTATGTACGAAATTAGATCAATTTGACGGATAGATATACATATACGAATTGTTTCAATAATTTATTTATTATCAATTTTTATTCCACTTTTTTATTTACGTACAATACATAGGCAATCGTTTGCTTTTCTAAATGTCACTTATCCGAACGCTTACACGATGAGCTTATATACTTTTCAATGATACTATTAACGATAGCGTATCTATTAACATTCTATTTAAGGTTCGTTAGCGACGTTCACCTAGAAATATCAGGAAAAAGAGAGTTATAATTATACACAATAATTTCGAATGTATATATGTACAAATTTATTATTATTATGTAAAACCGATCTGTGGACGATTTATCGATAGGATAAAAGGCAACTAATCTTGACACATAAATATACACTATTTAGTCCCCGTTGAAACGTAAATATGGAACGGTTGGGATTCATTTATATTTCTAACAACGAAACCTTGACACTGAAATTAATATATACTTTATCCGGCAATACAATTTTATCGTTATAAAAAAGAAAGAATTCCTTATCGTACAAAATAATCCTTCGGTTGCGTCGGAACGATGCATATTCATGTTTGACGGTCCGTACTAAATACTTTATCTTCTGAACCCATTACTTTATCAAGTCGTTATCGCATAGCCGTTTTACGTTTTACCGTTTCATTTCGAATTTGTTCACCATTTTCGATGTTTCCCTTATCGAGGAAGGACAGATAAGGAAAGAAGTCGTGAAAGGAATCCAACGATAAGATCACTTCGAAAAACAAAAGACAAATACGAAACTTTTCGGTGCGTTATTTTTGCTCACAGTTTTTCACCAAATTCGTATCGAATTTTCTTTTCATCTTCGAATCGATCGCTCGTAGAACTCGTAAAAGAACAACCGAAACGTCCTGAATAACAACAATCTCGCAAAACTTTTTATAATTAACGTCCCTACTTTCGTGACAAACTTGTAACTATGTAAATAATACTATTATTTAAATAGTATTTCAGTTTTTCATCTTGGTTTGATTCGGTGGTCAACATAACCTATGAAATGATGTCGCAACGACGAAATCTCGCGAAGAACGTATTTAAGTACTCGCGATAGCTAACGGTACAAAAGCGTGATTCTATTGTTTTCCATTGAAAAGCAAAAACAAGAATTGTGCAAGTACTGTCCTGCTCGAATTGTAAAAAGATATACCTAGTTGTCGGTTTACCGGTTAAACAAGGTTGTGTAATAAGAGTAGCGCGATCTCGCAGATGACGCGCGAATTACAAGTATCGGGAGATGTTTGAATCGAGAAACAAATATCGAATTCGATACCGGCGATTCGGTTTACGCATCGTTCGAGAGATACATACAAACCGACAATTGTTTGCGTTAGATGCTAAATAGTGTCGCACTTCTGAAACAAAAGCTTACCAACTCTTTCAACATTATTATTCATAATACGACCACGTGGTAAATAGTTGATATGCGAATTCCGCGATCATTTATTTGTGCGACACTGAACTAGAAAATGCAAATCCAAAGGAGGAAAACGTCTGCCGAAAATCTTTGGAAATACATGTTTTCGCATTGTCCGGGTTATCGATAATTGCGATAATTTTACACATATAGAACAAATCGTAACCGGTTTTCGAAAGCACACACGCGATACACTGCCGCGGTAAAATATAGTCTTCTGATACCGGAATCGAAGGCGCAAGGAAGCGCAACACATAACGTCAGAAAGGAGACCGATAACCCCTGCTGTTATCGATAATCTGAACAATTTGCCATTGTTCTTTTTGAAACATACATCCTTCTGTAAAACACTAATATACCTCGAGCATTTAAACGGAATCCTCCTTACCTTCCCCAACCTAAAAAAACGGACTCCGAGCATGTAAATATTTCAAATTAGAATGGAATCACTTTTAGCAGTACAAAACGTAAGAAAACTGAAGAATTGTTACTGGATCCAATTTTATTTTATATTATAGAAAGTATTATAATTACAATATATACAAGCAAATGTCCTGCGTTCTTAATGGGGTAAAATTATATTTTCTTAATTACAGCGAAATTAAATAAATGAAATAAATCGACACGTTCTATACTACAGATGTATTTTCATTGTTTAATTTCTTTGCACCAAGGTTCACACACGTGGGGTCGTTAATACGCACGTGACTTTCTCGAGAGCGTTTTTTCAGAAAAAGCGTGCTCTAAAAGAAGAAAATCGGAGTAAAGGGTCTCGTGTCGATTGACACTGACGGATAACGCTAACGTCCTTTTGAAAATGACTGGTTCCTTTTCAAATGAATATGTTAACCTTCGGCCGACCATTAGACACTGAAAAAACGAGCCAAACCGTCTGGCTTCCGGTGAAAAACTGATATATTGCATTGCACATGATTTTTACAATTCTCGTGCAATTCGATTGAAATTGTCATCATGCTGTATTACTTTAAAACATATTTCTGCCGTTCGTTACATCAGAAGGATCATTAAGTACGTTAGCATTATCATCGATGACAATAATTGCGATCTTTCGAACGACAAGATTCATAAACAAAACATTCCAAGAGAAAAGGAAACACACGCCACAGCCCGAATTTCTATCGTAAACAATAACGATTGATTTCGTTAGAACTGAAAATCACAGGATAAAGGTAGTTGTGTTCGATCCTTGACGAATCACGTGCTTCGAACTTCAGAAGGAATCAATTCGTTCGTAGATGAAACTGTGCCGACCTCGTGATAGCGATTGAAATGCGTGTACCAGAAGGATGGTTAGATTGACAATAAGTATGTATCTTAGAAGAGGAAATGATGCATCGAATCGATGCGTCTTTAGAAGAGATGCAGTGTACGTCAAACGATAGGCTCTCGTGCGTTCTTGTGTAACTACTTGCAAAACGTGCGGCAACAATATTGCGAAATCGAGTCGGTCGTTAAATAAGTAAATTGCACGAGACCACGGAAATTCGTCTGCTAGCAGAGGTTCGCGTCTTCTGCTAGGTACCCACCTTTAAAACTCGTGGCTCACATATGACCCCCGGATACATAGAGATTGCGTGTTACATAACACATCGAGGGCCCGGCTTTTTGGCCAAGGCGGCATTGTTGAAGCACAGATTACAGTGAACGGAACACGGGAACCCGACGACACCCAAGTTATTACATAACGTTATGAACAGCGGCGTTTAACCTCGAAAAGGGAATAGATTCGAAGGGCATAGGATCTCGAAAATTACCGTGTACTAACCAGTAGCCGTTTGGTCCTCGTCGCCGTTCAGTAGTGAGATTTTCATGCTCCCGTTTTCCGTGGAGGCCTCGATTTGTGCGCCCAGTGTCATCTCTGTCTGACAATTCTTTTCGAATGTTCACGCAACTATCAACTGACCCGGCACTCGGCACGTTTCGATACCCACAGTAACACGCGCACACGCCTTTCGGAAAGTCGTCCCGAAACAACGTTCGTCTCTTTTCGCGAGGCAGCACACTAACTTCGGAACACACTGAGCCGCTTTTCTCTACTGCACGTGCATTTCGAACGAAGTACAAAGTCTAATGTGCGCGATTGGTCTCTCGTCTATGCGGCTTATCGAATCGACCACGTTGATTGGTCCCCACCGTCACGTGATCTACCCCTAATTTTCTTAACTGTACCTCTTATTCGCTGTTACCGGTGGAACACGCCAATACTTTCCATTTTGAAGTTGAACCTTATCGAACTCGTTCCTTCGATTGGTAGCACAGCCTACTCTAGTACTGTCTAGTACTAGCTATGCTGAAGGTAAAAATGGCAACACCGCGAGAGAGAGAGAGAGAGAGAGAATATAGATATACAGGGTGTCCTAAAATTTCTGTTATACGGGATATCTCTTTATCCATCGTATTTAGGAAAATATACCTCCAATGAAATTCGTATGGTTTTCAAAGCTCTATAGAATGGTGCATTTTTATATTTTATTTAACGTGTTGAAGGTAACGTAATTGTTTTATTACACCAGCTTATTCTACGAGAAAAAACAAGTAAGTTTTATTCGAAACGTTTTTTAATTCGACAACGACTTTTTAAGTTATTGAATGATAAAGACACCAGAAGAAGTGCGTAATAGGCCAGCGCGCTCTACTGATTTGACGCCATTAGACTATGCACTTCTTATGACTTTATTATTGAATAACTTAAAAAGTTGTTGTCTTTAATGAAAAAACATTTCCAATAAAACTTACTTGTTTTTTCTCATAGAATAAGTTGGTGTAATAAAAAATCATGTTCACATTTTAAAAAGTGAACTTGACCTTAAAATGACCTTCAACACGTCAAATAAAATATAAACAAATGCACCTTTCTATAGAGCTTTGTAAACCATACAAATTTCATTAGAAGTATTTTTTCTAAATACGATGGATAAAGAAATATCCCGTGTAACAGAAATTTTGGGACACCCTGTATATATATATATCAATATACTTAACCCAACCCACCCTATCAGACTCCCAATCTCCTCTACCGGCCTCTCAGTTTCCCGCTTATTTTTGGAATGTAATGTGTCTTTGAATTTTATCTTTGTGTGTAGTCCATATTGTTCTTTCGATACATTTCAATTTAGTAGCAAAAATTACATTTATTACATACATACAGAACTGATACAGAACTTTGGAAAATTTGGTTTACATAGTACTTTTCACAAGTTTCATTTGTGTTCCCAAATGTAAGGGCAATTATGATAGTATACTCTGAAAGAAAAACGTAATAGATATTATTTTTAGAAAACAAGTAAATAATCTTTTCATATAAACAGAAAAATAGAATATTAAAATTTGCAAAAATAATAAATAATTTTGAAGATAAAAAAAAGTAACGTGCCATTACTCCCAAACAGAAGACTCCCAATATTGAAAATAGGACTCCCGATCCCCACACAAGCGGTGTTGCCACGTTCAACACGGCTAGTACTAGAGTAGGCTGTGTTGGTAGTAATCGTTCGCAATGGTGGTGGCTGTGGTACGGAACCAGGTACGACAATATAAAATTACTAAATAAGTAGATAACGAATTCCTAACCTTATGTGCTATACATTTGAATAGGTAACAGTCCGTACTGCATATTTTCATACATGTAATGCAGTAATGTTCAAATATTTCAAATAAACCTAAGAATACATCGGACGAATTCAAGAAATATTTACGTTCACTTAACCGAGACGTTTTTCAGTTTTAGAGTCAGGTTAAGCATCTAAGAATGTCTGCAGGAGAACAACCAGACTTACGCTTAGGACCAGATCCTAATGTCACTTATCCGATTCAAGTACAATACTGTGGGAACTGTTCTCTTCCCATCGAGGTAAAATTTTCGTGGTCTATAGGTAGATCAGGTAGTCTATAGGTTTAAATATTTTTCAAACTCCAATCCTGTCTTTGTGCCACAGTATTGCGAATATTATCCAGAATACGAAAAATGCAAGCAATGGCTGGAAAGAAATTTGCCGACAGAATTCGAGAAAGTAAAGCTAGGTAATTATAATAATTATATGCAAAAGCGATCTCCTGTAACTTCTCTTTTATCAACCAATTTTACTATCTAGTCGAAGACAATACCACCGAAGCGGGAGGAGGTGAAGATGAAAAGAAAAGACAGAAACGCGGTGGCAAAGGCATGCTTAAGACTAAGAAGAAAGAAGATGTTCCCAAGTTAGTGACCGTATCTAGAGCACCTAGAGGAAAGAAGAAATCTGTCACTGTTGTAACTGGACTTAGTACTTTCGGTAATAGATAGAAATGTTTCTAATATATCTTTTTCTATTACCGTATTGTAATTTTACTTTTCATTTTCAGACATTGATTTGAAAGTAGCTGCAAAGTTTTTTGGTAGTAAATTCGCGTGTGGATCCAGCGTAACAGGAGACGACGAAATAGTCATACAGGGAGATGTGAAAGACGACCTGTTCGAGGTGATTCCAGAAAAGTGGCCACAGGTAAAAACTCGATTATTATTCATTATTGTGCAGTTGATAATTTTCAATGTACTTTTAGATCGACGAAGACTCTATAGACGACCTTGGCGATCAAAAGAGATAATGGATCAATTAAAAATCTTAACATGCACAATTGTCTTTAATATTATACTATTTCCATGTTTATTATGAATAAAATGTACATACTACTTATATAAAATATTTTTTAAAAACTTATGAAGATAAAATAGTTCAACAGTGTTACCCATCTTTCTCGATTTGCTCTTCTTCGCCTAGGTAATTTGCTATCACTTGAAGTAAAGATTCTATTTCCTCGTCGGACAAGCGATCTTCGCTGTCTTCCACGATCTATAATATTATATATACATGTGTATAACTACTCTTTGCGTGTTCTATCGATAGTAATTTAATGAAACATATAATACCAGTTGAATTTCAAGGGGTGTTTTGGGGCACACGTTTAAAAGAGTTAACTTTTCGCATTTTGTCAACTTGAAAGATTCTACAGCTTTAAGGAAATCTTTTATCTTCTCGGGAGACTGTCTTTTACAAGAGGTTTCTTCTAAATATCGTATAGTTTGGTAAGTTATAGTTGCCAATTGATTTTGTTTCATTTTCTGTTTCTTGTTTGCCTTTATATTTTGCAACATATCCAGAACTTCGTAGTTGCTTAAGTACGCCGAACATTCCTTGAGTCTGAAAAAAGATATTTCATGTTTTTCATACTGGAAACTTTAACAAACATAGAATTTATAGAATAATTGCGAACAAAAAGCAAAAGGTTTACTCACACCTCCATGGTGAATTGTGGTGAATGTACGAATTGAACTTGTCACAACACAATTCCTTATAGCTTCAATGAGAAACGCATAACCATTTCTGAGGTTATGTATTTAAATAAATTACAACTGCTTCAATATGAAATACATACATAAACCTGTTAGAAAATTTTTAATTATAACGTTGTACGGTAATATTTACGGTAAACAATATAGTTATCGTCGTATATTTGATATTTAATAGTATTCGATTTATGAATCTTAGAATTTTTAGATGGCGCGCTGTCAGCAAAATAAATGGAATACTGGCGCACGCATAGCGTAGAATTTAAATTTCGCGCCTAAAGAATGATCACTGACAATAACCAATTCCCTGGCCTTACGTGAATCATGTAAAAAAAAATACAAATATTATTTTTTTATTGCGATGATTTGATTGTTCATCGATGAAAGTTTAAATTAATTTTATTATGTAACCGTAATCAAACGAAGTGTTATCGTCGAGATATACTAAAAATAAGACGGTTAATGTAATGCTAGAGAGTATTCTGGTAATGCAAAGACAATTTAATATATGTAATAAGATCGTGTTATCTTAATTTGAAAAAAGTGTATAAATGGATTGATTTATGCTTCGTTATATCTTATTGAAATCTCAACGTAGCGTTTTGAAATCGATTGAGAAGCCGTTGAAACGTATATATATATGGATTCATTATAATCACGTTTACGAAGTAGTGGATGTCTAAATACAATCTGATGATAACATTGGACTATTTTTCTTTGCGTAAGTGATATGCATTTACGCGTGCATGATATGCGCTTCTTCCAGCTTCTTCTTCGGTTCTCAGCAGGTTCTCAGCAGTTCTCAGTTCTCAGCTGACTGTATAATATATATATATATATATTTTAGGTCTTGCAGGTCTGCACATTTCAAATTTATAGTCCTGTACATATAGCCCTCAGCCCTCGTTAGAGGGATCGAAGCACTCATACTTTTTTTTCAATAACTTCTGTGAATTCTTTCAATTTAAGTTCTACGGTAAAATTAATAGAATTATTCTGTGAAATTTGTGCAAAGAAACTACAATTGAAATTCCACTTCAGTTTGTTGCGATTCAGGTAGAAAATTTTTATTTTACATAAACATCCGCTGTTCATTGATCCGCTTGAAATAAATTCTATTAATAAAAAAATGTATTTGAATAATTTTTTAACGAAAATATATGAATGATGGTGTGCGATTCAACAGTACGCACCGTATTAGAAATAAAGACAAGAGTTTTTCCTTGTGTACATATGAATTTATGGAAACTCGGACCTAGAACGCGATGGTCACGTGCCTGTTAGTGTTAGCCGTGTTAGCACGACCTCTATGCGCGATCGTCTGACATTTTGCGACGGCAATTGTACGACATAGTGTGGTGGTTGCTCCGTCGTGTTTTGTATTTTCCAGCATACCTCTTGTTGTCAGTGTAGTGATACGGGTCGATGATTAAATGTGATTTTACAAGGGCGAACAAAATGTAGACCGATATAGTATTCTCGGTCGAAGACATCGAAAAGGAGAGAAGCGAAGAGAAACGAAGAGACTGTGTCTGAGCAGGCAGCACATGAGAGAGCACATCACACGGGACACGGGCCGCGACTTTTCTCACAACGCGTATCGATCTTTCCACAGGCAATGCATCTTCTTTGCCAGTCCTTTTATGTTTGTAAACGATTGAATTCGGTTAATAAAGATCGGTGAAACCTTCTCGATCGCCGAGTAATCAGGATCAAGAATGGAAATCGTCGGCGACTACGAGTACAACACGAAAGATCTGATAGGCCACGGCGCATTCGCCGTAGTCTTCAGAGGTAGACATCGTAAAGTGAGTATTTTGATATTCAACTTCATCTGACAACGTGATCGTCGATAGAAATTTTTCGAAGGATTACGACGTCGCCGAACGATTAACGGGTCTTTTGTTTTTTACAGAAACCAAATTTTGTAGTGGCAATCAAAAGTATTACCAAGAAGAGTCTAGCAAAGTCACAGAATCTTCTTGGAAAAGAGATCAAGATTTTAAAGGTACATCAACACTGTGGTTTAATTTCTTCCGAGCATGTTACTGAGCTTTTCAATTTGATTTTTTATTATCTGTATTTCAAATAGAAACGAAACTATGCTTGCGCTATATTTATTGTTTTCATTCAAGTTCAGCTATATAAAAGAATTACGCTCTGTATAATTCATTTTAATGTATGTCAACTAAAAGGATTTATCGCACAAACGTAATCCGTATTTCAAGTTTTCACAAATTAATCGTTTAAAATCCACGAGATAAAAGTTCTCCTGCTTTAATATGAAATCATTGTTTTGTTGTTGACTAATACATTACGTTACAGGAACTAACAGAATTGCATCATGAAAATGTTGTTGCATTATTGGACTGTAAGGTTAGTAGAATACATTCCTATCGAATGTCGATTATTCTTTTTATCTATTTATACGGATTATATGTATAATGGTATCTGCGTTCTAATATAATCACAAATTATTTAGGAGTCTAATCATTATGTCTTCCTGGTTATGGAATATTGTAACGGAGGAGATTTAGCAGACTATTTAAGTGGTATGTGCAGCAATATCTTCGACTAGCCAAAGTGCATGCCATGTTTATTGTGTTATTTCAAATTTATTATATTTATTAGCGAAAGGCACTCTCTCCGAGGACACTATCAGAGTGTTTCTAAAGCAATTAGCAGGTGCGATGAAAGCACTGCATGCCAAAGGCGTAGTCCACAGGGATCTGAAGCCTCAAAACATTTTGCTCAGTCACAATTGTGGTAAAGCGTGTCCACAGCCACATCAAATAACTTTAAAGATCGGTAAGGTACAGTTCGATCGATTTACATTCGAATTGCGAACGTTACAATTTGTAAAATCTACATTTCTATGTTTCAGCGGATTTTGGTTTTGCTAGGTTTTTACAAGACGGCGTAATGGCTGCAACGTTATGCGGGTCACCGATGTATATGGCTCCTGAAGTTATAATGTCGCTTCAATACGATGCGAAAGCAGATCTTTGGTCCTTAGGAACAATTGTCTTTCAATGTCTTACTGGAAAAGCACCGTTCCAAGCTCATACGCCTCAAGCTTTGAAATTGTTTTATGAAAAGAATGCAAATCTTGGACCTAAGTACGTCATAATAACTAAAATATACTTTTATGTATGGTAAAAGTCTCAGCTATTCGTGTAGTTACTAACGTATTATTTTAGGATTCCACCTGGAACCTCGCCTGAATTGTCAGATCTTTTAATGGGTCTCTTGAGACGTAACGCTAGGGATCGTATACCTTTCGACGAATTCTTTGGACATGCTTTCCTTCAGGGTGCCAGAGAAAGCCCGAGTCCAGTTCCTACGGAGCTTCCCGCAACACCAGGAACATTGGTAATCCAAGAAGGAGCAGCAGCCGTAACAAGATCAGAACCAGAGACAACAAGTCCGTGTTCCAGTCCTGAAGATGACTATGTGCTCGTACCAAGTGATCTCAGCAGCGACACAGACAATAATCCTAATACGCAACAAGTTAAGTAAGTAAATTTCTTCTTATTCTACAAAGTCGTAAATTTTTGTCGAATTACATCCGTGATATTATTTGATTACCGTTTGACCAGGTATGTCAAGCAAACAAGTAGGGAAGCGGTAAGTCCACCGAGGCCCTGCTTCTTACCCATTTCGGAACCCATTCCCGTGCCGTCTCAGAGAAGTATAGCTCAGCCGTCATCTCCTTCTACCAACACAAGATCTGGGAGCAGCGTCGTTCCACGCTCTCAACCAATCAGTATGAAACGTAGCGTGGATTCGCATAGGAGTCATGCTCCTGATATCGGCTCTCTCAGTCCACCCAGTGTTCAATTTGTTATTGGTACACCACCCAGCAGAAGGTGCGCAAACAATTTTTTTAGCACGCATTCATTTGTTTATGCCGTTTGAAACTTGATTTTATCGTGATTATTTTCAGATTAAGCGAGACACCCCCACCACCAAACACATGGCACGTTAGTCCTGTTGCGAGGTACTCGCATGCTTCCAGTGGAACATCACCGTTGAGACGTTCAACTGGAAACAACAGTGCATCCTCGCCACTACTAACAGGGCCGTTGGCAGGGTTAGGTTCACCTACATCGAGAGCATTTCAGGATAATAACAACACGTTAAGGCATTCACCCGTTATTCCTTTTGGTACAAGAGCTGTTACTCTTCCTGAAATATCTGGTATTTTATTTCTATTTGATAGCCCTCCAGTGTGCACTCAACTTTTCTAATATTATTATATTGTATATGACAAATTCAGAGGCAGGTAGTTTCCAAAATCTTCTACCAGACATCAATTCAACGATAAAAGATGATCATCCGCTGACGTTCATCGCTCCCGAGCTCCCGGAGGAAACGCTCTTGGAACGAGAACACAGCGAGATATTAGCGAAGTTAAACTTTGTTGTTGCGTTGTGCGAATGTGTGTGCGAGGTAGCGAGAACGAGAGCAGGTCCGTTGGGTGCACCTCTCGGTGCTATCGAGCAAGCAAGCAACGCGGCGACAAGAAGAAGGGCCGAACAAGTCATTCTACTTGTTCGTGCTCTTCAATGGCTCAGTTCTGGATTAAGTCTTGCGACACAACAACTCAAAGCTGGCAGGTTACAACCGACTGCCAGCGTTAAAGACGGTAATCACACGTTCATTTTTCTTACGATTAGTTGCGCACTTAAAAAAGTCAACATTACTCGAACGCGAATGCATTTCAGTTGTAAACACAATGAACGAAAAATTCAGATCGTGTCTCGCGGAATGCAAACAGCTGAACAGCGCTGGACTCCTCCATCAGACAGGAGCTACAGCTGACAAAATCCTTTATAATCATGCTATACAAATGGTAAATATTATTATTGTTAACGCGATTATTATACTGCGGATGTTTATGCATTTATGGCTTCCGAAAATTTTCAAAAAATGCTAGAATATCAAATTCGACAGAGTTTAGTACAATTTTCATTTATTTCACATCTGCAAAGGCTACTACCACTGAAAATAAGATTTCATTTTATCAAATGTCTACAAAAATTGAAAATTGTATAAACATCCGCAGATTACACTGTCCAACACCAAATTTGTTCCACAATTACTGTTGGGTGATTCTTATAGAGGTGAGCGCCACTGGTGGCAACTCACGTCGGGCGAAGATATTTTGCTTTTTGATTCGAAAAGAACTTCGGCGCTCCAAATTTGAAAGGATGGTTTCTCAAGATAAAAGTCTGCTCTATCGCGTAGTATTGTTCGATTTTCCGCTGGACCCTTATTTTTTGATATAAATTGAAAAATATCCTCAAAAATTGGTGCAAAAGTGGTGTCTCTGCGTCTTTAATGATTCTATTAACATGTTTAAACAATCATAATGCATTAATATTTTATATCACTGTATTCGGGAAAGTCTACAGAATCTTTTGCTGTAAAGAACGATTCAATATCTTTTATAATAACATCACAATATTTGTTCAAAGTTGAAAAACATGTTTTTTTTTCAAAGTCATGTTTCTCAAAAACTGTGCGTCTAGGAGAAAAGGAAGGACAGATTGGGAATCAGCACGAAAAAACTCTATAAGAACCACCTAACAGTAATTAGGAAACATAAAAAAAAGTTGAAAGTTGTTGGACAGTGTTATTATCGTGAAGTGCCGCAGGCTGGTGTATCGACATTTATTTTTGTATTCTTTCACAGTGTCAGTCGGCAGCGTTGGATGAACTATTTGGTAACCCCGCGGAATGTTTCCAGCGGTATCATACGGCACAGATATTGCTACATTCTTTATCACAGCATGTCAGTCACAGTCAAGATAGAGCTCTCCTTATTAAATGTAATACAAATTTTCGTTGTACACGCGTTACTGTTTCCTTAGTGGAAACATTGAAAGAATAATTTGTTTTATTCGTTTCAGACAAAGATGCTGTGGAAAAACGCTTGTACGTACTTCAGCAGCAAGGTTACATTTACGCAACAGATCCTACATAGCGCTTATGAAACATGGCAGCAGGATACAGCGACCCGCCCAAACCCGCACCGTATTCGATATCTCTCTTGTGTAAGATATTCTGCCCTATTCTGTATAAAAGATGTTAATTCATTGATCATACTACAGAGATGACATTGTAGAAAAAGAAGCAAAACTAAGATTTAAGCGTAATATAGTGAGGTTTGTTAGATCAACACAGAATAGGGTAGATTACCCCATGGAAGAGTACGAAAGTGATTCTTTACAGGTTTCTTTATATGATTTTATTAATGACGCGGATGATGAATTATAATTATATATGTAATGTATATATTATATAATACATATATATCATATATATATATACATATATATATTATACATATACGTAATACATAAGTATATTATATATATGTATGTATAAATATATATATTGTAATGTACGTATGGTTGATTAACTAACCTTTATTTCATATCAAATAATAAAAATATGTATACTAACAGCATTTTATGTTCAATGCAAGGCACATATTATCTTCTTAAATAACAGTGGTTCAATCATTATAAAAAGCAAAACTATGAAATATTATTTTAACAAAAGTTATATCGTGGATTGGTGAGTTTTTCTACGAATACGTTGCTCGGATTTATTTTGATTTCTCGCCTGTGACGGCTTCTACTTTTGGTTGATTATCTCTGTAAATCACATAGTTCAACGCTGTAGCGAGAGAAGTCCAAGCAAAATAAGGAATGATCAAACAGCCGGCAACTTTGTTCACTTGATAGAAGGAAACGCCTAAGGCTGCGGTGCTTCCCCATAATAGAACAATCTCGTACAAGGCCTGCAAATACGAGGGATGCGAGTTATTAGAAACAAGATAAAATTAGGAGTTCACAGTTATTTATTATTAGACTGCGGATCTTTATTCATTTGCGAAGAAATTGGTTGGATGAATTGTAAGACAGTAATAGAGTAGAAAAATTTAACAGTATTGTGACGTTGTTTCTAGTGTAGCAACAATTTTTATTTTATTCCCGCTGCTCAAAATCAATGCAAAATATTTTTATTTTGGACAAAGATCCACAGTCTAGTTATTATTGTTTCAAATACCCATTGCACGTTGTGCAGTCCAAAGTATATTGGACTCCAAGCCCAGTTTAGCAACAAATTTGTTCCATAGATAGAAAGCGGTACGGCTGCTTTTTCAAAACCCCCACCATCCCTCCATACTAAATAGGAAGAGTAGCCCATTGTACAATACAGAGACGTCCATACTGGTGCAAACATCCAGTTTGGTGGAGTCCAACTTGGTTTCTTCAAAGTCTTGTTCAGATAAAAAGAATTCAGAAATCTTCAGGACATAGGTACCTGATAATTAATGTTAGGAGGAGGCCTGGGTATTACATGTCTACCGGTTTTCTTTAATCTAACAAAAAATATCGTAGATACCTTATCATTTTAAATGCAATCGTGTAATCTGAACACTCACACACTGCTAGACCACGTATACGTACGCGAGGATTGCAAGGGTCCGGGATTCCACTTCTGATTTCTCGATAATGCAAAGACGGAGTTTTTTAGTAGTCAAAATTGCTAGATGAAAGATCAATCTAGGATGTTGTTTGCCTCAAAAGTCATTCTTTTACGTTTCCGAGCAATAGTTTTGCAATATTTGGTTGCATACGCCGGCGTGACTGCAGCGCCATTTGACGGGCAACGTGCAGCCAAATATTGCCAAAACCATTGCTCGGAAACGTAAAAGACGGACTTTTAAGGCAAACAGCACCCTAGATTGATCTTTCATCTAGCGATTTTGGCTACTAAAAAGCCCCGTCTTTGCATTATCGAGAAATCAGAAGTGGAATCCCGGACCCTTGCAATCCTCGCGTACGTATACGTGGTCTAGCGGTGTGTGAGTGTTCACGCGCGAGCGTCGTCTACTGGAAAAATATACCTATGCATATATAGAAGGATACAAGTATTGGTTGGTAAAAATTGAAATCAATCAAGTTTCTTTTAGTAATGATTGTTATTTTCGAATAATCGCCGACAATAGTCGTAACGTTAAATTATTGTTTGATTGACTGTTCGAAAAAAGCAAAAAATTATTCGCTTAATATGTCACAATCGAGCGTAACTATACTCCTAGTGAAGTGGAACACGCAAATTATGAAACGACAGAAAAAGCAATTCGTTATTCAAGACTGATTGTACATTTCTACCTGTTTCATAGTTTGATAAACAGTGAAACAATGAGAATATCCGATTATAACAATATAGAATTTTACGTTGCAGGTCTCCGAATTCAGGTGATTCGGAAAAAATCGGTTTAATTACCTCGTACCAAGTTTTTACGCTTTTTCTAGTAAAGTAAGCGCCAGCCCATCCTCCAATATTTGGATGTAAAACTCCTATCACGATCGGCCAAGACATTTTTACAGGCATAGTATTTGCGACTGCGAGCTGTTTCACCTTCGTCACGACGGATTTATCGAGCGTCGATAGCAAAGAGTATGTACGAATAAGTGCTGCTTTATGTTATCGCAAACGGTTCTCCAGTAGTGTAACTAGCCTTAATGATAAGTTCCTTTTTCTTGGAGAACGCTGCATATGTATACATATATGCCATGCAGTGTGGTAACAATGAGTAGTGCAATTTTGCATTACTAACGGCACGATCTGATTTAGTGACAGAAAATTGATTACTTTAACATATATGAGTACAGCGATACCATTTTTTTATTTACACATATAATTTAATAAATACATTAAGAACAAATAATATTTATATTATATACAGTTTTTGGAGTGTCATGCACGACTTATAAATAACTATTTTAGCAGCAGAGTGAGCACTGACATACAAATGTGTGCGCGAATACATGTTATTCTAATTAAATAATCGTAGTGAATATATGTATGTGGAGCATTATAATGATAAAACCATAGTGAAAATTCAAATATATACCACTTGATTTTATCTGAACACGAGTGTTTCTTTTTTCTTTTGCAAGTGTGCTGGAATTTAGACGAAAAGTGCATATACATTTCAAAAATACATATTGAAATCCTATACGTTTTCGTTGACAGTTGCAGATCGAGGAATTCTCTGAAATGGAAAACTTATAAAAACAAAAAAGCTAAAAAATATATAGTATATGTGGTTTTTCCCGCATGAAATCTGTGAAATATATTACTGTCTTGAGGTACGATTAATCGTCAGTTAGATTTACACCTCACACCATCGAAATTTCAAAACGGACGTATGCATGGATAAATGCACAGGAATAGTTTTGCGCATCTCATCGGTATTTAGAAAAATAAAACTTCAGGCGGTACAGCCAGAAAGTTGATCGGATTCTCGAAGATATGAAAGGGTATAGAAAAAGAATATTTTCCGAGGAAATTGTTCCTACGTTTACAACGAGCTGAAACATCAGTTACTTAGTCTTGTGCTTAGCGATAGTTGTAGAAAGACGCGTTGGTTCGTAGAGGAAAGAATCTTGCACATTTTAAGACGTTTCATCTACTTGTTTTGGTATTCTGTGCATTTGTTTTGTTGTTCGGAACTAATATGTCTAGCTACTTGGTTTCTCTACCATCGACTTTGTATTTTGCTCATTCTTTATTATCTGTTTCTCCTTCTCGCTACTTCGATCGATGTATTCGTCCTTTTATTCATATTTTTTATCTCTCGCATCCTCGTTGTCGTCGGTCTCTCTCTTTTTCTCGACTTTAGATGCGAACACACCGGGAAGATGATCTTTTACGCGTTGTCTTAGCTTCTGAGGAATCACCATTATGGTTGTGATCATGTTACCAAGGAAGAGTACCAAGAACATGGCACTGAGAACTGGTACATGCCACGTAGCTTCCGAATGGGTCGTTAACGTGTACAACATATACGCATTGTACAATTGGAACAGATATCCGATAAAAAGGAATGGTAAAAGAAAAGACAATCCTCGCCACATCCACGAATGAAAGCCTTCTATAGTAATATCCATATTATGTCTTTCGCCTAATGCTTTCAAGCGATATAAAACACCGCGTTGATAACAGAATTGTAAATACTGCACGAAACCTGTAAATTGAAAATTATTATATTCTCTGATTGACCTTTTATCGATTATTTCGAAAAGGATCGGCTTACTAATGTACGCGTTGAACCACATAAACTGGTGTCGAAATGCATACCATGGCCCAGTGTTGGGCCATACTAGGAGAACTCCGGAAACTACGGTCGAAAGGAAATGGTGAAATCTCCACCAACCTTTGATTCTCGAACCATTTACTTTTAATATACTTTCCCTTATTGTCAGCGTACAATAGTACCAGACTAAAAGGAACATAAAACTAAGTTCCAAGGTTCTGAAACGTACATTTATAGAATATTAATTTCGTGTAAAAACGTAGAATAACTCGGTAGAAAACGAATAATGTTTTACCTGACGTTAGTTAATAGATTTATCACAGATAAAACAAAGCCGATTACAGAAAGAACTAATTTAAACTTTTCGTATTCATCTTTATACTTGAATCTGAAAAGAATTACAACGAACGTTGAATATATATTGTTTATTATTAGACTGCGAATGTTTGTGTAAATATGTACATATTTCGATACGCAAATATTATTTTGTATATTGCATATGTTTTGCACTGAGATTTGTTCGACTCCAATATTTTATGCCGAAAATTTTAATAAAACCAAAGAGATTCGATTTCTTAACATCCGAAAACGATAAAATCATTAATTCACAATCTTTATTTTGTTTCTGTGAATAGGTAGTTGAAGATTTTGATGAAGATGATATAGCTGCAATTGCAACAGCTCAGAATCTGTTGCAACAGACACAAGTTGCACAAAATTTGACGTTTATAAAAATACATTTACAAACTCTTCCAGCCACAATAAAGGGACTCGAAACTGTCGGTTTACCCTTCACAAATTCAATGAAAATATTCATGGACTGTATTGAACATTTAAGAGCAAATGTGGTGATCAAATTCGTGTTAAAATAGATGCGGTGATAAAAAAGAATCCTGGTTTATGCGAAATGTAAAGAAAATGTGTCAACTAATGTACCACAATGCTATTGGAGCAAATATAAATATGCACGTCAACAACTAAGTGTTACAAACATGGAAAAATTACTAGCAACTTATTGTAATGCACATTACAGTGTTTCCGTATAAATAAATTGTTAATTAAAACATAACTGATAAACATCTTTTTGTATTAGTTCTGATCATATTTTTCGTCTATATTTGTATATTTTTTGTGCATATTTGCACATGGTTTTTGCATATTTTACATACATGAAGACCCGCAGCCTATCTATTATATATCTTGATATAAACGATATAATTATACTCACTTATCGCTCTTATTTAATATGGAAACATTAACGCTGCCTAGGATAATTTGAAGGTACGTGCCGTTTGGTTTCGGCAAGGTCTGTTCTATTTCGTGTAACTGCTGCTTCCTCTTTGTCATATCTTTGTCTATAGTTTGACGTACTTCGCCTGCATGTAATCTGCTCCGAGTTATACAAAATTTGTTATAACTCATGAAAAAACAAACAATGATGAGCAACCACTTACTGTTTCAGTGTTTTCGATATTACACCCATCCTGTACCTCTGATGAGAAATGCCTTTCAAGCATTTTGCCTGGAGTTCGCTAACTTCTTCTAGTTTTGCAAGATATTCTCTATTCAGTACCTGTACGTAATACAAAAATGTTCCTGTTATTAAAATGATCCCGTAATGTATTCTTTTACACAAAAGACGTAAAGGTACAAAGACGAACGAAGCATGTATTTTTATTCTTTTCTCTCGTATTTCCAACAATTCGGTCCAATAATTGAAATAGACTTTTGTTTTTGACTCAACTGTATCTCGGATTATTATTCCGGAAGAGTAAAGAGCAAGATATTATTGCGGATATCGTATTGAAAGATATAAATGGTTTTTCTGGCCAAACCGATAGCTAGTTTCAGAAGCGATTTATGTTCTTCAAACACCGGTTTGGAGTATCGCTATGGATAAATAAAAGGGCACACTTAACCTCGAACGTTACGAATGGGTGGTTGCGTGAAACCGTCGACAACATCGATATCCTGAATGAACGAAAAATAACTCTTACTTCCAATTCCTTGTAATCTTGTGCTAGGTCGTTCCAATCTTTCAAACAAGATTCAATGTCGGTGTCCATTGTGACTGATTGTGACGATGGAAAAGATGATGGCCAAGAACCGAGAACCATCTAAAAATTCAGATACGCCGCGTTCGTCGTGTCGTATTGCTACGGCTAAATCGTTTCCTCGTAGATCTAGCGACAGAGTGCTCTAAAAGCCGTCTTTTGATTATCGTGATCTTCAAGGCCGACGTATGATAAGAGCGTCTTCCCAAAAACACGTATCTCGTCGGTGCCAAAAATAATGAATCCGTGGGAGGAAATAGAATACAATTCTGTTCAAAGTGTGATTCACAACTGGAATTTTACGTTGCAGTCCAATCTGAGAAACGAAACCGAACGAAATGCTAATCGACAAAGTCGGTTTCGACAGAGCGTGTACGCGGCGATGTTTAAATTTCAAAATTCGGAACGAAATAGGAACCCGTGATCCCGAAATTATATCAATGGAAATAATTTTCCAGATTATTTCCCAATGAGACCAAACTTACGTAATTCCTGACGATAATTCCTGTATATATCGTTTCATACTCGTAAAACATTTTTTATTTCTACGCGTACTTCATACACGTTTCATATCTCACGAATATAATTTATCCGTGATATCAATTCTTGCTCTATCGACGTTTTATTCACTGCATGGTTACAAATTATTCGTCGCTTGCGAAATACAATTGGAATAATGTTCAGCGCAAGTCAGTTTCTCTATTGTTTCTCTGAAATAAAGCTTGTTCATTCCTACTCGCGTGCGACAGCCTAACAGAATTTTGCTCTCATCGTGTAAATTTCTTGAAACGTTCGGACCCCAAAGCCTGATTCCATGCCTATTTTTGGTTCAACCGTTGTCGCGACGATAATTTATGGAGGCGCATATATACTTGTTTTCGTCTTTTCATCCACGCGCAGCTCGGACTCGTAAATGATTAAGGATTCTTTGACTCCGCGGAGTGTACAAAATACAGTCAACAATTTCAACCTGCATCGTATTGCATCCCGCCGGACACGTGAATTTTTTCACGGTCGTTGACCATGGGAAGACAAAAAAGGGTGTAACACAGACAGGCAAAGAGAGAGAGAGAGAGAGAGAGAGAGAGAGAGAGAGAGAGAGAGAGACAGAGAGAGGGAGGGAGGGAAGGAGAAAGATAAAGAGAAGGAGAGAGTCAGTGAAAGAGTGGAAAAGAGCGAGAGATCTGTGAAGAGTCTTCACTGGAGACAAAAGCGCTACGCAGTTTCTGCGGTAAACACATCGATCGCTTCATGTGTAATTCGGCATACATTTTGCTACACCTTCGATACATCGATTCCTTGACCTCGAGTCACGCCGCACCACGCCACGCCATGCCGTCATGGAATACGTTGTCCATTGGTTTCTTTCCCCACGTGAATTCATTACTTTCAATTTTATGCATCTTGGAAGACTAACCGGAGACAGACAGTGCATAATTCTTTTCCTCGTTGAACGTCAATACCGCTGATGTTAGCTTTAACACTGTATATCAATTCCTGCAAATGTAGCAAAGATTTCTATTGTTCAAATAAAACATCCACCTGCGTTTCGGAGAGGATTGATGCACAATAATAGTATACGGTATAATTATATAATAATAGTATACAGGGGAACATTATAAATCGTTACAGATGAATATTTCCAAAAATATTGATCATACGCAAAAATGTTTCAGATGAAAGTTGTTCAGTACCGAGGGGGACATCACCGTGGTGGGACTTTTATTTTTCCCGGTAGACACTCCAAGGTGAGGTGAAGGTTAACTTACTTTTTTAAAATGGAATGTCCTATTTTTTTATACCATATCGATAGAGCATCAAATTCTGAGTATAAAAGTGTTGACCTTCATATGTCCTAAAGGTAATAGTTAACGAGATATTATCCAAAGAAGAAAGAAAATTGTTTCGATAACATCTCGTTAACTATTCGATTTAGGACACATGGAGGTTAATACATTTTTACTCAGAATTCGATAGTCTATCGATTCATGATACAGACAGTAGGTATTTCCGTTAAAAAAAATCAAGGTGACCTTCACCTCACCTTGGAGTGTCCATCGGGGAAAATAAAAATCCCACCACATGATTTCCCTCTCGGTACTGAACGACTTTCATCTGAAACATTTTTGCGTATAATCAATATTTTTGGAGATATTCAGCTGTTACGCTTTGTAATGTTCACCCTGTAGTATACAGTCGGAGACTTAAGTGGACACTCTTAAAAGTCGCATAACTTTTTTTAAAATTGGTCCAAAGGACTTGAATTTGTTTAAGGTCATCGAATAGTTTGCTAGAGAATGAGCAAACAAAAATTTGTTTAGATTGCAATTGGTAGGAATCATATACAATTTTTAAAATTATGTTTTGTCAATTTTTTTATCTGAGCCTGTCATGATAAATTTAAAAAATGCGTTCTGTAGATTTCGGTAATTTATACGCACACTGAAAATTTTATCGAAATCGGTCAACATGTATGATCAATCATAAGGGTGAAAGTCGTAGATTTTCAGCTTTTTAAATTTTTTTATGGTTCCTACCAATTGCAGTCTAAACAAAAATTTTTGATTGCTCATTCCCTAGCAAACTAGTCGGTCTAACATCTTGAAAAAATTTAAGTCCTTTCGATCAATTTTAAAAAGTTTATGCGACTTTTAAGAGTGTCCATTTGAATAGGTGTTCATGTGAAAACTTTCCAGCCAAATATCTCGGAAAGTATGAAAGATATTAAAAATATGTAAAACAGGTGTCCAAGGATTTCGAGGGGGAAAGAGGGGGGCAGTATCAGTTTTTTATTAGGGTGGCGTTATCAAGGTTATTTGGAGGTCAACTTTGTTTTTTCAAATGGAAACCCATGTTTTTTATTATGGGATCTTATTGTACGTAAAAAGACCAGCACTTTTCGTAGGAAATTTTTTTTTATCCACGCACTAGTTTCGGAGATATTTAAAGAGAAGTAGATAACAAGTTTTTGTTAAATGAAGAACTTTTGTACTTCCAACATAATGGTGCTACCCCGCATTACACGTTAACAGTTCGCCAGTGGTTAAACAATCGATTTCCACTAAGATGGAAGATGGAAGAAGAGGTGTTATCGAGTGGCCACCAAGATCATCAGATCTAACTCCAGTCGACTTTTAAAGTTTGTTGTTTATAAAACACAACCATAAATCGTCAACGATTTGCGTCGCAGAATTGTACAGGAATGTAGAGCTATTCCAATAGATACCTTCTAAAATGTTCGTTCAGAATTTGAGAATCGTCTGTATTATTGTTTAGAAAACAACGGAGAACATTCTGAAAATTTGTTATAGTTATAAAGAAATTACAAACTTTCTCGCAAGTATAAGTATGACTCGCTCTACTTCTCTGTGAATATCTCCGAAACTAGTGCGCGGATAAAAAAAACTATCCTACAATTATTGCTGGTCTTGTTACGTACAATAAGATCCCATAATAAAAAACATAAGTTTCCATTTGAAAAAACAAAGTTGACCTTCAAATGACCTTGAAAATGCCACCTAAATAAAAAACTGATAGTGCCCCCCCCCTTTCCTCCTCGAAATCCTTGGACAAGTGTTTTACACTTTTTTAATGTCTTTCGTACTTTTCGAGTATAATTATGTACTCATAATTATATATTAGGAGTACATAAAAACCACACTGTTTATGGTCTTAAAGATGTGTTTTTAGGACCTAAGACTTTCAGACCTAAAATCGGCGTAAAATGGTCGTCTTGAAAATGTCGTGTGCTATCTGGGATATTAACCTTTTGTCCAGAGATGTCCTAGGAGTGCATCTTTGGCGATAGACCGAGAATGTCCTGAAAAATGTGCAAAAGATTATAAACAGATAAAGAGCGTCCAGAATTGATTATAATTTTTCTATCTGATCGAGAAGATCTGTTACCGTTACACGGCTGTGTGAGATAGGATTATTTAAATGCGGCTCCTTATCCTTTGCCCCGCGAGATGTCTAATGTGTCCTCCCCACTCCGATGCGACAAGTTTCGGCTGGAGATTCAAATACGTTCGAAACTGTTAAATAGTATGCAGTAGACGTTGCAATGGTTTCGGGACGGACACGATCTGGCAGCGAGGGTGTATCGACGTTTGAAAACCACGCGTGTGATTCGATCAATGGGCGTGCTTGTTCGATTCTAAATAAGAAACAAGTCTTCTGAAAAATTTGTACACAAATATATTTATGAGAAGTTTATGAGTTGTTTCAACTTATACATAGTGAGTGCAACAGGTTTAAAAAGGACCGTGTTATTCAAAGATCAAGTACATCGTCGACGATAACGAAGCAATAATCGTTCGGTTGTTTAAACCATGATAAAGTTAATAAATAATAGTAGTGTGCGATTTTACTAGTTTTGAGATATAATTCGAGTATTATATTATATTGGTCTACCCACATTGCGTTGATTACTTGAACGTGGTAATTACGTTAATCGTGGCGCCACTGTAATCTGTTGAGGATAATAAGGAGATGTTGAGTCACAAACGCAAAGAATTTCTCTGTCGAGGAAAGTGGAAACCTGCAGCGCGGCGGGATAAACGGGTTCTAAATAACGGCATAGTAAACGGTATTTGATCTTCTTCACGTGTACACCATGCTACAATCAGCGTACATCTTGAACCGTGTTTATCAGTGTACCAGAGAAATCGTATAGTACGGTATAGCACTTCCTGTTACCGTGCGTATTTCTGGTCGTGGCCGGAAGTGGATGGGAAACAGTTTCGGTAGACTTAATTTTCTAAGTAATCGCAAAATTCATCTCCTCAGAACATCTAGAAGAGCCCGGCAAAAATAGAGAAACCAATAGGTACATCGAACGGATTTCAGAAATCAGTGTTACCGTCGTTATCGCCACCGCATCAAGGTCTACCAAGAATGACAGGGGAGACGGATAACAAAAACTTCCCGGGCGAATCGGCATCAAGCATTTTTTCTATAGAGTCACGTATGCCCGTGTCTGAAACGAGAAACGACTAGTCCGCAAAAGGTGTCGAATTCGACGCGTGTTAATACCCGCGATTACTCTGCAAAAGCATTCTACAACCGAGTCGAGGCACGACAGTTATCGATTGTATTTCTATCGGGCGAAAGAAGCTGCAGCAGGTCCATCTGTGAGTCGACAGCGGCCTGATCTCCCGCGCTTTATAGTAGTAAACAAATCTCGCCGGTCAACAATGTTTTTCGTTTTTTTAGAGGCTCGATGGGACAGTAAGAAACATTCCGTTAGTAAAACGTAGTTCGCGAAAACTTGCCATTTCTCCGACCGACGAGTCGAATGTAATCGAAAGATGAACGTTACACGAACATTTCTTCGAATCGCGAAAAAAATCAACGTCGAGGGTATCATACCGTGGAACTATCGCGTGCCGGGTTACGGTTATTCAGGGGCGACGAGAATCGACGATCCATCCGATACCTCGAAGACCGTAGATGGCGTTGCACGATCGAAGATCGAAATCGTCGAAAAATCGCAGGATGGAGATGGATGTTATGGAAGCACAACCACGGCCAATGATACCGGAAACGTTCTACGAGAAGCACCGGAACCCAGAGGTCTTCCACTGTTTGGAACGTTTTTCTCGTTTCTACTTGCCGGCGGCGCAAAAAGGCAACATGAATACGTGGACAGAAGACACAAACAACTGGGTCCGGTTTACAGAGAACGTCTGGGCCCAATTACGGCAGTTTTCGTCAATTCTCCGGAAGAATTTCGTAGAATCTTCCGGATAGAAGGACCGGCGCCTAAACACTTCCTACCGGAAGCTTGGACGCTGTACAACGATATACGAAAATGTCGACGCGGACTGCTCTTCATGTAAATTGGCTTCGTAAAAATCGGTGTTAACTGTTGACGCTTTCTAATATTTTAGACTACGTTATATTTCGCCCAATAAATTTCTTCATAAATGCATATAAAGATACCCAGTCTATCTAATAATATTTTAATACAATAGAATAACATGTATCTAACCTATTGAGAGTAACCACAAAAACATAAAAGGCTTGAATCCACTCGGATATATATATATGCATGTGTACATGCAATTCGTTGCACTTTTTAATACATTTATCTTATACTTTAATATCGTTTGCATCACAGTATTCATTAAATATTTTTAACAATTTAGTCTTGGTCAAGCGAGTTTTCATTGTCAATTAACGTGGCGACACCTTCGAACAGGGACGGAGAAGAATGGATGCATTTTCGTAAAATATTGAACAAAGTAATGTTGGTGCCGGATCCAACGAACCTGATGGCCAGTCCTTGCAAAGAGGCAGCGAAAGAATTGACACGGAAATGGCAGGAACAGGTGAACACTGATCCCGTGATTCCGGAGTTACAGGTTCAACTTTATCAGTGGTCTATAGAGGGTAAATGCAAGTGTGAAATTTCGTCGAATATCTGAAAAATCAAAGTAGAATTGTGATTGAATTTTTGCAGCAATGGTGGCCACGTTGATGGGCACCTGTTGGCAAAATTGCAGACACGAGTTGTCTCGGGATTTCGAAAAATTGGCGAGAATGTTGCACAAAATATTCGAATACTCTGCTAAATTAGCGATAATGCCAGCCAAGGTAGCCATGAATTTACGACTTCCGGTTTGGATGAAGTTCGTTGCAGCCGTGGACACGACATTCGAAACCGTTCGAATTTTAGTACCGCGAATGATCCAATTAGGTGGCGACGGCTTGCTAAAGAAAATGCTGAACGAAGGGATTAAAGAAGAGGATGCAATTTGCATTGTCACCGATTTTATTTTAGCGGCTGGCGATACGGTATATAGTATATATAATACGCATACACACGTATACGTATTTTATGTATCAACAATTTCCCATCTATAATTCCAGACGGCGACCACTTTGCAATGGAGTTTATTATTAATGTCCTATCACCCACACAGACAAGAAAAACTGTACGAACATTTGAAGAAACTTTCGGAACAGGACGTGCTACGAGACGCACATTTAAGAGGTATAATCAAAGAAACTCTTCGATTATATCCCACCGCGCCATTCATCTCGCGATATTTACCGGAAGACAGCGTGATTGGTAATTACTTTGTACCAAAAGGGGTAAATGAACTTGTCGTTAATGTTATTGGTGTTAGCATTGCGCGGAACGGATGAAAATACTCGATTGATTTTAGGAACTGATAGTGCTGTCGATCTATTCGAGCGGTCGTGACGGGAAAAATTTTTCACGACCGAACGAGTTCCTGCCGGAAAGATGGATCAGAACGGATAAAAGCACATACCGCAGTTTATTGAATCCACACGCGAGTTTGCCGTTCGCTTTGGGCGCGAGAAGCTGCATTGGCCGGAAACTGGCGGAAATACAAATACTTTATGGCTTGTCAGAGGTATTCAAATGATTGTAATTAGACTGCGGATCTTGATGCATTTATAGCAAAGTTGAGTTGTTAAAATTCAAAGTTGTTGGATAATTTTAATAATTAAAGACGTCATGTATGATAATCATATATGATTCCGCCTCTATTCACATCATTAAGGGAAGAGATAACATTCAATTTTGGTTTCTATCTATTGCAATCGATGCAGACAATTTTTATTTTGCATAGAGATCCGTAGTCTAATTATAATACAATACAGTAAGGGTGAGCCGGTACTCGAGCCTCAAAGTCGAAGTCGGGTATAATTTCCGAGTATCCGCCCACCCCTGCAATACAGATTAGAAGCAGGCATCTTATAATATGTATATGTATATTTATGAAATTGATTACTTCGTAAAATTGTGCAAGATAAATGCTTGCATATATTACACTGTCCAGATAAAATAACAAAAAATGTGAATAAAATATAATAGATGTACAATATATCATTAAATAGACGACCGGTGAAACAACGATTCATAACATTTCTATGAATATTTCAGCTGGTGAAATCATTCAAGATAGATTGCGTGAACAAGGATCGTGTGCAAATGATTTTGCACTTGATCTCCATCCCATCGGTTTCGATACAGTTAAAACTAACGCGAAGGGAATAAAAAAAGGAAAGAAACAGATTGAGACACGCAAGGTACAATGGCAAGAACGTAAATCTACACTCGTTCTAATGTTAGTGAATTTCAAATTCGACTTCTTTACACGTATATACACAACGATTTAGCGATTCAATGTATATTCTATTCTTTAAAGAAATTACCTACAAATTGTATAATAATCATTCATATACATCAATTCCGCCTCTTAAAATATATTCACAGTAAGTATTTGTATCTAGGCTATGATAATAGGTGTACGACGAATAAAAGATTTCATAATATAAAAACTTCATTGGGTGCCTCATATACTTACGATTAAACGGTCAAATAATCTACGATTTTTTTCTACTATTAATATCACAATTAGGTTACACGACTTTGTCTTTAACCTTGGCACAGAACGCTGTTAATTATCTGTCTGACGTCGTTCAAGAACTCGCGGAAGCTACCGCTGCTAGAGAAGTCCTGAAACGCTTGTATTCTTTCCGAGTTGGTCATCGTGGCCGTGAGGAAAATCTTGACGCAGCAAGATTTCAATTCGTGGCATGAGTTAGTTTTCGCCCAGTTCCAGGCTCTACTGAAATTCTGATAGTTCAACTTGGAGATCAAGCTTTCTGTGAGGACGTCCGACACATCGTTCATCAGGAACTTGTCGGCCAGCAATGCGGCGTCCAATAAAGACTCGATGGTTCTGTTTTCAAAGGTGGCGCCGTTCGCGGCGAGTAATAACGTATTAAGACCTTCTCTCGACGTGTTTCGCAGCTTGACACGTTTCTTGCCCGATTCCGAAAAGTTTCCTTCGAGCATAGCGGAGAAAGCGTCGGATTTTTGACACAGCGTGTGTCTACAAGCGTCGACGGTCGTGCCATCGTCCAACTCGAACGTCACCGTTGCCGGCTTCGGATGATTATCGTAGACCCGTGGGAAATCGGTCGATGTGGTGTCAGAGATCTGACACTTGTCTATTGTTTCCGGTTGTATCTGCAACGTGTCCGCCAGCCGACAAATCGACCATATAGCGTTCTCGTAAAGACTATGCTGTCGGTCGGACAGCACGCGGAATATTAGCGGCATGCCACCGTGATTGTCCAGCAGAGACTTCAGAATGTCACGTGACTTAATTAAAAACGGTATCGAGACTGCGATCACCAATTTGTGAGCTTCGTCGCCGCGCAGTAATATCGATGTCAATTCACCTATTGCTCCGTAAGTTCCCGCGAGAGCGCATAGATGTCTTAAGTACTGTTCCGAACCGTATAATGTCTGAGCTTCGAACACGAATCCCTGCTTCAGCAAAGGCATCAAATACGCTCTTTTTCTGCTTAGGAAAACAATCGTTATGTAACGGAAATTCTCTGTTAAAATTCGATCTGAAATTCTTCACCTACCTTATAATCTGGGTTAAAATCCTGGACGCTTTTGGGTGTTTAGCATACCTGATATAAGCCGACAATGGTTCGATGATGATCGAATCGGCCAATCGTTCGATCGGATCATCCGAATGACTTAGACGACTCAATAAAACTAACGTCCAAACGTTCGCGTATTCACAGTTACTCGATTTATTTCCTTTCTCCGAATTCTGAGGCTCTTCCACTTCCGCAGTCACCGATTTACAACTTTTTAGCGATTCGACTTCTTCTTGAAGTTCTGCGGAAAATTACTGTGCTTCTGATCAAGAATTTTATCGATATTCTAGAACAACGTGTTATCATTGATATTTAACAAACCATCTTCGTTGTCCATAAATTCTGTATCGCTACAAACTGGACTGTAATTGTCTTCTGTGTTTTCATCGTTTTCTACCGAATCGTAAAATGGTAATGGGGGTGTGCTAGGAGGTGACGAAGACACACTGGTCGCACTACTCGGACTCCAGTCGTCGCGATAGTAATCCGAGCTATATCTGTTGAATAAAAATATGTATAGTATTTGTTGTTAGGGTACGTTCGAAATTAAATTAAATAATCTTACATACCGGCCTAGATTGGTTTTGTTATATTTGAACTCTGTTTGCTTGTTGGGTGGTGATTCGTTGCCCCTCTTTTTTAAAGCTTTAGCTTCCTCGTTACTTGCAGCTTCGGCAACCATTTTGTTCAATCTTGTTATCAAAACATCGAGCAAACCATTTTTCACCATTATCTTAATGCTCGGATCGTCGTAAACAAATTGCGCCAAGGCGCGCAGCAAGAAAGGATGATACCTTTCGTACTGAGAATTTTGTAATAAAGACAGCATCAATTCCAGACCAGATCCCATTCTAATTCTCGCACGATTCACAGCTTCCCAACAGAACAGACATAAACTGGCCAATGTTTCCTCGCACAATTCCGAATGGTCTCTGATGAGAATGATGAGACTATCGACAGCACCGGAATTGCCCAAAATAGGACGACATTCTGTTATTTGGCAGAGATTGTACAAACACTTGATGGCCATTTTATTTTTCATACCGCAACATCGCACGATGCATTTATAGCCTTGCAAATCTTTCTCCCCTCGAATTTGTTCTGCGACTCGAGGATCCAGGGTACCAACTAAGAACGCGCACATAGATTTCAAACAAATCTCTATCAGTTCCGAAGCAGCTCTCGTGCTCGTCTCCAATTTCTCCACCGCCATTATTAACAAACCCGTAATTCTACGTATAACTCCACTTTCTAATATTTCTTCTCTGCTGCCTTCATATATACTCCAAATGTTTCTGTACAAGAGACGTATGTATAAATATATATGTATACACAAATACAATATATATTTATATTTATATATTTATATTTATATAGAACCATGAATCGTGAGAATGTTTTTATCAGGTACAGCATGGATTCAAAAGAGCTTTCACGTAATTATAGCAAATTTTTTGTAAAAAAAAATTAAAAAAGCAAGATTTTGCAATTTTTTTATGTTATGATACTTACTGAATTCGCCATGAAATCCTCTAACAAATAAGCGTACAAAAATTATAGGTGTATTTGCAAGAAGATGAAGGTGATCTTGAATAATCATGAGAAAAAAAGAGTTGATAAAAAGTTTGCTATAATCACGTGAAAGCTCTCTCGTGAAACCATGCTATACCTGATAAAAACATTTTCGATCGGACTGCTAATAACAGGGTAATCTCTACTGGTCACAATTCGTGGTTCACCCTGCATAAGTAAACAGAATAGAGAACATTGGCCATTACAAAAGTATCTTCAACAATTCAATGTACCTTATAGCTCTAACGCCCATCAAATATGTTTGCATATTTGTGTCTAATTGTAATAGATCGACTATAGCTTGGATCGCACCAGCGTTGCACAGTGATTTGGCATGCCAATCACACTCTGACAAATTTCCAATTAATCTACACGCACGACAGTGTAAAGTACTTTCTAGTTTTATATATTTGATTATAGAGACTACGTTACACGCTATTTTAGAACCTCTGACCTGAAACATATACGATTAACATTAGCTCCAAGTAGTTCTACTACCGATAGCTGTTTCGACCCTGCCTCTAACCGAACAGATCCTTGAGTCGAAAAGCTTTGAAATATAAAAAGACTGATGCATGGTACCTTCTCTCTTGCATCCGAATGCAAACACGCGTTCGCTAGAATGCTTAAAGTCATGTTTAGTATCTTCAAATTCTGACAACGGAGTAAATTCACTAAAATACCCAATCCTCCATCTTTTGCGAACTGCTTGTAGCACTTGGGTTCGTTTTTTAGTCGTACCAGGCACGAAGAGATTCCACTCTTGGATTCTGTTTTCACGTGTTTCAATAGTTCCTGAAGTATTGGTTGTTCTTTCTTCTCGTCCATAGCCGACATTTTTTTAGATAAACAGAAAAATGAACGAAAATTCGTTAATTTTCTGGAGAAAACATAACCTCGAAATTGTACTGCCAACGGGATTGACAGCTACACCTGTACACTGTACAGTAACTTACAAAAGTAATCGAAGAAGAAAAAATACTGTAATTCGTAATTTCCTGTAATCGAGATGTATCGCGTTACTCGTTAGATATGGAAACGTAGGCGAATCCGACGTTTAAAATCACCGTGTATCGATATATAATTAATTAATTATTTTATATTATTACTATTTCAAAAATCCCGCCACCGAGCGTTTATTTAGTTCGGAAAGCGCACACTGCAGCGCCGCAATTATTTCCAGCAGAGTTAGCAGACCCGCTATATAGAAAGATTATTGAGGAAACTAATTGGAACAATTGTAGCGGACACTAATAACCTAAAGAGATTGTTACTTTTCTTGCGAATGATCATTTCTTCCTCAGATTTATTTCTTTACAATAACGGTGATTAATTGTCGTCGATGCGTTTCGTCGCATATTATATCGTTTCTTGTATGGGGGACATTAAATAATAACTCGTACGAAGAATAATAAGCGTACCTAACAATGTCAAGAGATTGTTACTTTTTTTTGTCAACGATCATTTCTTTCTCGCATTGATATTTATATTTCTGACTGACGCTATTTAGAATCGTCGCGTATGCGCGCGCAGGCCGCTCAATCTAAAAACACTGCACTGGTTTCGAGTTTTCGAGCGCATGCGTTGCGCACAACGAATAAGATGGCGGAAGCGTGTAACCGAATGAGTGCACTAGTTGGTTATTTTGTATTGTGAAGGATCTAGAAGGATCTAAATAACGAAAGTAGAAATATCTCGGTCGCGCATTGTCAATCAAGAAATGGGTTCGAATAAACGGCACAAAACCGACAAGAGTCGGGACGCGAAGAAGAAGCGTCACCGTAGCAGATCACGAAGTTACACGCCTGAGCGCGAGAAATCGGAAAAGCACAGGCATCACAAAAAGCATAGAAGGAAAGAGCGCAAGGATTATGACAGCGATGGTTATTATCTGATTAATTCATTCTTACGATATTAGTGAAATGCGGTTTCTGTACGTGTACGGTATCGCGCGGTTTTTGCAAAAATCCACCGTACGTCATGTTCCCCTAATGTTTCATTGTTTACGAGCAGTTACCCGATAACGGTACGCATTTTCGGTTCGGTTCGTCTCGGTCCTCTCTGGTTTCGAAAATATCTTGTGTCGCCTCGACAGAAACGCATTTAGCAGTCTCAAGATTAAATAATTTGGAGGGAACTGAAGCGAATAATATTTATATCTTGCATAGGTACATAAGCATTTTTTATGACGAACACGCTGTACTTAATATCAGTTAATGCTGCGTTTATTTCATTTCAGTCGAGATAGTTAACGCTCCGCCACCTCCAAAAATTTCTAAATCTTCGCATCCATCCACACCTCCACCCCCAGAAATTTCTAAACAACACAGTCCATCGCCCAGCAAAGGAGGAGCGGCGCAGACCTCTTTGTCCATCGAAGAGACAAATAAACTGCGAGCAAAATTAGGTTTGAAACCCCTGGAAGTCGATAGTACGCCGAAAGATGATTCCAACAAGATTAAGGATGATCTGGGAGAGTTTTACCATAAGCCTGCTCCCGATGTTAACGAGAAGTTGAGAACGCAAAAGCTAAAGGAGAAAATTGGTACTCAGAAACAGAAGAGACAGATCGAAGCCAATTTATCTAAAGTAAAAGCCTTGGGCGAGTTCGATTCCGACGATGATACCAAAGCTTGGATCGATAAAACCAGACGTTTGGAGGAGGAAAAGAGGAAAGCGGAAGAGAGGGTATGGTCATTTTTAAGAACTCTTCGATGTTCAACAAAGTCGCAACAATTGAAAAATTTAACTCTCTAATTTTCGTTTAGGCAAAAATGTTGGATCAGTTGGACGAAGAGTTTGGAATTGAAAATTTGGTGAAGGAGGAAATAGTTGCTGCACGCAGCATGGCGTATACTGAAAAGAATTTAAAGCGTCTTAAAGTAGAGCATAATATTGTAAGTATATATGTGCATATACTGTTTTAGCTCTTTGTCATGTTTTAACGAGTCAGGTTCAAGACAAAGATCTTAACAAAGTCTAACAAATATGAATGTTGTATTAATAATATATACTATGATTTCTGATAAAGCTTTTACCGTTTACTAGAACAAGTTTGAAGCGGGTAAAACAGTAATCTTGACTCTGAAAGATCAAGAAGTATTGAAGGATGGCGAAGACGTACTCGTAAATGTGAACATAACTGACGAAGAGCGTTATCAACGTAATATATTGAATAAGACTAAGAAGCCTGGTTACGACGCGTACGATGAAGACAATTTCGACGAATACGGTTTCCCGAAAAAGACAATATTGGAAAAGTACGACGAGGAAATCGAGGGCGAGAAGAAAGATCATTTCGTATTAGGGATGAAACAGAAAGATAGCAAAGCGAAGCTCGATTACGTTAAGCAGCGTTTGGCAAATAATAAACAATTAGAATCATTGTTGATAGCGGAGCCAAAGCTAGCTAGCGAGTATTATAACGACGAAGAACTCGCTAAGTTTAAGAAACCAAAGAAAAAGGTAATAATCTTTGTATTCAAAAATAATGATTACGAATCATTTGTGTACATACTTTGTGCTTTTGCAGGTTCGAAAGATTCGGAAAAAACTGAAAGCGGAAGATTTAATTCCTGAAGATAATGATTATCTGCGAGACTTGGGAAGCAGAAGAAGCAAACGTCCCGAGGAAGCGAAAAATAACGATGCTTTAGATGTGGACGACTTAGGATCGCCCTCCGAGGATCTCAGTGGAACAAAATTGGAAGACGACGACAAGGATCTCGAGCTGCAATTAACGTTGAAGAAAGCGCAGCGCTCGAAGGAATTACATTTATCGAGCATCGAGAAAGTCGTAGAGACCATCAAACAGGAACCGTCTGGTTCGGAGGAGAATCAATCCGGCAATATTGTATTGAACGCGACCGCAGAATTTTGTCGTACTTTGGGAGACATTCCTACTTACGGCCTCGCTGGAAACAGGGAAGAGAATGGCCAGGAACTTATGGTATTAGAACACAATTTCTTAATCCTTTTGCTCCTGCCTTCTTGTAATTTTTAATATGTTTTTGAAACGATGTTATTATATAGGACTTTGTGATTGACGGGATCAAAGAGGAACCGTCCGCAAACGAAGAAGAGGACGATGGTCGCGGCGCCTGGAACACTGTACAACTAGGTATCTTTATCGACTTTGAATATTACAGAATCATCTTTTCGAATACAAATAAAACTTCCCGTATTATTGAATAGATGAAAGCGCGTCCGAGCCAGTAGCAATGGAAGCTGCTATTTTGGACGCCGAGCCTTCGCTCGGGCATGGCGTTGGCGGAGCTTTGAAACTCGCCATGAGCAAAGGTTATCTGCAAAAGGAAGATAGCAGTCGGCCATCCGCGTCTCGGTTTGCTCATCTACAAGCGCAGAACTATTCGATAGAGGACAAGACTTACGGGTATGTACGGAGCATCACTATCGTTCAATACAAGAAGCTTTCTTTGCAACACGTTCACGGTATAACCCTATCAAACGGTTGTGTAAGAACTATTCTTCTATTGAATGTATTCGACAATGTTGTTAGACGAGTCTCTAGTGAATTTCAAACTGTTAGTTAACAGTCTTAAATAGAGCCCGGATTTCGGTGCTCGGAAATGGATGATCCGCTACCGCAACAAGAGTTAACTGCTTTGTCGGAGATGATCAAAGGCCGAAAAAAGAGGATTTATTGAGGTATGTTTATATTATGCGATTCTACCGTCGCCGAGCAAGATCTGTACCAAAGATTCTAGACAAGTCCAGCGTGGAAATCGCATCTCAACTAATAAACTAATGAATAATCCAATATAAACATGTCATCCTGTGATCGTGTTGTATGTGGACATACAGTTCATAACGTGTATGTTCATATATGATACGAACAACGAGCAATTAATGCATAATGTTCTCTTAATTTTAAAAAACGTACATATTGCATGTGCCAAAATGTGAACCATATTGTGGAAAGACTCCGTTAGAATAGGGATATCTCGTAGTAGTTTTCGTTTAATTCTTTTTCGGAGGAAGAAAACACAGTTTAGTTAAATAAGAGCGTAGATGTAAGTATATTTACATTGACTTGTTCAGATTTACGTTGACCTGATCGCATAATGTAATATATCTTCAAGAGGCAGCAGTTCGCTTTGAAATATCAATTTTTTCAACAACATTCTCTGTATACTTAAATTTTTCGAACACCGAATTTCTTGGGCTACTGTGAATTGTATGAAAGTTTACTATACCAGGTGCTTGTACTTTTCTGTCATTTTATCCACATCTTTTATTGTTTTAGGGATGACGACAAATTTGGTAGAAGAGATCGTTTCAACGGTCCTACCTCTGAATTCAAAGAGAAAGATGGCTTCAAACCGAACGTCAAACTGGAGTACATTGACGACGATGGACACGTCCTCAGTGCAAAGGAAGCTTTTAGATATCTTTCTCATAAATTCCACGGCAAAGGTCCCGGAAAGAATAAGGTGGGATATCGAACACAATTTTTTTCTGTTTAACATTTCACTTATCTGTGCTTAATGTTCTGAAAATGAAAAAAATAGTGATCGAGGATTTTTGAAATAAGAATTGTCGAATTTTTAGGTTGAAAAACGAATGAAGAAGGCGGAACAGGAAGTTCTAATGAAACGGATGTCGTCCACAGACACACCCTTGGGTACCCTTAATCTGTTGCAAGCGAAACAGAAGGAGACTCAATCACCCTATATAGTTCTCAGTGGCAGTAAACAAATGCAAACGTAAGATTTCGTACTCTGTAATATCTACAGTATATCTATACATATACATCTACTGTATATATATATATATATATATATAGACTCTAGAGTCTAGATATATATATATATATATAGACTCTAGAGTCTAGACTGTGGATATGAAATAGTTGTCCATGGAAAAATCATTAGTTATTTCTCTTTTTCAGGACCAGCATATCAAAGTCGAAGCATTAGAGATTTTAATGTTATCTTTTATGAGAATTGTATATAATATACAGACAGGAAGAAAGGTTTTACCGGCACATTTTTGTCAGGCATAGTCGAATGTTTCTTGTCAAAAAATCAATTGCACATCTTTTGATTTGTTAATCCACGTACAGGATGATAATAAAGTAACATTTTGTGAGTTTATATAAAAGACGTTCACCTTTGTCACGCTTTTCCGTTTCTTTTTTTTTCTGGGAATTACAATGGAGACTTCGATTTCTCCGAGTCGCATGTATACGCAATGATGTAAAACTTTCGGTACAATAGCTGGAGAAAATTTTATGAATTTTCTCGATGTATACAAAACGGTATAAATTCATGCGTCGTCGTTTTCTTCTCTGTCATTCAAAATACTCTCTTCGAGGATTAATACTAACTAGAGAATCTAAGCTAACAGTAACAACGTGTCCATTATGTCTAGAAATATTCGAGAAAATTGGGGTTATATCTTTACTTCTGTATTCTCAATCAAAATGTATAATTAACGTCTAAAATCTATTCGTACAAATCACTAATTGGAAGATACAAATTTGAACGCTACAAAATATTTTATAGTTTCTAACGATTACTATACAAACGTTTTCTTGAACGTGTTGCTCGGTCTCCGTTCCTTCTTTTTCTCCTTCAATATGAAATTGTGTCGTCGCAAGACCGAAAATATAATTCTTTTTACTTCGAGACGAAAAAATCGCGCGATCGGTTGACAATGAAACGGTCGATAACACTCGCCGCCAACGTTAGTGAGTATTATTACAGTTTGTCGACTTCGTATTCTTTTCGGTTTCTTTGTTCTTCTTCTTTTTATAATCGGGAAAAATGGTAACACGATCCGTTACTGTTACAATGCTGAATGGCATTAATTGTATCCCTGATATCACAAGGCTTCGTTTTGTGCAAAAATAGTAATACTTGATTCCCCGAATCAGTGCACAATAATCTATCGATTATATTTTATAAATATGCGTCTCCCAATTATACACGATATAGTTACACGTTCTCTGATGATCGTTTAATAAAACACTTGCTTTTCCTACCCGCTATTCACAATTCTCGATATTCGTTTTTGGAAAGTTTGGCACTTTTCGCGACGGTACGCGCAAAAGTAATAGGAACTTTTCTGTGTGTGTGTGTATGTTTTTTAGTTTTAATCGAGACGGTAATATATAGTTTCTATTGCAACGCTCGAAGCGTCAAGTTTCGAGGAAAGCTTTCGAACAGCTTCGAAAGGCCGTTCAGAAGTTTGATCGAGTCGTTCATTTAGACATTTTATGAAACAGGATGCTGAACACGTTTCAGTGCCAAAAACGGTTGATCGATCGTTATCCGAACAAACAGTGAATACATTCATTAACGAATTCCTATTATTTTTGCAACAACCTACAGTACACTCTGATGCTCGGTTTAACTTACGGATACGACTCTGTTTGCTGGACTCTAAGAAATTTAGTTTGCATTCAGTAACACATCGACATCATTCGTAAATTTTTATATTTTACAAGTCCCCGCTACAAAATCCTATCCTATTACATACTACGCTCGAATCCATCTGTGTTACTGTCGTTTTAAACAAATTTCTTATAATCGGCACGTTCGTACATATGTATATTATATAATATATTCATATAAATGTTCCCTATACTCTCTCTCTCTCTCCTACTAGTCAGAATGGATATCCACTATGCGAAATAGATAAATATTTTTAGTAGTTACTAACTTATCTCACAGCTTCACTCTAATTTCTTCTCTCTATACACAATATATACGTATATTTATATACTAATATCCTCAACTAAACGTATTTTAATATATTATATAAATTGACTCTGTGTTTCTCTCATTCTCTCTAAATCTTCCACACGCGATAAGGTATTAAAATCATTGGTATAAGTATCGTAAAAGGGGAAGTACGGATCCCAGGCGGTTCGATCGACAATCCGCCCAAGGTAACGTTCGTTAAAAAATGAAAAGCGATCATTGTATCAAAAGTGTATGAGTTGTATACAGGGTGGTTCACTTATCCTAACCATTTGAAATATCTCCGTCATTTGTTTTTTATCAGTATTGTATAAGAATAAAATCACAGAAACGAATATTACAATCCGCTATGGAGAACGAAGTGATGGAAATTATACTATTAGGTCTGTGAAAAAGTTTGTGCCCGTTTCCTTGTATTTCAATACGAAATCGGGCACGAACTTTTGCATCGATCTAATAATATTCATCCCCCCGCCCTTCGAAATCGAACAACTTCCCTTTACACGGTGTGTGTGTGTGTGTGTGTGTCTAGCCCGGTTGTTAAAAATAACGAAACTACTCCAAGCGATCAAAATAAATGAAACAGTCTGTACGAGAGAGTAACACAAGACGAAACGCATTGTACAGTTCGCTGTTAGTTTGTCGGGTATACTTTCCTCAAGGTAGTTACCTTCCAAGGTATCTTCCTTGAACGCAGCATCATCAGTAATTGTTATCTGTTCAGTGTTTCTACGTTCTGGCTTTGAGCGTTCTTGCCGACGCCTTCTTCCTGTCCGCTGGGACTAGGCAGCCTGGTAGGTTTGATAGACTTCAACTTGGTCGTTCCACCGTACTTGAAGTTTACGTCGCTGCAAGTGTCCAGAGGGTGCATCGTGCCCGTTAGGTTCGTCACGTCGTCGTCCGTCGTGGCCTCCAGTTTGGTGGTCGGCACTTTCTTCACAGATCCCAACTCGTACGCCGACTTGGACGATTTCAGCTTCATCCTGTTGTTCAACGGCAGCGAGGCCGACTTCTCCAGGTTCACTTGTTCGATTTTCAGGTGGTGATTGTCGATCTGCGCGATTTGCTCGTTGCTCGAGGTCACCGTGTCGGTGATCTGGATGTCTATGTTGACCGTCTTCGGGTCGTTCTCGTCGTTTCGCATCGGTTGGTCGATCGAGTACTCGTTCCTCAGGGCGGCCAGTTGTGCTCGTTGCTTTTGTATGTGGTTGTGCGAGTTCGAGAAGAACGAGGACACCCTCTCGAGCTTGGTGGCTAGATTCGGCTGGCTCAGTGTCGATTTCAGAGGATACGGCGCCTCGATCGAGTTGTTGTTCTTCATGAAATTGTGGGATTCTCTTCCGGTGGAATTGCTCTTGATCATTCCGTATTTGCTGTTGTCCTCGATCACTTTCAAAGGGTACGACCTTCCCGACGTTGTCCTTCGCTTCTCCGCGATACTCAGCTGCGCTATTATCCGACGAATCTCGCCCGGATATTCTATGTCCGGACGGGTTTCGGATAGTTGTTGAATGAAGGCTCCCAACGTCGCGACGGTCACCTCTAGACTGCGGTTTTGAGACTCCAGTTTCAGGAGAGCCGACTGTTGCATCGAACGGGTTGTTTCCAAGCGGTGGAAGTTGCTCATGGTCATCTAGCAATGGAAAGATTATTCAAGAAAAATGTAATGTAAAATAGCCAATTAATGTATTCGCAACTCACTTCGAGCTGCTCGTTCAGATGCGTGACCTCCTGCGTTAACTGTTTGTTCAGATGCTTCATTTTCTCCATGTTCTCGATTTGCGGCTTCACCGAAATCATTTCTTCTTGCAACACTTGGTACTCTACTCTGTATTCGTTCAGTTGCTTTGTGATTTCTTGGTCGGGATAGAACACACGCTTCATCACACGGTCTAGAATTTCCTTATCCACAGCTGGCACTTGCGTCTACAATCGTAGAATATTAGCAGGACTTGTTCATAACAGTTTCACGAAGTAAATGCTGTATTCCACGAAAACGATTCGTTACCTTCAGATATTCCATGATCTCTTCGAAACTGTCGCAACGGAGCAGCTGGTCTTGGTGCTCCTCCAACAACGCCATCGACACACGGAAAAGCACTTCCGTGCTTTCCAGGAACAGCAAATCTGCGAACACGAACGCATAGAACAATGAGCATCTGAGCACCGTCGCGAGCACTCCGAAATGACGATTATTCGAATTTACCGAAAACCCTGGTGACGAAACCCAGGGGGAATTGACTTGCGAATAGAGTCAGCAACCACGGGGCTGCGTACAATGTCGGCGACACTTCGTGCTTGTCGAAATGGTTGTAAATCGCTGGCAACCTGTCGTGCAGCAATCTGGACAATTGGTACAGGTACAATTGCAACGCTGCCATGTCTGGCAGATATAATTTTCTTAGACCTCTGCGGAACATCAGGTGGCGTAACAGGAAGAATGCTTGGTCTTCCGACATCTGATTAAAAGTAACACAAGATTATTTAACCAGTTCCTGTTGTACAACTCAATTATTTCAAATAAAACGTGCCCAACCCTGTTCTAGCTTCAGCGTGAGTAATACTCACATGCAGCAGGAGAACACCGGCTACAAAACTGAGCCCTTGGCAGTAGCCGACTTCGTGATCGAGCAGTGAGTAAGCTTTTAACAAATTAAACAACGCTAATTGTCCAGGCCCTAAGGCTGAACTGAAGTACGGGTGATTTGGGAACGTTCGACCCAAATCGATAAGAATAGCGTGTTGTTGGGACGTAAGCTGTTTCAGAAGCAGATCGTACGGCGTGTTGTAGTTAGGAAAATCGCGTGTGTCTATGGGCGGCTGTTTCAAGCAGAATTGCTCGGCTAGGAATTGCCACACTTCTCCTCGCTTCCCTTTCGGTACGCCTACGCAACGGAAACTTATTATCATTAACCGTTTCTATCATCGAATCGCTTCATCAAATTGACGATATTTTGATCGCGTACCTTGTTTTATAGCATGCAACAGCATTTGATTATCACATTTGGTGGATACTCTTGACTCTTTGCTAACAAGAAGATCCCACACCTCCACTAATTCGCGGGCGCAACTACTGAGCTCGTCGTATTCTAGTTTGATTCGTTTAACAGTCGCTTCCTCTTGACGCACTGAAACAACAAGTAAATGTTATTGTGGTTCATCAATTTTAGTTGAAAGAAAATGCTAAAAATTACCCCTGAGCCTCGCGTTCTCTTTCTCCATTCTAATTAATATCAACTGCTGGTTGATCGCCTTTTTCCACAGATCTCTCAATTCTTGTTTCGTTCTACTTTTCGCAGACGCCTGGGGCGTCTTCATGATATTGATATTTCCTGGCTTATCGTTCTCCTTCTCGTGATCCTTGTTAGGAGTCACGACGCGATTCAATATCGCTTGCCTCCAAGAGCTGTTCGATTGCACCGAGTTGGTGCCATCCGCTTCTGTCGGCGACATTTTTGGTGAATTTCCTACCTTCAGGAAACTGCAAAAGAAATTCGAGTGAATACGGTGATACCGATTTTACAAAGAAATAAATTCACAGTGTAGCTGTAAGAGTTTGGCGTACATGTCCATCATCGAGCTCTTTGGTCCAGTGTTCACAGTCAATTGCTGTTCCGGAGAGACCCTCAGCGACCTCGGTCTGCTGGAGTCCGGCGATATGTCGACTATCGATGGCTGCCGCGAAATGTCTGGGCTTTGGCTACCACTTTTTATCACAGTGTTCAGGTGGCTCGTATCCTTCAAATGCGAGCCAAGACCGAGGTCGTCCCGCGAACCCTTCCTCTTCATCAGGTTATCAAAACTATTTGTAAGCGATCGCTTCGCTTTCATGAATATTGTGCTTCCGACGCCCACGCCTAAGTACTGATTCAGAAACTCGCTCCTGAAACACGCATCGCGTTCAACATGATCGCCGTACTGCTACTCCAAAGTAGTAGTAGTATTTATTTATTTCAGCCTCGCGGCTAAGAAATTGGACTTGGATTACAGATCTCTAAGTCATTCATCCCTCCATTCATCCATCCATCCGTTCCTCCACCCATCCATCCCTATCCCGTGCCACATCAAATGTCTTATTGTCTATAGTCTATGTTGAACTATCCAGCTGTCCCCCCGCTAATCTTGCCTCTCTCTCTCTCTCCCTCTCCCTCTCTCCTTTTGATTATTTCTTTCATTTTTTTCTCTATACTCCTAAACCATTCTACTGTTTCTCTCACTCTTTTCTCCTATACTATCTTTTCTATACTTATGTTAATTCTTTCCACCCCTTCAAAGTCTTTTGCCAGGTGTTTTAGTTTCCCCAGGTGTCTCTCACATATCCTAGATATTCATTCTCTCTTTCTCCTTCCTCCAGTATTTATTCCCTTCTTCCATATTTCCACATCTTGCTCTCGCCATTAGGCTCTGACTGTCTCCTTCTCCTTTCTGCTTTAGATACTTTGGTACCCTAGCTTCATATACAGGGTGAGACCGAAGAAACAGAACACCAAATATCTCCGTTACTTTTCGTTGTACAAAAAAACTTCTTAGGATAAAGTTACACTGTTTGAAGGGCCACATATAACGGTGTAAGGAAAAAAAAAACATTCAAGGTCATTTTTTTACCAGATTTCAAGGTCATTGATATTTTTCTTCTCCGACCAGAATTCCTTCGATACTGTCCCTCTCACCCTGACTGCATTTATCACCTCTTCGTATATTTCCTTTACTCTCTATTAGCCCAATCCTTACTCCTCTTCTTTCCATCCCTTCCCACAGCTTCTCTCTGTCCACGCTGTCAAAAGCCGCCTTTAAGTCCATGAAGAAAGCATACATTTTCCCTCCCTTTTCCGTATTTCCCTCTCTACCACATGTTGCACGTTATCCATAGGTCCTCTCTTTTTCCGGAACGCTGCTTGTGTTTCACTTAGTGCACCCTTCTCTTCAGTGTCTTCCATTATCCTCCGGTTTAGCACCCCCGCGTATATTTTATATGCCGTATCTAGCAGGGTACCCTCTACCCTCTATAGTTACTCACTTCCTCTATACTGCCTTTCTTGTGGATCGGTGTTATTATCCCTTTCCTCCATTCTTTTGGAGTCCCTCCCCAGTCCAGACTTTCTCGACTAGTCTGCTACTCCAAAGTATTCGTGACATCTCACATCTCACGCTCCGAATAATCCTTTTTTTCAATTTTTTTAATCAACGTTCATACACTCTCGGCTTCCCTAACGGTATTCAACGATATTCACGGTGATGGTATGGAAAAACGAGATCTCTCGAGAGGGAAGAGAAATATAATAATCGTACCTATTCTCGGCGGTATCGTGAACATGCCTGGCTTGTTTCGTCTCGCAGTGAACGCGCAGCAGCCTCATTAAAAACTGATTTTGCTCGCGCAACGTTGTCCCTGTGCCGCCAGCGGACTCGGCGCTTTTGTACTTGTTGACTACCATTTCCTGCTCGTCCTCCGGCAACAATTCCATCCGCGAGAAAATTATGCTCTGAGTCCTCCTGTCGTTCTGTCCTGCAAAACCCGAACGAGACGCACGCGAGCTCATTAGATCCAGACCCAACCACGGCAATTTTCTTTGCGACCATTAAAACAAAAAAAGAATCCACCTGTTCTCGCAAATTACCTTCGATTTCCTGGCATAACTTGCTGTACCAATACATGGGGCAATGCTCGCACGAAAACACCGGGTACCTTTCCTTTCTGGGAACCTCGCATGTGCCGACGAACGCTTGCGAAATCGCTGCGGAAAACGGGATCGAACTTAAGGTTAGTCGCGCCTGTGTCGATTCTTGGAAATTGCTGCATGGGTCATTCCATGCAAAGTTGATTTTCGAGGTTGAAAAAATTACTTTGTAATAGCCCAATCCTTTCCGAATAAAACAAAAAAAATGTAGCTCAATCGGACAAAAACAGTTCCTGAGATAAAAATTCGTAACTGAGGCCCGTTTTCGCCAAAATGGGCGAAAATTGAAAACTTTGAAGGCCTGCCATTTCTAAAAAAATTCGAAACCGGCAGTACAATTACTGTAATTTGAAATTGCAGAAATAAAATTACAATTACATGTAATTGTAATTGGTAGTTGCAATTACTTAACGCCAAAATGGCTGTAAAACAGTAATTAGATACCTTTTTTTAATGATTGTTCTACGTCGTTTCTTCAGCTGCTGTGATTATTGAACGAAAAGTAATTACATACCTACCTACTCAATAGAAATGTCTAAAAAGAACAAACAAAAAGCATATGTTAGGAAATATTTATTATTCATTAAATATTTATTTGTAGCTAATTATTTGATATATCATAGAAACGATTACCATTACTTTTCAAAATGACCATCATTTCAAAGTTGGAGTCGGATAATATATTATACATATAACATATGCTTTTTGTTTGTTCTTTTTAGACATTTCCATTGAGTAGGTATCTAATTACTTCTTTTTAGTGCCATTTTGGCGTTAAGTAATTGCAACTACCAATTACAATTACTTGAAATTGCAGAAATAAAATTACAATTACATGTAACTGTAATTGGTAAATTTTGGCAATTACTTTGTCTGAATCAGTAATTGTAATTGCGGACCACAAATACAATTACAGTAATTGTGAAAGGAGTTATTGCAATTACTTAATACGATCACAGTAATTGTAATTGAGTCTAACTTGAATTACTTGAGTGTAATTGTTCGTTTAAACTACTAATTTTTATGTTTTGGACCATTTAACCGTTTTCTTATTGTAATTATAGTCCACGTTTGCACATGTAATTCAAGATGTAATTAAATACTCAGGTAATTAATTACTGGCCAACTCTGATGATGACTTAAACCCCCCCCCCTAATTTGACATGGACTACAAGATATTTCATTTAGAACAAAAAAAAAATCGACGATGGTGCCTGCAAAAAGTGATCGATTTGGCATGGAATGACCCACATATAATTCGTCTAATCGAATCTGTCGCAGAGGTCGACGACGTACCGGAGACAAGGTCGTCCGCCACCGATCCCGACTGGCACTTGAACACATAGCCGATGAAACTCTCTATGCTGCTCTCCTTGCAAATGAAACCGAAATGCTCGGAGTTCTTGATACCCTGCACGCAACTCGCTACGTCCCGCAGCTGCTTGTGGAGGAGTACCTGCTTCCTGTCCGGGCTGATCAATCGCAAATCATGTCGGCCTACCTGAAAGCCAACGTGTCCGATCGATCAGGTCACTTTCCATAGGACCTGTTTCTACCATTGGGTTGGCAAATGAGTTCGTTCGGTTTTTTTACATTGGAATAAATCACAAAAACCGAACGAACTTAGTTGCCAACCCAATAGTTTCAAAAGAAATTACTCCAATACAGAGAGGTACAGTTTTCCCTGTGATTTTCGAACAACTGCCCCACCTGGAAGAGCATGGTGCGGTTGTGCTCATCGCTGGCCTTTATGGAATCCCTCCTAGGATTCAACACACTGCCAGTGGACGACGCCCGATTGCGCATAACTTCTGGCAACTGCATGGAATTGTTGTTAACAGCGTCTCGGTTTTCTTCGTGCTCGTCTTTCTCCACGAGGATGGCATTCTGCAGCTTCGGGAAGACTTCCACGGAACCGGTCAGCGTCGACGGCACTCCCAGCGGATTGATCTGCGATATGAGGCCGCTTCCAGAGACGTTCTCTATGCTTCCTGTCTCGCTGGCGCTGGATTCCTGAAGAGCAAGATATATTCGTTACGAGATTCGTACTGGAAACAACACCGCGGTATGTATTCGGTGGAAGTGGAAACTCTCGGCGCAACTTACCGTGCTGTTTCTTCTGTTATTGGAAGACGTTAGGATTGATTGACGCTGGTACTCCGCGAGAAGATTACTCGCCGACGATCTCGATTTCTCGAGACCGTGAACGCGAAACCGTACCAGTGCATCGTCGATGAAGGCCTCGGACACCTTCGGATGCGATACCTTGATTTTCCCGACGTAAAGGACCTGGAAATTCACAGCATTCGTTAGGCACGCGATACATATCAACAATTTCGGAGTTGGATTAACAGTAGACTGCGGATCTTCATGCAATATCAAAATTCTATGGAGAATGCATTTCCTCGTTTGATCATTTTCATATTTAACGTACAGTGGACGAAATTTCTATAAGAATATGATAATTTACTGCCGAAAGTTCATTTATTCGTTAAAGGAACTAGCAGACTAAGATTGGTCCAGCGGCCCCATCCACAATTTTTATTGATATTATGTGGAAAACAATGGTTTTAGGTTGAAAGATAATTCCCTAAAATTTTAAGTCGCTAATCCTTCGTGTAAGGATGATATGAGGGTAAATTATTAAGGGTAGAAAAAAATCATTTAATTTTTTCGGCTGGGAATTGCAAGCAACCTTTCGAGTGACCACTTCCAAAAAATTCGAAACAAAAAATAAGAACGATAAGTTTTTCTCAGTTCTGTATCATCATTACTACAAAAAACATCGTCCATACCTCAAACAGAGTAAATATTGATATTTAAATAAAAAATTTTTCAACATACATATAATAATTCTTCATTTATTAGAATGCCACGCGGAAAAGTTTTAAGTTCCGAATAAAGAATAAAAATAGATGTCTACCACGATGCAGGTTTCTCTATTCGAGAGATAGCCGAAAAAATTAATAGATCTAGTATTTGCATACATCATTTTCTAAAATTGCGTGAAAAATATGGCAGAAACCATTCTACAGATGGGAATACGAAACTCGCAAGGCGTGATCGTTCTCGTATTTGTAAAGAAATATCAACTAATAATGGCACTGCCAGTGAAGTAACAGGAGTTTTGGATCTGCCGGTAACTACACGACGCACAGTGGGGTATTTCGCTGAAAAACGGGAATAAAATATTGTAGCATTATTTATAGGTTCACGGTCACAAATAAATAGGTCGTTGGATTCGTCTTGACGCCAGCTTATTATCAAATAAAAATTGTACTTTAACATTTAAAAAATCAAAATAATTGTTATTTTTTGGCGAAAAAAAATTTTTTTGGAAATTTTAAATATATAATTTTGTACATGTTTCAATGCTGTTTAACTTTTATTCGAACCATTTTGTCGTCGGATTATCCGAACTCTTGAAAAGTAGTGATAATGGAATGCTTTGATTACTATGTACTGAGATGAGATAGGTGTACAAACTCTTCACAGATTTTATTCTGTTATCATCTAAATTAGTATTGTTATTAATGTTTCAACATTACCAATCATTCTGTAAGTTTTTTTTTCGATTTCAAAACTTTATTGACGATTTTGGTATACAATTGAGCTGAATTG
>CM052286.1:4070649-4090959 GCA_028455765.1 Lasioglossum oenotherae | reverse complement strand
CTTAGGAATTGCTGAACCTGCGAACAGAGAAAGGATCGTTGAATCGCGATCCGGTGTGAAACGGGTCGTTACGGTGTTAACGTAGCCAGGAATGATTGCTCGTCACGCGACTAGCAGCAATAATTATGCACGTAATTTTCGTGTATAGTGTAGCCATCGCAATCGCCGCGGCCATCTATGTGTGCCACTCGCTTGCTTAATATCTAACACTGCAATTTACAACAATTTACATTTATTATTTTATTCAAAACAATTTTGCAAGTTCGACCGGACCTTTCTTATGGAATTGTGAGAAAAATAAATCGGTTGGAAAATTAAATTTCTTAAGGTATTCTCTGGTCTAAATATTATTATCCGAGATCTTTTGATTTATAGAAGGCGCAACGTGGCCATCTGTGAATCAAACGATATACATATGTAGGTATTTTCAAGACGATAAACTCGTCCTCGAAATAATCCAGGATGCAGCATCTCGACTGGTAACTGCACCATTAATATACAAAACCGATTTCGCAAGGAAACGTGCACCTAACGTGGCCGATGGCCGTGGACCAAAATAAATCTCATTTCGAGAGCACTCGCCGACCACATGGTTCCCCTCTTCTATATCCCTCCGTCTATATTTCGTTGGTTCGTACCATTTTGTCAATTGAATCATTTCGAAGTTCAATATCCGTGAGCGCTTCTTCCCGATTCGTTTCGTTTTGTTTTGTTCGTTCGAAACCGTCCATGCAAGTGATGCCATCTGTCTTATGAGCCATCCACGGAATTCATCTTTATTATACGTATTAAACCTCGCTTTGTTTTTCTTATCAGAAATAACACAAAATTCTACAACCTTCGAAGAGTTTGAGGACACCGCGGAGCTGGGGAAAATAGTATTTGAAATAGTAAATAATCCCATTTATTTTTCAGTATCTGTACAACTTTGAAAATAAAGTATTTTATTTGATGCAGTAATTTTTTTAAATAAAATATTTTGTTTGAGAGGTTTGAAATGAAGGTTTCGTGTCACGTCCAACGGTACCCAGGTGTTCCGAGGCGTGACGACATCGTGAAGACGCGCGTGGTACACGCCCCGACACGAGAAAAAGAAACAAGAAACCAAAACAAACGTAGGGAACCCGCAAAGTCCATCGAATCCGAAAGGGGGAGAGCTCGTCGATTGATCTTCGCATGAATGTTCCTCGTCGTCGCAACAGCGATAAGAGCAAACAATTTATGTATTATGCAAACCGCTTCGAGGCTCGATTGCGCGATACCAGATGCGATCGGGAATGATCACGTCGGATATGGTTTGATGGGGTCGATCAGGAAACGATTTGTATCAATGAGAAATACGAACGGTTATATGGCGGGTGTCGGGCTTCAACTTTGACGTATTTTGTGCAAACAGAAAATAGTATCTTATTAACATACAGGGTCTGTCCGGAAAGTAATGCGACCACATTTTTTTTTTAAATCTATTGAATATATGAGTACAAACTTTTAAAATTCTTCAAAGTAGGATCCTTGGGCGTTGACACATTTTTTCCAGCGCGATTTCCATGCTTCGTATGCTCCCTGGAAGGCGTTATCTGGAGCCTCTCGTAGTACCCTCGTCGCAGCCTCGTGGAGCACTTCCAACCAAAACTTTTCCGTAGATTACGGGAATTGTTTCGAAAAATTAAAAATGTGCTAAAAGAATGCCATTTCGAAAGCGTGGAACGCGTCAAAGAGGCTGTGACGAGGGTACTACGTGAGGTTCCAAAAAACGTTTTTCAGGGAGCATACGAAGCATGGAAATCGCGCTGGAAAAAATGTGTCGACGCCCAAGGATCCTACTTTGAAGAAATTTAAAGGTTTGTACCCATATGTTTAATAGATTTTTTTTCTTTTAAATGTGGTCGCATTACTTTCCGGACAGACCCTGTGTTAGGTTAAGTCATAGCACTAGGCGCCAGGGGGCTCACCGTCCCCCCAGTCATCTCTGCCCACTTGGCTAGCGAGCATCACAGTGTAAAGCGTTGTTAATAAATAAGTGTGTTCGAATCAGGAGATATCTAAATCAATCCTTCACCCATCCACGCATCCCGAGGACCCGACACGACACCCTGTATGTATAGAATGTATGTGAGTAATGATAGAAGTCGGTGGTTTTGGAAGGACGATCTACCCGAATATAATCGATTACTCATTTTCTTGCCTCAGTCATTTTTTATTGGAAAATATCACAAAATCTAGCTATCGCTCCTGGTGAAAATTGATCAATCTTCTATTTGAGTCGTTCACGTACGTGAATATTATACCAATACTGATGAATCAATCAATATCGACGAATGCAGTCAGTTTAGCGTATTGTATTAAGGACGAAATTCGACGGTTCTCGTGGTTCTGGCCAGTGAATTTGGCAAAGTTAGATTGCTAAAAAGCGCAGGCCGTGTCTCGGTATGTAGCTGCTGACACAGAAAGCAGATAGGCACACAAAGCGGTGGGGCTTCCTTCATCCAATTACCAGACAAGCTTTCTTTTTATTATCCGGCCGGCCCTTCTTCTTCACCCTGGAAAATATGTACGACTGACACTTGATCCGCAAACAGAAATACCGACACACGGTGTTTTAACGCCGGCACACACACGTTTCATGCGCAGAAACCAAGATTACCGTTTCACCATTTTCAGTCATCGTGAAAACGGAAGAAAAAAAAAAAAATATATATATATATATATATATATAACGGAAAGAAGTCGCCGAAGAGCAGCACGATCGATTCCAGATAATGAATCTCGTTTGAATTGTAAAATCGGCATCTCTTTACATATTTCAGAGGTCAATTTTTTCCTTTCTGACCAGCGCAACGCGATCCAGTAAATCGCTCGGTAATTTATACAATTACATACATATTACCGTACCTAACAACAATTTGGCTCTCTGTGGAGAACACGTTGTAATCTTCAACCTGCATTAGATCCTGTGATATAAATGGTATTCGTTTTTCAGTATAATGATCGTGCGCTGTTTTTTCTAAAAAATGCGAAGAGCTCGACGACTAAGTATTGCTGGGATATCCAGCGCGAAGAATGATTTCCAGAATAATTTGGTTCGGTGATCGTGTGCAACTCCGGGTTACAACACGCAGATGTTTTCAATCAATTTTTTACAACACTTTTACCGACAGATCGGTCACATTTTTCTGATTGAAACGAGACCATGCACGATGCAATGCAGATTGCATTGAATTATTAAAAAAAATTTTATCGCCGGCTCGTGTTACTTTTCTCGTTGGTCGAACTTGTGTGCAGTGGGTACAATAAATTTTTCAGAGACGTCGCGCACGTCTCCGCGGCATAAACAGAGACATTACTGTGCTTCGAATTTGATTTGCAGGCCCGCTATAAATACCAGTTGGAAGATTCGCGCAAGGTCTCTGGCCATCAGGCGTTCGCGTGCCGCTCTTCTGGTTTCTCCGTTTGTTCGAGCCGTGGCTCGTGGCTCGTCCAATTGATCATCGTGCAATTCAAGGTATACGCGTGATCATCGACCAGTCTGTGACGCGAAGCAGATTGAATTCACGTGGGAAATTAAATTGAACGTCGTCGTCTCGACCCCGATGATTCGCCGCGCCGTTCCATCGGGTTACAGTTAAGTGGAGACGCCCGGCACCCGGTGGTTGTTTCGCAAGAATCCGCGATCTCGAACCAAGGACGCTCGCGTGATCGACGATCGTGAGAAAAGCCAGCCGGAGAAATCGTTTCCGTCCGCTTTTCCGACGCGCTTCACGGCCAAGAATTAATGGGAGCCGAGAACCGTGTAGAGTCGCGAAGCCTCGCGTTGCTCCCTCAATGAAATTCCGAGACGAAACCAGATCGTACTTAACGCAGGCAGGGCCGGGCTCGGCGACGGCCACTATTTTGCACAATTCCACACCGGTTCGCGTTTCCTTCGGAATTTATCGCGACGAATTTAAAAAAGTATTCGAGCTCTGAAGGAAGGAAATCTGATTAGTTTAAAAGTTATTAAGTCTTTTCACTGGGGTTTGTGGCACCTAAACGAGTTAACACGGAGGACGCTGTGGGGGAGTTGATCGTTGATCAGCGCTACGGAATTACTTAATATCAATTTATTAATACTGGAGCCAACTAGATTATAATCAGAGTTGGGCAGTATTTGAATACTTCTCGCCTCGGCTCTACAACGCCATCTCTGTACTACGATATGGAGTAACGAGTAAACCATTAACCCCAACCATTAGAATTAAAAGATACATAACTTTTATTCGTTATTCGTAGGTTCGAATAAAAAAGTATCTTTCATTCGACTTTTATTTAAATAATTTTGTATTCGCGGAGACTGTATTCGATGAATGATAGTTACAAAGTTTCGAATACAATTTCTAACTATTATTCATCGAATACATTCTCGGCGAATACAAGATTATTTAAATAAAAGTCGAATAAAACATACATACTTCTGTATTCGAACCCTTCGAATAACGAATACAAATTTTGTATCGTTTATTCGTTATTCGAAATTTCTATTTAAATACAATTTTTGCCCAACACTGATTACAATATACGGCGAGCTGCATTATCAACAACGTATAGTATGTGCCGGAATAAATAGATTTTTCAATTAATTGTGTTCATGATAATTTGATTGTTCCAGGACTGTTTAGCTGGATCGTTAACCCGTTCGTGAATCAAATCGCCGCCATCGTTCGCGGAGGGCGTTTACTCCACAAATTCTTATCAGATCTTCTCATACAGTTGAAATGCAGGGTGAGGCACCTAAATGGGAACACCTGAATATCTCGGTTATTTATGGTCGTGCCAAGAGACACAGAAGAACGTTGTACCGTTTTAAGCTGGTCAACTGTTTCGTGATTTTCACCCTAATTTCCCAGTTTTTTTTTTTATGTATTTGGTTCGTTGTTAAAAGCTTATTCTTCCAGTAGTATGTAAATCGAATTATTGTTTATTTAAAAAAAAATCCTAGCAGTGGAATTTTATTGAACAGTTTCAGGATTAAGTATCATGCGATGCTTTTTGCCTGCTCATTTCTTTTTATTCCATTCCAAGGTTGTCCCAGTTTCCTTTGAAAACAGTTGCATTATTTCCTAAGCGTTTATCGATGCTGCTTATCATTCTCTATAAGTAAATACAACGGATATAAATAAATCCACTATCCAGGCTCAGTACGATTAATGCACTAACAATAAAAACGCTATGGTATCAACAATAACCTATCGATAACCTTGAAATTTCGCAAGAAAGAATGACCTTGAGTAGAGACCGGTCCTGCAGTTGCATCTGTCCCTTAAAATACACAATATGTACACAGTGTCTTTGCCCCGAACAGTCTCGGTCTACAAATAACGTAGTTATTTAGGTGTTCCCATTCGGTTGCCACAGCCTGTACACTGTCCACTACTATCCACTGTCCACCAAACGACGAGAAGGTGGTACATTTGTACATAGTATGTATTAAAAAAATTGTCCTTATCGCGTGGATCAACGGTGGAACAGTGTTTAAGGGCAAGTAACTGTCGCCCCGGCCGGTTCTTATCGGTTATTAATATTTCTATCGCGTGCAGGCAAGCTTCCCTCGCTAATAGCGTACACACTGTGCAATTATTTTTAGGAATGTTTCGTGACCGAATCTGGGAAAGGTATGATCGAGTGCGCCACGAGTGGGGATACATAATTATTTCATCCTAGCCGGCTCCTCTTAATTACAATGTTTCATTGGCGAGCGCGCACGTGTTTATAATTACGTAAATGTACCGCGTGACAGGTAACGACGTATTAAATATTAATGAACGAAGATTTAATGGAAACTGTGTCGGTTGCGATCGCAGTCACCTTCGCCCATAACAATCGGTGTGAGCCCATTCGTTGTTTCTGTTTTTTCTTCTTCTTCTTCTTCATACAATTATTAATTGACATGGAAGTCGGCACGAGCATAAACGTTCGAGGAATTGCATGTTGCAATTTTCACGAGTAACACACTTTCGCGACGCTGTAGACAGGAATACAAAATGACTGCAGCGTCTTTTAGATTTGTCATTGTTACTGGCGGATTCTCCAGATCTTTATGCAAGCTGTGAACGTTCTGCAACGATTTGCAGGAAGGAGGGATTCAATAAAAACTAACGTCATCACTCTAATAATTCATTTAATTATTCCTCTAAAAACAGTTGTGCAAACTCGAAAAATTGATCCCAATTTATGTGAACATAACTCCGTCAAAAATTGCCGTATCGATATCGTTAAACAATGGTTTGAAAGCCTGAAACCTCTAGTTTCAGATGCTCTGTTTCAAATTGTTGCTATGTTGGTTTTTTACAAAGTTATAGCGAGATGAAGACAACATTGACGATTAACAAAAATTTTGTGCAACTTTGGAACATCACACGGGGAGCAACACATTTTTTTGATAAATAGCGTTAATATCATTTGGAAGGGCTATCTTTCCTGTATAAATTGTGTGGTTGTTAAATATTGTGCGATTTTTTTTATTCGAGTTATTCAACGTTGAAGTAAATAATATGGGCTTTTTCACTTTAACTGGCTCCAGAAAGCGAAAAAATTATCGTCGAATCTTGTGCAAAAAGGCAATAGGAAGGGCGTTTCATTCTCTTCAAGGCACATGTTTCGCTTTTTCAATTTCATTAACATTTTGATATGCCAAGTGTTTCTGAAAATATCCTTAAAAAATGCACAATTTCCATTCTTCTTTTATGTCGCTATATCTCGGCGAGAAATAATCGTAATACCATGATCCGAACGTCAGATTGAAGCAGAGATTCTGCCGATTCGATTGAGTACCCCATGAAATCGCTACGACAATTTTTTACCTATGGCAGCCGTGTTTGAAGTTGGTGCTTCGCAGAAATTAGCGCGTCGCACCGCCCCACAGTGAGATGGACCAAACTCGATTCAAAATCAAACAACTTTCGATAGAAATGAGGTAGAGCAATGAAATTTTTTAAAAATTAAAGCTGAAACTTTGTAGAATATGGAAAAAATAGGAAGATTATGGTACGAACGTTTTTTAACGTTGAGAATATTCGTTAAACATGTAGATTTTTAAGAAAATGTGGTTTCTCTAGTACCACGCGCCGAAAAAATATCCTTTTCCCGTAGATTTTTTCACGCTGATTTCAAATCTGGTCTCAAAATTTGCCTACGACCTCAGGAGTGTGCAAGAAATCGATCTTGTTGCTCCCCGTGTGATGTTCCAAAGTTGCACAAAATTTTTGTTAATCGTCAATGTTGTCTTCATCTCGCTATAACTTTGTAAAAAACCAACATAGCAACAGTTTGAAACAGAGCATCTGAAACTAGAGGTTTCAGGCTTTCAAACCATTGTTTAACGATATCGATACTGCAATTTTTGACGGAGTTATGATCACGTAAAGTGGGACCAATTTTTCGAGTTTGCACAAGTGATCCCTTAATTCTTTTGAAGAGCGTATTTCCAACGTCCCCCATTGTTCACTATTTAATATGTATCACAATTCCACGTGAGTGCACACAGAAATACATAGTAAGTGACGGTGACCGGTGACCGGCACCTTGGATCTACGCCTTACCGATAACAACAGTTCTTCATTCGACTGCTAGAGAGTCCCGAAGACAAAACAAACATTCTATGTACGATGCATTTGCCATGCGCGGTGCGTAATTATACATTGTGACAGGAAAAAAATACTTTAGAGATAGTGAATGGACTAGGTAAACTCGCGGAAGTTTCACTGACAAGCAGGTGCTTCGAATATAACGGGAATCGGTAATAACACGTGCGTTTAGCTCGTCGTGAGATCGTGATATTTAAATAACGCGAGTGAAAGCTCCGGTATTCGGGGAAGGAATAGGAGCGACAAGCTGTCTGCATATAATTAGATGAGTTGGCTGCTGCGCTCGACCCCGGACGAATTCGTCTAGAACGTTCCCGCACGCTATGTAGAATCGCTATCGAAATTTTCAGCGATGACATTGTGCTTTTTGCGAATGATCCGCGCGAAAAGAACGACAGCAATGTATCGATAAATAGAACGTGTTCGAAAAATGTACTTCCTTGAACGGGATGATTCCCGAGGTAATTTCCAGTAAAAATTAACTTTTTTAACGTTGCAACTTTTAGGACAACCTAATACAGGCCTGGCCAACCCAAATGGTTTCACGGGCCACTTTGATGACACGTAACGTTACAGCGGGCCGCACCTTAGCTAAACATGCTTTTACAGAATGTAATACAAATACAAAATGAATAAAACTTTATTGTTATACTATGATCCAATATAATTAACTCTCGAGTCTTAATGAACGAGATATTTGTTTACCCTTTCTTTCACTTAATTTTGGTAAATCTATATTTATGTTCGACGTTGCACATCCTTTGTTAGCTGGTTCTCTAAATTGGCATCGGTTAATGAAGCACGTGATGAACTCTTTGTAAATTTCATCTTCGAAAAACATGTTTTACAAACATATATGGATCCTAAAGCAGTTACAATTTACAACTCGTCGTGCAAAATATCTTAAGTTGGAATATCTCTCGGATGTAATATAAGTATTGTAAAAATTAAATTTTGATGTGGACGCAAAAAGTTTCATTTCATTGTTGCACTGTAATGCAATTATATCGAAGATATCAAATATAAAACTGGAGTTCATAGTCGCACTTGCGCATTATAACAATGACACTTGGTTTATTTAATACTTTTTGTATACATATAACAAGAAACAAAAGGTTCAATAGAAATGTAAATTCGCCTAGCGGGCCGCGCGTTGGCCAGGCCTGACCTAATAGAACACAGTAGTTCATAAACAGTAGAATTGATCAACAAAAACGTGGCTGCAGGCTCCGGGAAAATTCCGCGTTTCTACGGAAACGGAAGAGGAACGCGGCGAATCGCGTGACCGACATAGCACCGACACCGAAAACAAACAGAGAAGTTATGAAAAGGGCAAAAAAAAACTGATGCGTCTTATTGCCGGCAGTGCCGACACTCGGCTGCAGAAACAAAAACGACTATGATCACGGCAACAATATGGTTACGTGTTCGACGATCTCCTCGTCGCGTCGCGTCGCTCGTCGCACGATTCACTATGGCTGACTATGGCTGGCTGAAGCCACTGCGCGACTTGTTTCGCGTGCAAGAGGCGCGCGCGAATTATTCGCTATCGGTTCCCAATGCACTCCGACAATTCGAAGAACACCGTGAATCGCAAATGCAACGGCCACTATACGTGATCGAAATGTTATAACCTCGCGAGAGCCGGCAATATCCTCTGCTGCAGCTCGAACACGCGACACTTACTATTGCCGATCGTTCGTAACGTTAACGCTTGGATTTCGTGTCCATTCTGGACCAGAGTTTCAACAATCGATTCAAATGATTAAACTAGAGGGTTATTGTTGCTCGCGGGTACGACTGCTCTTGCGAGAGGGTTAGTGGTACGCATGGCTAGTAGGGCCTGCAGCTATTAATGTTTTTTATTTGGTGTGTGACTCTCCAAGAGCCACACAAAGATCTTCCCAATTCGTTAGTTGCAGTATATTATTATCATTATTTTTAGTACGTTTTAAGAAGATTATACGTTGTCAGGGAAATTCAATAGTTTTCCACCTATCAAAATGTTTGCTATATGACGTCGCATTAAACGAACATCGTAGGCTCGTTGCTCACTTGGTTCCATGTTATAGCATACTAATGTTGCAAAATAAATTGTCTTAATTAGTTTTTCGCAAACGACACAAATTCTCATTATTCGGGTTTGCAGTATTGATCTTGGTTTTCTTCGATACTGTTAATTTAAATTGTCCCAAAATATATAAACCGCTCAATTTTGAAACTCTGCTCAGTGCTACATACAACATTTGTAAAGTTCGTTTTCCTAATGTTTTAAAATTCAAACATACTTTTCTCGTATGTTTGTCCCTGACTTTTATGAATCGTAATCGCTTCAGCAGGAACCACTGGAAATTGACTACGTGTGATTTGATATTTTTCCTCACTCGACATATTTACATGATTCGATATTTTTATTATTGGTGTTAAATTTTGATGAATATTTGCATTTTTCATATAATCACGACAACGAGTTCATACTTTCACTCCTACTCTGGCCAATTGAAAATCTAACCACAATATAGACGGAATTTTAGTATTTTCTTGAAAAGAGTAATAAATTATAATATTCAGCATGTGTGCTCCATTAACCAATCCGTTTTCAACATCAATGTTATTAATAATTATCATATAGTTTATATTAATTTTCAATTTAATCTCAGTTAATAATTCGTTTTCTACTGATTGTTTTTTTAAAGATTGTAATATAAATTTTTTTTTGTATTTTCATCGATATTCCTTGAAAATGTATTCTCGGGAGTAGAGATGATATTAACTCACTCTTGCATTGGGATAATTTTCGATTATTGTAAGCGGAAAAATCATAAGGTACAAAAAAAATTTTTTTTTTTAAATTTTAAAAAAGTTTTTTAACAAATTTTTTGTGTAATTACGTTTGTTTCTTCGGTGGAAACTTTCCTGTTCTCTCGTATAAATTGCATTGTTGAATGAAATTTTTTCGAAAAAAACTAAAAAAACTAAAAAACTACTGGACGAAAGTGGACCAAAATCTAATCAGCTCTAAGTTACAGCGGGGCACATCGATTGCATCATTCATCATCCTGATCGCGTTGTTACTTTTTCTGAAAACGTTAACGAAAAATTTGATTACATAGAAACGGACATCGCACGCGCGCGCGCGCACACACACACTCACACACACACACACGCGCGCGCGGACATTTTGATAAGAATAGTCTAAAATTACTACATTGACCATGAAACGTGAAGATCTGCTAAAAAATCGATTTTCGATTTTCGGGGTCGTTACAATAACTTCCTTATAAAATCGGGAAGTTAATTAAAGCTGACAAAATGTGCCACAAGATTGATTCGATTCAGTTTTTCGCTATCTCGTATAGTGTCCGAGATATCCGCGCTCAAAGTTTACTAATCGAGCTGAAGAGTTAGTGAACTTTGAGCGCGGATATCTCGGAAACTATGCGAGATAGCGAAAAACTGAGTCCAGTCAATCTTGTGGCACATTTTGTCAGCTTTAATTTTGTATGGAATGGTCTTATCGCTAGGACGCATAGTTTCCGAGACATAAACGGAAAATCGAAAAAGGGGACCTTCTGCGTGCCCCCCTGCACCTCGCTCACCTCCTAGGAATGAGGACTTGTAAACATAAATAAACATAAATAAACATACTTGTTTACCTCCTAATTAGTCTAAACGAAGACCCAAAGTTCAAAATTGTGTTCCTTCCATTTCCCTCTACAACTTTTCGTTGTGTGACTGGACTATAAACAAAAGAGAATTGATACATTTTGGATTGGAGCGGTAATCGCTGCCGCAAAATCGTCAAGAGCAGCCGCTTCAATTAAAGACGAAGACGGAGATGTTTTTCTGCGAAAGCTGTTAGAACGTTCAATTACGAATGAATTATTTATAGATTTAATCGGCAACGTGATAGTTGACTACATATGCATAAAAATGTTCGCATTGTTGTCAGGAGGTATCAGTATTTCGTTGGCTAACTAGAGTGAAAGAAGGGACTAAAATGGAGGGTACAAGATAAATAATACCAAGAACTGACACTGGGAACGCGAAATGGAAATCGAACACTACCCGAAGAAGCGGAGAATGTAATGTGCGAATGTGGAATGCGAAGGAGCGGATCCTCGGCCAGGTAGCCTTCGAGCAGCTACGCTAAATACATAACATTCATTTTCCTGTTTATTACGCAACCGTACAGTTTTCCTCGAGCCGTGTTCCCGTGGCCATTATCAAAAAGCACGAACGAGAGATGTTCCTACGCTGGAACGTTCACGCTAAAGAAAAATGGTTCCGCGAATCTGAGAGCAGGTTTTTATGTATTTCCATTCTACAAGTGTGCGAAGTCCAACGACCGGATCTGCATTCTTTTCGGTTTTTTTTTCGATTCTTCTTAACAGTACATGTATTTTCTTTCGAAGAATGTGTTACTCCGCTCGTGCTACATTTTTAGGTATCGTGTCGAGCGGTGCTCGGAAAAGTAAGGTTATTTATACACCAAACTGGTAAGGCCACTCATGAAAATGCGTTTTAAACAAGTTTCGGTCGATCTATCGCCTCTGACGTAGAGACTCTGTCACTCACAGTCGTATTAATGAAAACATACGTATGTATTTACATATGTATGTAGAGTATCTTGATATGTATATGTAAAAACTTCGACACCGAAATGTCAGTTATATCGAGCACAGACATTATTCCTCGATTTCGTAGAATTGATAAAACTTTCTTCTCTCTAATCATTCTTTTAAAAAACATTTACTTCACTAGATATCTCGGTGCACCGTGCATTTGCCAGAAGAATGATCCAGTGGACTGGTGTCCCTCGAGCCCAGTGATCGCGTCGTGGCTCGATTTAGCGGTGTTTCGTATTTTACGTAACTTTCACCGCGTGCAAGGTAGAGGTGAGAATGCAACGGTATTCTTAGGCACTGGGAAAACCGAGCGTGGTCCAAGAACTGTCGCGGACCACCGAGGCATCCGTGACAGACTTTTTCACGGAATTGTCAGAAGTCGGAACACGGTCGATCAACGGTCTTTTCTTTGGCAGAGCGACGTTCGACCGCCATAGTAAATTTAGCTACCGTTACGCCCGGTTTCACGGAAATATCACCTCCTGCGAAGGATAGAAGGCGAGAGAAGACATGGAAAAATCATGAGGCCAGCGAACTTCCTCTCGCGATGTTCCCCGAACGTAATAATCCCGGATAAGCAGCTAACGACGAATAATGAAAACTCGAGACTGCCGGTGGCGATCCAGCTGAGACGCAGTTACGAAATGTATCCTCACCGATCGATGTAGCAACAACTCAATAACGAATGCGATCGATAGATCCACACGTGGCGAAACTGTCTCTTCCGGCTCCCGGAAGCGACAGAGCCGATCATTCTCTTTCCACAATGCATTTGGTACATATACAGGGTGAGTCCGAAGAAACAGAACACTTAAATGTCTCCGTTACTTTTCGTTGTACAAAAAAACTTCTTAGGACAAAGTTACACTGTTTGAAGGGCCACATGTAACGGTGTAAGGGAAAAAATTTTCGAGGTCATTTTTTAATGAGATTTCAAGGTAATCGATATTTTTTTAATGGAATGAGGTATTTTTTAATACATCACTCGATGCAACTGGACATACGTTATAAAAAAGTACTAACCTATGTATGTCGAAAAGTTAGTAGTTCACGACATATTTCGATTTAAATAACTCTAAAACAAGTAAATAAACGCTAACATCGACTTCAATTTCAACTTCAATTTCAATTTCAATATCAACTCTTCAACTTCATTTTCAACTTCAATTTCAACTTCAATTTTAACTCTCCCATTTCAACTTCAAGTTCATTTCGTTAAAATCAACTTCAATTTCAATTTCAACCCTTCAACTTCAGTTTCAACTCTTCAATTTCAACGTCGATTTTTCAATTTCAATTCGTTAATTTCAACTCTTCATTTTCAATATCAACTGTTCAACTTCATTTTCAATTTCAATTTTTCCATTTCAACTTTAATTTCAACTTCAATTTTAACTCTCCCCATTTCAACTTCAAGTTCATTTCGTTAAAATCAACTTCAATTTCAATATCAACCCTTCAACTTCAATTTCAACGTCGATTTTTCAATTTCAATTCGTTAATTCAACCCTTCAATTTCAATAGTTGAACTTCATTTTCAATTTTTCCACTTCAACTTTAATTTCAACTTTAACTCTCCCATTTCAACTTCAATTTTTACTCTTCCATTCCATCTCCAATTTTTACTCTTCTATTTCAACTTCAATTTTTCAATTTCATTTCGTTAATTTCAACTCTTCAATTTCAACGTTAGTTTTTCAATTTCAACTTCAATTTTTCAATTTGAAATCATCAATTTTTCAATTTCAATTACAACTCTTCAATTTACACTAGCAAGTAAACGCTAACGTCTTACAATTAGTACGACAGTAATGGTGTTTTAGAGTTATTTAAATTGAAATATCTCCTGAACTACTAACTTTTCGACGTACATGGGTTAGTACTTTTTTATAACGAGTGTCCAGCGGTATCGATTGATGTATTAAAAAATACCGCATTCCATTAAAAAAAATATCAATGACCTTGAAGACTTGTAAAAAAAATTACCTTGAGAATCTTTTTCCCTTACACAGTTACATGTGGCCCTTGAAACAGTGTAACTTTGTTCTAAGAAGTTTTTTTGTACAACGAAAAGTAAAGGAGATATTTAGGTGTTCTGTTTCTTCGGACTCACCCTGTATATTGCTTAAACGAGATTTACGAGATTAAATGTTTTTCACTATCTAGTGTCCTTCAAGTTGGATGGTAAATTTTGTTTTAATAAATTGGCGACACTGATTGTTGTCTATCTTGTTGTTATATAAATTGTTATTTTTATATTATACATATATGCATTGTTGTTTTGCTTTGATTCGTGGCTCGGAAATATTTGTAAACATTCGATGTCCTTCAATTTGAATTGGTTTGTTTTCGTAAACCGTTTGTTTTGAGAAACTAATATTTATGATAAACATTTGTCTGAATATGTAACGTGGAAATTTTAAGTGTCCTCCCGCGCGAACGGAGAAGCCGTGCATTTTGTTTATCGGTTATCGGTATAGTGCACCGTTTCGGTGGGGTTCGGTGCATTTTGGTGCACGTACACCCCCGAACCGCCGCGTCGCGCCGCGCCGCGCCGTCTGAATAATGCCGACGACTTCTCGATCTACTTACTGCAGGCTTTTTGCCAATGGCGCTCGCATCGCTGTAGGACGTAACCTTCATGTAAGGACTCGAAGCGGATATCGGCACGGTGATCATTTTTCCGCCCTTTGACTTTCCCTCTCTCTCCCATCGGCGGTGGAAAAATCGAATACACTCGACCTATACGATTTTTCTCGCGGCTTCCGCTTGCGAGACCGATCACAAGCTGGTATGTACCCGTTTGCGCGAACACTTCCGGTAGTCAGGAGCCTTCCTAGATCATAAGCCGCTTCTCGATCACCTCTTCTTCTGCTTCACAGATCGATCCTCACTGTATGCACCGAACGCACTCAACAATTTTCTTTTATTCGAGTCCCAATGTCTTTATTCTTTAAAAACTCGATTTCTGTTTAATGAAAGACGTTTCTTTCAAATGTATAAATAAATAGCAAATAGTATTTCATGATTCATAATTCAGAACAATTCTGATCTTGAATTAAATCGCCCGTGTGATCCTGCCGATATGAATACACAGAGTCCGCAGTCTAATTAGTGTATGCACTGCGGTATATTATGCAAATTCATATTTTTGGAAACTGACGCGTATGAAAAGCTTACAAACCGAGTTTATACAGAATTAAAGCTGACAAAACGTGTCACAAGATTGACTCGATTCAGTTTTTCGCTAGAACGCATAGATTCCGCGATATCCGCGCTCAAAATTCACTAATTGCGAAAAAGAAATTTTTGCTTTATTTGACTAGCTAACTCTTCAGCACAATTAGTGAACTTTGAGCGCGGATATCTCGGAAACTATGCGTCCTAGCGAAAAACTGAATCGAATCAATCTCGTGGCACATTTTGTCATCTTTAATTTAGTACAGAATGGTCTTATCGCTAGGACGCCTAGTTTCCGAGATATAAGCGGAAACCCGAAAAAGGGGAGCTTCTACGTGCCCCCCTGCACCTCGCTCACCTCCTAGGTCTAATATGTCTAATACAGTGGCTCACGAAAGTATTCGAACGCCCTTGAAAACAGAATATCTTTTTTATAATTGTAACAAACGACCTGTTGTTTTATAATCAATTACAAGCACTGGTTTATGAAATGATATGCAAAAAAGATTTTCCAAGAAATTATAATTTACAAAGTTACATGCAAAAATAAAAAAGGCATTTTTGATAACTTTTTTATTAGGGCCCTTAAAGAAAATTTAAAATATATATTTTGTAGATCTATGTTAGTTATACACATGCTGCAAAATTTCGTCAAAATCGATTAACACACACACACACACACGAGCTACAAGCGATTAAAAATGTTGAAAATCGTAGTCTTACACGATTTTCGATCAGTTTCTGCTTAAAATCCACAAAATCGTACATCTTTCGATGCGTGTCGTTTTTTCCTATGTCAACCGATTTCGATGAAATTTTCAGCATGTGTATAACTAACATAGATCTACAAAGCATGTGTTTTAAATTTTCATTAAAAGGGTCCTAATAAAAAAGTTTAAAAAATGCCTTTTTTTAGTTTTGCATGTAACTTTGTAAATTATAATTTTTTGGAAAATCTTTCTTGCATGTCATTTCATAAACCAGTGCTTCTAATTGATTATAAATAATCAGGTCGTTTGTTACAATTATAAAAAAGTTATTCTGTTTTAAAGGGCGTACGCATACTTTCGTGAGCCACTGTATATCTAATATATCTAAAACGTCGGCAGTCTAATTAGTGCATGTACTGCGGTATATTATGCAAATTCATATTTTTGGAAACTGACGCGTATGAAAAGCTTGTAAACCGAGTTTAAATAATGAACAAACATCGCGACCTCTGCATCCAACAATTAACCGGTTACATACTTGAAATGCTACTTTCGAAATAGCCATTTGCTATTTACATATCATAAATCGTTTGTATTATAGTACACGCCCGAACGAAACGAAATCAAATAAAATCACGGTCTACTTTCACGTATCTACGAAAGTATGCCGTACTTGACACATATGTATAGGAAATTTCGCCGCAGTCAAGATTAAAGCGGCAAGACTAAAATATTTTTTTTAATAGGGGTAAGTGGCACCGGGAAACCGCCGACTGACTTTCATAGGCGACGAATCATCGTAGAAATCATTCGAGTTTCTCGGCAAGTCCGAAATCGTTTATTTTCGAGCGAACTTGGGACTACCTCCAAGGCTGTCCACAATAGTTGACCCTATTCCCGATTGTGGCAGAGATCTCTTCGGAATTCACCGAAGAAATGACACGATCGATTTGCTTGGTTCCTCGGCGTATACCGATCGTCGACAGACCGATCTATCTGATCCAAGATCGAATTCGATTAATTCTGCAATTTCCTACTTGCACTATTTATACATAAACACCAGGGACAACAGTGTCGTTCACAACGCGATGCTGTTAAAAGTCACTCGTCGACTCAGGTTGCCGTTTAGAGAGAGAGAGAGAGACATGTGGCCGTGCGAGGAACTGAGACAAATTTTCAGGAAAGCAAGCTTTGTTTTCCACGGAACCACGCGACGCGGCGACACCTTCACCAACGGCCGAGCAAACATCGACTGACGAGCGTGGCGCGCCGCGTCGCGACGCGACGCGACGGTACACGGTACAGGAGACGAATGGACCTCTCTTGATTGGCTGTCGCGTGGCTCCAGGTAACGCTAGTCCGGCCGGATTATTTGCAACGAAATTGCAGTGGAAGGGCGGACCAAGTGTTATCGAACTGCGACTTCTGTCGCCAGACATTCTGTATCGTTATCGATGGATCGACCTCGAAACCGATTGCTCCACGTTCCATTGTTTCCGCACTCGACCTTGCTTTGGGAATTGTACCGTACACAAAACTATGATAATGCCTCGGTACATGCGAAAGGGATCGCTGTCCCTACACGACCTTGCTTAGAAAATCTACCAAATATTCAACTGCATACAAGCAACATTTTGGTACATGTGAGAACTTGATTTGTGATGACGTATATACTGTATACAGTTTAAAATACAATGTGTTATACAATACATATACAGTGCACTGAGAAAAAAAGTAGTTACTTCAATAACACGCGTGTTATTGTAATTTTTTACTTCGATGAATATCAATGTATTCTTTTTAATAGTATGAAATTTAGAAGCAAATCGTGATGTATTTGAATTGTCTATCATGAAATGATTGAAAATAGTATTTGATTCAATACCGTATATTATTATTCGTAATATTTCTTGTTTTCCTTCAATCAGATATGTTAAAAAAATTTGAGAAATGTATTGATTTATACTGGAATTGGTTCGAGGCCATATCTTATTTTTTTGAAAACATTGATGGTCAAGCTATTGGCTTATATGATTGGCGGAAGTGAGTTTTGCTATTGAAATTCAATAGTATTAAATATTAAAATAAGTTCATATGATATTGGCACTATTCAATAGTACATCTTATTGAATCGACATATATATTTTTTGTTTCTACAGGATTTTTTTCTCAGTGTGGGTAACGAAAACAGAATAACTTTTTTATAATTGTACCAAACGACCTGATTTGACGAAATGATATGTGTTCGGGATTCGAATTATGGGATTTGCCGGCCGTTACGCCAACTACGTTATGCCTTGTCGCGTAGCGATCGCTCGTTACCGTTGCGCGCGGCCGCAAGGTGTTTGTAAGAGCCCATCACCGGTAAATCCCATGGTTTGAATCTCGAACGTTGCGTCTTCCCGGATCATGCGATCGATCCGGAACCAATCGCGTACGACCCCGCCTGCCGTTTCGAAGAAGATTTAAAGGCCCTCCCTTGGCGGAGCGACTCTCTTTCGCTGTGTACAGTTAATCAATCACATCTTTCTCAGTTCTTCGACAAATTGCGCTTTATATACTTAGAAAATTTCAAAAAGTAGTTTAAATCTACGTGGATCAATTTCCTTAACATCGCGATTCGTGCATCTGCCCCGCGTTAAGATTTCCATCGTACGCGCTGAAGATTATCCGTTCGCGACGACCCTCGCTAAGGGAACTTCAAGATTTCCGTCTCGCGACAAAAGGGCAGAGACCAGCACGCTCAAGATTTCCGAATTACGATCCGTCGGCTATTGTATCCAAGTTACACCCGAGAAGTCAATAGTGCAATAGTGAATCTCAAACGGACCATCTACATCTCCTTCATTTCGTACGATCTTTCCTTGCCTTCCTCGCGCACTCAATTCTGAGCGGTTCCAGCATTCGGCGCCTCCGACCATCGCACAGTGTGTCGAGTATATGGGAATTCGGGAAAAAAGTCATAACTCTTAAACTATGCAATTTTCGAGTGAGGTATCTTAATACTTTTTTAAATAAAATGTAAAGGCGAATCGATTGGTACATTAAAAAAATTTTTTTTATGTACCATTATTAATTTTTTTTTTTTGCTGAATATTTCATCAAAATCGATTAACATACACAGGACCTACAAGCGATTAAAAATGTCGAAAATTACAGTTTTACGCGACTTTTGATCACTTTCTGCTTAAAATCCACAAAATCGTACATCTTTCGATGCGTGTCGTTTTTTCCTGCCGATTTCGATGAAACTTTCAGCGTGTGTATAACTAACATAGATCTACAAAACATATATATTTTAAATTTTCTTTAAGAGGGCCTTATAATAAAAAAGTTAAAGAAATGCCTTTTTTATTTTTGCATGTAACCTTGTAAATTATAAAATCTTGTTCGCATATCATTTCATAAACCAAAGCTTCTAATTGACCATAAAAAATCAGGTCGTTTGGTACAATTAGAAAACAAGTTATTCTGTTTTAAAGGGCGGTCGAATACTTTCGTTACCCACTGTGCATAGAAAATGCATGGAGAAAGATGAGTGTGCGGAAAATTCTTTTTCTTGGACATTAGAGCGTCGCACAGTGGGATATTTCGCTGAAAAACGGGAATAAAATATTGTAGCGTTATTTATGGGCTCACGGTCACAAATAAATAGGTCGTTGGATTCGTCTTGACGCCAGCTATAAGATTATGAAATAAAAATTGTACTTTAACATTTAAAAAATCAAAATAATTGTTATTTTTTGGCGAAAAAAAATTTTTTTTGGAATTTTAAATATATAATTTTGTACATGTTTCAATACTGTTCAAGTTTTATTGTAACCATTTTGTCGTCGGATTATCCGAACTCTTGAAAAGTAGTGATAATGGAATGCTTTGATTACTATGTACCGAGTTGAGATAGGCGTACAAACTCTTCACAGTTTTTATTCTGTTATCATCTAAATTAGTATTGTTATTAATATTTCCACATTACCAATCATTCTATAAGTTTTTTTTTCGATTTCAAACTTTATTGACGGTTTTGGTATACAATTGAGCTGAATTGAGCACTCCTACTGGTACCACTACATTCTATAAAGCTTTGCGATCATAGTCCAACAAAAAAATCTTCCGAATTTTTCCCATTTCGAGAGTTATAACTAATTTAAGTAGAAATGAGCATGAAAAGTC
>CM052286.1:4053503-4070549 GCA_028455765.1 Lasioglossum oenotherae | reverse complement strand
TCGGAAAAATTCGGAAGATTTTTTTGTTGGACTATGATCGCAAAGCTTTATAGAATGTAATGGTACCAGAAGGAGTGCTCAATTCAGCTCAATTGTATACCAAAATCGTCAATAAAGTTTTGAAATCGAAAAAAAAACTTACAGAATGATTGGTAATGTTGAAACATTAATAACAATACTAATTTAGATGATAACAGAATAAAATCTGTGAAGAGTTTGTACACCTATCTCATCTCAGTACATAGTAATCAAAGCATTCCATTATCACTACTTTTCAAGAGTTCGGATAATCCGACGACAAAATGGTTCCAATAAAAGTTGAACAGTATTGAAACATGTACAAAATTATATATTTAAAATTTCCAAAAAAAATTTTTTCGCCAAAAAATAACAATTATTTTGATTTTTTAAATGTTAAGGTACAATTTTTATTTCATAATCTTATAGCTGGCGTCAAGACGAATCCAACGTCCTACTTATTTGTGACCGTGAACCCATAAATAACGCTACAATATTTTATTCCCGTTTTTCAGCGAAATACCCCAGTGTGCGTCGATCGATTTTCTCTGGCATTCTAAGAGTGAAATGGCACGAAACGTAGTGAGGGAAAGGTACTCCCCTAAACAAAGGGCGGGGCATCGTCGAAATAATTTATCCGCATAATCGCCGAGTTTGCGTACCGATTCTGTCGACATCAAAATTAATTTCTCTGCCTCGTCCGTCATTGAAAAGACAAATAGGGTGATTCGTGGGGGACTACTCACATAATTATCCCTCCGCCATTAGAGATACGGCCGGTCGAACATTGAAAAGAGTACGCCATAGACCGCATTAGTGTGGGAAGATCATTTACCGTTCGGAAAGAAGTTTCCCTCGGCAACGTAATTACGCTCGATATGTTTGTACTTCGGTGTTTCTGTTTCTTAATAATCAATCAGCTAATCCAACGTAACGAGATACGACGCCTACTCAGCATGCTTTTCAATTCCGAACAATGTAATGCATACGCAACGATTAACGATCATTTAAACATTAATTTTCATGTTCAGATCGGATTTAATCAGTCGGAGACGTCCGCGTAACAACGAATTGGAGACAAGGTTGCCGAGCCAATCAAACGCGAGAGTTGTTAAATTATTTATAACATTGTTTAACAATTTATGAGACGGAGGCCGCCGGTTTGTTAAACAATGGGCAACGTAGTAGGGCGAAAATGATTCATAAGCCGAATCAGCGATCGCGGCTCGATAAATATGGATTAGCGTAATTTTCACACAATAAGTGGCGGTGAAACTTTTTGTTTCAGATCGAATCTTCAGGATTTTATTCTATATCTCTGTTTAATTCTTCTGATAACTCCTCCCATTATACTCGACTATAGTTAATCATTGACTATAGACCGCGGAAATATTCGAGTAAAGGCTGAATCATCTGTATAGAATTCTTTCGTTGCATTATCAATATGTACACGTACATATTATAGTCGTGTAACGACTGTTATACGCGAGTATATGAGTCAGGAAGCGACTATTATCTGTATACACATACATGTCATATGTAGTACTGCAGATGTTTGTTCGTGTACGGTGTGTCTCATAAAAACTGCAATAGTCCTCGATACAAATCTTTTATTTCCAGTCTACATAATACAGTTCTTGACGGCAGAGAATGTTGTAAAATTTATTGTGAATTGTTGTAAATTTAAAACGTAAAGCATTATTGGAACTAAAAAGACATATGTACGTGTGGAAAACCACGCGCGATAGAAGTGAAACTTGTTGCAGTCTAGTAATGTTTAGAAGTAAATTAAGAGTGGAAACGGTAAATAATCCTAATGAAGCGACGACAAGATCAGGAACAACTCTCGTTGCAGTAATTGCAAGACATTTAGACAAAATTGAATCATGAATATTTATATAATATTTTAGCTATCACAAGCCAATTGTTTCAATGATAGAATCATAGAAAATCATAGAAAAAAATAATGAACGATCAAAATTTGGGGTTACCCTCGGTTAGTCGACAACTCAACTAAATAAATTTTAATAAAATTATTAAAAAAATTTTTTTTTACAGTTTAAAATTTTGTGGTTTAGGGTTAAAAAGTGTCGGCAACTCAGCTGGAACATGCAAATTTATTGTATGGGCAGATGAAGTATCGGAGTTATTGGGTTTTGTAGATAGGGATTCTTGATTTCTTGTGATAGTTAACGATTTTCGCGCAGCACGTCATCAAAGTATAGTCCATCACGAACATTTTTCAAAAAATTCCAATTGAATCGATGAAAAACTGAGTTGTCGGCAGATTTTTGTCCAAAAAGATCGGTTTCTCGCCCACTGTGCGACGTTTCGCAGTAATTCTTCGTAATTTTGGTTGGGACATTTCAAGTCACTTTGAAACCACAAACGATCACAAAGATATTTATATAAGAACCCTACATCTCTCGATATTTAAGGATGTTTTGGAGGTATATAAAAACGCAACAAAATTTTTGAAAATTTGACAAGATATAATCCTTACTAAATTAATGCAATTACCAAAGTTTGGGTTCGATTCACTGCACCGTTTAAGAATTATAGCAACTTAAAGTTTGCACATTTTAACACGTCTTCTTATGGAGAATTCATAAAATTCCACTTCAAACCCTATTTAAACCTTGAAAAAACGCAACTGGAAACTCCAGTTTTTTTTTATATGTAGTAAAAATTATGTAATTAATTATGTTGAAAATTTATTAGGATTCACTAAACAGTTACAGAGCAAAAAAATTATAAACTGTTACAAAACGTCAAATTTATCGTGTTGTCTCTCATTAGCATGGAAACGCGACAAGTGTAGACCACTGAATATAGCTACAGAGGGTACAGTATTCGCAAAAGTTTAATGCAAAATATACTCATGAATGGCTTTCATTGCCATGTATTCATGGATTTCAAATTTCTTGTACTTTTGTCTCCCATTGTACCTCCAGAACATCCTCAAGAAAATGTACGTCTCTTGACAGTTCTCGCGGCTCCGCTCGAAAGCGGATCAGCTAACCATCCACATCACTTCCGTTACGCATTTTCCTGTCGCGAATTCCATGATGCGAAATTAGCTACTTAACGCTTATACCCTGCCAAAAGAAGTTTCACTTGAAAAGTATTATTTAAAATAGTACAGAGATTAAATATTGTTCGTCAACGTGTACTCCATCGACACAACTCTACATCAGAGGGTTAATTTCCCATTGTCGAAATTCCGCTTGTGTTGACACGAGACTCGGCCGGTACTCGTAAGCCGGCTTAAGATAAAACACGTCGAATATATCTCGGTCACGTACAATAAACAATCACGCCGGTCAAACGATTACAAACATTCCTGCGCGGCAATTCCGATCGCGGCTCTCCAGGCACGACGATAACGCGTGCAGCCTATACGTGACTCCTTCGGGTTTTTCGCCACGATTCGCGAACGGACAGCTCGCGTGCCTGCACACTAGCCGCATTTTACAACAACGATCTGCAAGGGAAATGAGGCCGGCTCGCCGCCTGTCCGCGAAACTAATATGTATGTATACTGATTTTCTTCGCGACTCTAACTCCGTTCAACCCTTCAGCCTGTGGTGAATGTATGAGTGAGTGAGTGAGAGTGAGCGAATGAATAAACAGAATGAATGATAGGTCGAATGAGAAAAGAATATGTGAAGGAATGGGGGAGAGAGAGAGAGTTCGCGAAGCGAATTCGGTGACAGGCGCGTCGCAGTAGATTGAGACTAACAGTCAAAGTAGGCAGACGTTCTATGTAATAGGAGGGATCCATGCTCTTATATAGTACCCAAAATCGGACCTAGCGATGGTGGGGGCCACGCGCTACTTCTGATTAGAAATGAATTCTTAGAAGTTATATCGCTTGCAAGAAGCCCCTCTATGGTCCGATTTTGAGTGAGCCCTTTGTTCTTAAATAGGCCTTTTGTTTTGACACATATCTCCGGAAGGGTCAAGAGTCACCAACAGTAACGTCTGCACACGTAACAATCTTATAAGTCACAGCTCTACCTTGAACACATTTGCTCCATGAACTTGCAAAAAAATTCGCCACGCGACCGCATTTTAATTGCACGTTTTCGAATGTTAGAATCGTTGCAATTTTGCATCGCTCACGCTTGTTTATTTCGTTGTACATTTTTTCATTGTTTAATTCGAGAAAAAGTCGACGGTTCGAGCTGATTCCGAGGTCGTACAGGCCCGTCCACGACGATAACCATGCCATCACTCGGATGAATTTTGCTACGCAACGTCAGTACGTATTTTCCACTGACAATTCGTTTCAACCGTGTGGAAACGCCGAAGACTGGAAATAACAACTTGCGCAATGTATCGCGTCGGAACAACAAAGTCGCCATCGGGATGCAAATTTATCCTCGCCCTCGTTGTTCTCACGCGCGCGCGAACAGTGAAAATTACGTATCGTAAAACAGTTAACCGGCTGTCAAGAAAACCGGCAGATCCTCAGCGCGGCCGGTGTGCTATCGTTTTTGACAGCGGCGATATTGCTTCGAGTTTCACTGTTATTGGAAGTAAAATGCGCGGGAGTCCGGTCGAACGGTCAAAGCATACAATGACGACGAGGTATCGTCTGGAACACCGGAACTGTTTGTATTTACAGGATGTGTCGGACAATATTTGAACCTTCCTTCGGAGACAAATTAGCTGGGTGCTCCATCAAACTTAATCATTCTCGAAGTATGTAATGGTTTTCTCGTTATACGTAACATCTACAGGGCCGAAAAGTCACTACAGTAATTCCTCCATCGAAGTCCTGGGTCGCCTGTTCTATCAAAGTCCAGTGCCTACTCACTCCACTGCCGGCCAACGTTGCGCCGCACCGTAGAGCGGCGATGATTGATCTCGGCTCGGGTATATCGGTGTGAACACCACACATTGATTCGAGTCAATCGAGTTCTCAAACTTCTTAATTTTAATGATCGGTTTATGGGACTTTTACTAGCTTATTCCTGGCGTTTCTCTGATTAAAATGATACCAAACACGATATAATTTCAACGTTATTTAGTGGTTTRATCGACGGTRAAAGTTTCGAAGGCRACGAAGACCAGCGACAACGCGGRCCTTTGMAATGTGCCGGCGACGTCRACTGTCCGYGTCYCTTTCTTTSCCATACGCTCTTCTTCGTTGCGTTCGAAACTTTCATCGTCGATTAAACCACTAAATATTGGCCAAATTATATCGTGTTTGGTATCATTTTAATCAGAGAAATGCCACGAATATGTTGGTGAAAGTTAGATAATGATATCATAGAAAATAAACAAGCTGAGGTCTTGGTGTTTCATTGTGATGACGCACGGGCCTTTAAACTGTGCCGGCGACGGCGACGCGCTTCGGCCACGCGATCCTATTTCATTCTGTCCTTCTCTATGTTCGGCTCATCGTTTGAAGTCTCGGCGCGGTAGACGCAGTCATAAAAATTTAGCCACCCTATTCTATCCGTTTCAAGTCCGTTCAAAACACGGGTGTTGGGACTTCGATAGAAGAATTACTGTAACTCTCTCTCTCTCTCTCTCCCTCTCTCTCTCTCTCTCTCTCCCTCTCCCTCTCGTGTAACACTTTCTTTAGATAAAACAATTTTGTTCACAAGTCACCTAGTTACAGTCCTTAATCTTATCATTACACGAACTGTAATAAAAAAGCAGTGGTTTTATACAAACTTTAGATACGCGGATGCGCTAGCTGAAAAGAACCATCCGCGCGAGCGACTGTCGATGTAACAGTGCGAAGAGGATTACCGAAGGAGCTTCGCAAGGTAATTTTACATTGGATGATCCCCTAAGCCGAGATCAGCAAGGAACGTAGCTCGATTCGGGCGACAAAGTGCACCGAAAACACCTGTAAATTACTCGTTCGCAGTCAGGGTAGTAAAGTTTGGCAGAAACACGGATCTTCCCGCGCCGGCAAACGGTTTATCTCGTATTTTTAGCCGCGTTCGTCCGCGACGGACGTTCCTCTATTTCGGTGCCTCGGGTTTTATCGACGCATCGATGTAAGAGCGCTGCATCGATCCAATAAGGACAGATATACAGCAATGGCTCACGTATGTCAACACTTCGGCACCAAAATGTTACTCGTATCGTGCACACACACTCTATTCTTTGATTTGTAAACAGTAAATTGAATCGTGCTTGGTATCATTTCAACCAGGCAAATGTCGCCGATATCTGGCTGAAAGTATCACCAAAAAATAATTAAGCACGGGAAAGATTTGGCATTGAACGTCGAAACGTCTTCGAAGCCAGAAAAATCTCGGCGATCGCGGCGAAGAGACCGTGGATGGCTAGAAACGTTTTAGAAACCTCTCTTTCTCTCCCGCTCGCGCGCGAGAAAGAGTGGCAAAGTGCATATCTTTACGTAACACAGTGGCGGAGGATTCGAAATCCGTGGCGGAGCGACGCTTACTCGCCCGAGGCGAAATTTCCGCGATGCACTCGCCGCTTTCGAACTCGTTTACGCAACGCTCGTTTCGCGATACTGTTTAACCGGCTTCGAATTCAAAGCAGAGCCTCGAAAATAAAGGGAAACACCTTTGCTGGACGTTTCTGCAAACAAAAAAATAAACGGTGTCGCGTTGCGCAACGGAAAAAAGAAGAAATTGTTAGCCTCGCTGAATGGAAATGTCTTTTAAACGATTTGTTTGTCTTTGATCGAGTCTGTCTTGTTGTGAAGTAACAAAAACACTGACTTACTAAAATTTTCAAACAATTACATCAACGTATGTTTAAGAGCGATTAATTGGAACTCGCGTGGGTTCGCCGCAGATTTAATAGTACGCTTAAAGTATCATAAAAACTGGCCGTTTTTGTTTTCTTAATTAACAACGAAGCAAACTCGTAACGACTTTAAGCGGAACCTACTACACACGAATATTATTTCCTTCTTTTACAACGGAGTAACAGCTCTTTCTTAACCACTGTTTGAACAATAAAATAATACACTTATATTATGATATTCAGATATTTGAACATAGTTTGTACATACACTTCTCAAAAGAATTAAGGCATCACTTGTGCGAACCCGAAAAATTGGTCCCACTTTACGTGAACATAATTCCGTCAAAAATTGCCGTATTGATTATCTTCATCTCGCTATAACTTTGTAAAAAACCAACATAGCAACAATTTGAAACAGTGCCTCTGAAACTAGGGATTTCAGGCTTTCAAACCATTGTTTAACGATATCGATACGGCAATTTTTGACGGAGTTATGTTCACGTAAAGTGGGACCAATTTTTCGGTTTCGCACAAGTGGATCCCTTAATTCTTTTGAGGAGCGTATAACGTCTAATATGTTTTGTTAAATATATGGTTCGTTAAACGTTGATAATTCCATCCACTGCCGGTACAAAAAAGATCGTCGGTTTTCGACTTTGCCTGATTGTTTATTCTTTGTTGCGTCACGTGGCATTTATTGCCATATTAAACGGGTGCGGGCGACCCGATTGACCCGAAACGCGGAATTCTAAAGGACAAGCTGGATCAAAGGCTTGAACGAGTTTTTGCGAAGGGCAATCCAGGAAACGATCTCCGCCGAGATAGAGTCACTTAATTGGAGTTTAACGAGCGGGCCCGACCCGGTTGGCCGTGAAAAACGTCTCTCCGGCGACGCGGCGCATCGATGCAGTCCGAAGAGGAGGAGGAGGAGCAGGAGGAAGAGGAGAACCTTGGTGCAAGTGCAACGGTGCAGAGGTGATAATTACCGTTCGCGATTATCCAGAATGAAAATCGCTCTTACGTCGGGCGTCACGAACCGATGACGCAACCTCACGAACCGGTTCCCGAACCGACAATCTATTATTTTTCATTAACACCGTGCGGCACCGAATCCCTGCGATACCACTCGATCATTTACATAACGAAAAATCCAATCGACCTACATCGGGAGCCGTAACTTTTAAATCAATCTAACTCCATGTCCGAGCCGAATACATACATACTTTGATACCTGTGCCGATAAAATGATTCAAGATAAGTGCACATTTGTATAAAAGTCAATCCTTAAAGTGCGTTCATGTAAACTACAAGCATAATAGTATAAGAATGCTTTTATGTTTCTCATTGTTTTCTTTTTTATTTCAATCGGTTTCCATTGATTCCCAGTCGATTGTCGATAGAAATAATATGTACTCCGCTGTCGCGAGGGGGGAGCGCAAGTTAAAAAAAACGAGATCCCGGCTGATGCAATTATTACGATTACGAAATGACAATAGGGAAATCGAAATGAAAGGACCTTTCATGGTTCATTGGCACGCGCCGGTATTCTCGTTGCATTCCATGTCAGACTCCGGATATTGTTACTGCGGTCGCCGCAGACTAAACTGTTCTACCCCGATGTTGGAAAACCTTACACAACCCGGTATCCGGTGTACCCGATACTATTATGCTTTTTCTTGTATCGTTTGTCACTATGTATGTATGTTCACCGCGTGCTACCCATTTAAATCCCCCTGGTTCGTCTATTCTAACTCTGGCCACACTTTCTGGCTACTCGATCGTGGATTAAATGTGTACTATGATCAAAAATTCGTCGTGTCGGGTATGGTTTTAATCGGGAGAGCAACAGTAATACGTTGATTAAAGTCTCATTAAAGAATCGTTCGAAAGAAACAGGTTCTATGAAGAAATATCGCCTGTAGACGAAGTGAATGGTGCTTCGGTCCCGGAATTTCCGCATGCATGGACGCGCTACAGTGTTCTGGCCGATGCAGGAATAAAAGGTTCGACAGTATGGAGGAGGAAGAAAGTCGGTGCATCGGTTATCGTGGTCACGTACCGTAAAATCGATGACGGGAACGTGATTAAACTGTTGCGGCGCGGCGGTATCTTCGGTATGAAAATTCCGCACTCTCGAGAATGCATCAGTCAAGGACACACCGCTTCAGCCCGCTGATTATCTCGGCAATCCCTTCTGCTTTAACGAGGCGCTAAGTCTTAAATAATGCAATAACCGCGCTCGATTGATAAGGGCCAGGAGGGACGAACAAAAAGGAAACTCATTATTTACTTGCCGCTTTATTTCCACCCAAGTTACTCCTCCGACACTCTCTCACTCTTTCTCTTGCCGGTTCGTACGATCAGATTCACGTTACGTCACTTCAACCCCATTTAACAGCGAACAATCTTCTTCCGCGGACCGATACAACGCTTTTTCTCTCTCCTCATCTGCCTAACGACGTTCAGTAATTTTCGCCGGTGACACGCAATTATCGAGAGCCCGGCAGATGTTTGCGCGCAATCATAGGCGAGAACGATTAATTTATGGAGACGAGGTCCGGTCGCAGGCTACTTTTTGCCAGTGTTTTTCTTCCGGACAAACGACAAGCTGGATACAACCGTGCTGACCTGGTTCTGATCTTCAGTCGAGTAGTTATCGTATGTAAAATAATGTTAACGCGTCGCTTGACAACGATTATCCGAGATGCTTTTTAAAGATCCGTGATCGGCAACAATTTTTCTTTGTTGACTTGTCAATTATGACTAATGGACTCTGGATATCTTCGGGCGTTCAACAGAAAAACAGCTGTACGAGATACGAGGCTAATTACAACATCGATTTAACATTCCAAAGAATTACTCGGACGGTGGACCATTATTTTATAACTATACATGTAATCAATCATGTTTATAATTCCGATAAGACACGTGTTGAGCGAACCGGCACGTTTGTTCAAGTTAAAGGCAGAACCGTGGGATCCCCCGTGTAAATCCAGAGAGTTTATGGTAATCATCCCCCATTAAATTTCCCGGCCTGCGGACACGAAATAAAGAGCTCGCCGTGTTTTCTTATTTCGCGCAACATCGCCGGGCCCTTGTACGCTAATTAACCCCCTTCCGCAGAGTTCGCCGTATTTTCCAACGCGCTGAACCATAACGAAGAATTTACGCTTCTCACAGTCGCTACCTCTTCGAGGCTTCTTTCTTGTAGCGTTAAACAGCAAAAAATTAGCGATCTAACTGGCGATAGAGATCTGATTCCCACGAGCTAATAAGCAATTCAGTTTTCAAATCTATTCGCCAGACGACCGACAAACATACCGCAATTTCGCAGAGTAATTCGCAGAAACTGCGAGTCGTAAAGGAAACTCTCATTTTTGTAAAATGTCACATTTTTATTTGCTGACCATTAATTTTATAACGGTGGAGACCGAATAAAAAAAACACCGTTGATTGCGCCGACTGCGCACGTTTCCTTAGTATTTCGCGGATCTGCAAGTGCCATAAACGCGTAGAGATGCGCGGTGTGATAACCATAAAACTGTCGGCGATTGTGCAAGCAGATTTCACTAGTTGGCTCACAGAAACGTTTAAAAATTGTTTATGGCGCCGCTTCGATTCCAAATAATGCAATGAATAATTCAATTGGCTGACTTTCCGTGATGAAAAAAATATGGGGAATGTACGTACAGTAAGGAGCATAACTGATTCCACACACTTTGAATCAGAATAACTTTTATATGAATGGACCAAACGACTTGAATTTCTCTGTAAGGCTAGAAGAATTAGTTAATACATTACCGACCGGTGATCATTGCATAATTTTGAAAAATCCATGGTACATGGCTGAACACTTTTTAATGGAACCATCAATAGCAACATCAATTTTCATTGTGAACTAACAAATCACCCTGAGTAACATCATCTAATAGTTTCATTTAAGATTGCAATGTAAAAGAAATTTTCTATGCTTTCCTTTGGTGCAGCACAATTATTGAAAATCCTATTAACCTTCCGTTACTCGCGCGTATCTCACAGATACGCATACACATACAAAGGAGTATGTATGGTGGGCAGAAGCCGCGAGTAACGGAAGGTTAATAGGCTTCCGGTAGGTAAAGTGTTAAGTAAATTACGTCTAATAAATTAGTTGAAAAAATGCATTTGGTCGGAATCGTGAAAAACAATACTAAAAATTGATTTTTACAACTTGCTGGCCCAATAACGAAAATTTCAGAAATGTGTTTTGTCAACTGGTGTAAATTATGAATTATAAACAATCAAAAGAGTGGTAAAAAGGCCGAAAATCTTGAAGAATCGCAATTTTTGCCACTTTTGATTGTTAATAATTCGCAATCCAATTAACATTATTATTTTGATTTACACTAGTTGACCAGACACACCTTTTAAATTTTCGTTATTGGCCCAGCTAAAAAAGTTGTAAAAATCAATTTTTACTATTGTTTTTCAGAATTCCGTCCAAAAGGAATTTGTTCAACATAGTTTTTACACATCATTTACTAAACCAATTCTGCTAACCTCACAGAGAAGTTGAAGTCGTTTGGTCCATTCATAAAAAAGTTGTTCTGATTTAAAGTGTGTGGAATCAGTTATCTGAGAAATAATTCTGAAATATGGAAAATTGAAAATGCCACTCGGAATCGTCTCGGTAATATTAACTGAGCCAGTAGTTTTCAGCTCGTCTCAGTCAGTTGTTTTCTTTTCCCCAGATCTGCTTATCGGGGTGCCTAGAGCCCGCGGAGTTCCGTGTCCATGAGAAACCCTCTTCTTCTCCCGCGTCCTCGTTCGAAGACGAGCAAGTACCGTCGAGTGCCGTCTTCTAATGGCATGCACTCGAGAAGACCGACGTATGATAACACGCGGGGACAAGTTCTAACTCGAAAACAACGAGAGGAAAAAGAAGCCAGGAGAAAACGAAGGGAAAGAAGACGAAACACGTTCCCGTCGTTACAGCGTCGCGTTCCGTGTTTTGCTCGTTCGCGTCAGCTGGCAACACGCGTAAAAACAACGGCAATTAGGCGCACGACGCTGTTAGAAACCACACGCGCCGCGCCGATAAGGGAACAGGTGGGACATGCCCTTAAAAATCCGAAAAATCGTCGGGCCTCCGCCATTCAATTTATTTCGAATAATAATAATCTCTAAACAATCTATTTCTAGAATCTAAGACAGTTTCTTCCTGTAATTATCGATACGATGACGCAGTTCCTCGATCGTCTATAAAGACTCATTTTTGTCGTGATAAATGACATGTGTCAGTTATGTTCGTTTCTTAAGCAGATTTTTTTGGTGATGTTTGTATCCCTCCTTGCGCATAGATGTCGATTAATGACGAATACGGTAATGTAACGTGACGCATGGTTGGATACGGTGAGACTATACCAATTCAAATTTGACAAAAAGTTTACGTAAAAAAAAAAAGAATACACTCGTTATTCAAATTTCAAACCCCCTCTCTAAATGATCGCGTCGCGTTTTCCCGCGTCGCGTCGGATGGCAAGATCTCGGAAATAAATCGTGAGGCTGGTGAGTCAACGCGTTGCCCAGCAGTTTTGTGTGTGTGTTCGGCGAAATCGTTTGTCACATCGGTTCGGTGCCAAAATGTTCCACGTGCGATCCACCGGGAGTCGGGACACGATTGCTCTTCGGAGCGGTCAAGTTTCCCTCGTACCGACATCCGTTGTACACGTGCACCGGTTACATAACGCGCACGATGCACCCACCCACGCGGCTACGTGATTCTATTTTCGAGGGATGCGTTTCATTGTCGAAAAGCTGTGATCGACGCGTAAACCGGGGCCGAACAATATTTATTATCGTCTAAAACGCAGCCAATCGATCGCGGCGCGGCAACCCGGCTCTCGAGTTTTCGTCCTGCGGCGAATAATGCCACGCTAGAACGGGCTAATTGGTTCTAGAACCCGTTCTTTGCGGCACCTGACCGCCCTAGCATACGCTCGAACACGTGTGTGCTCACGGATAATCTTCTCTGAAAGCTTAGCTCTAGAAAAATGAACTGCATCGTTGGAAACGCAGTCGATGAAAACGTGAAAATAATCGTGCGGACACACGTAGGCCCGCACAGGCCCGTACAGGAGCGTATGGGCCCGTACAACCTTCCCTCTCTACGACGCTATTCCCTCACGCTCCACGCTTCCACCACGGATCGGACACGACACGTGACGTGACGCGTGCATCCGGTATTGGCAGAGAGTGGGTAATTTTTCTACTTTTCTGCTTCTTTCAGGTCAATGGAGGTTTTACACCGATTGTATCAGTTTCAGTGCTCGGTCTGTTCGACGAATAGAATTGTGGATTGTCCAGGATTCGGCAAACAAAATGCATGACCGGCGAGGCTAGTTCGTTCGAATCTGAAGCCGTCGGACGACATTTGTTCCATAACTCGAAGGACATTTCTCGGAAACGCACGTCTGCCTGGTCAATTGCACAGTTGACTCTTGGCCCTTGGCGTATTCTGTGCGATGCGACGCACGCCGCGCAGAGGGGCTTAGGCTAATCAGAGGAGGAGGCAATCGGAATTACCGATTACGTGGCCGCGTCCTCGGGATCGTTGGACATATTTCGAGATCGCGTCCAATCGAACTTCCGTTCCCTTCGAACGAGCCTAAGCGCGTGCGATACGAGTGCATTTGCACTAGAAGACACTGTCACCATCCATTACGTACAAGTTTTATTCGAACGTTGATATGTACTGTGAAAAATCACAGAAAATCAGAGACGTTCGTTTAAACAGCCTGTACACGATACATGAACAATTTTAGTTTGCAGATAAAAGAGGAATTTGCAAGGTACATATATCCTCAGCGCTGAAATAGCCCATCAGCTTAAAGAAAACACTCTCGCATCCCCTACCTCTTTAGCCCGTCCAATATTTTTAGCCGGCTTCGGTGTGTTCCTGTTCCTTTTAAAATTTAAAGGGAGACGGCCGTTGAACGTCGCGACCAATTTCGCGGCATTCTCGTCCATTTTTGGCGGATTAATGCCGGCATGCTTTCGCGTTCCGGTTTTATTAAATAATTTTATACGAGGCCCAGAAGCGAGCAGAGGCCCGCGCAATTTATCCTCGGCGTGCGCGTTAACCACCCGAGGCGTAACTTATGGCGATTAAAATATGTCACGCGAGATTACATGCAGCTACGTGCTCGTGCTCCTGCACCTCCACGAAAATATTCTCCGCCGTGTTTGTTGAAACTTGCAACCGTTGTTGGAGGTATTGCAAGAGACACTTGAACATTTTGGACCTGAGAAATTCGAATAGTACATATTATTCTTCTCCGTTCAAAGAAAAGTTCATTCAAAATCATTCAAAATCAAAGAAATTGTTTCTAACGATAGCGATGGTTGATCGATGGAAGAGTAAAAATTGATTTTTTCCCGGGCATGTGTGTACCGAGCTCGGCTCGTAGACGAGTCGGAATTTATGATTGAATGGAATCGTCTCGCATAGTTCCGCGACACCCATTGGGCAGCTATTCGCTCGCAAAAAAGGAGCATAAGCGCGTTCAAGGAATTCCAATGTCACGACGGAACAGCGGTTTCGTCGCCGCGCAATATATGTACATACACGACAAAGTGCCGATAACTTTGCACAACGAACAATCAACGCGACGATCCAATTTCGTCACGGAATTGAGTTTCGCCGATGTATCGATGCGTATCGATCTGTGTCGAACAATTGGACAGCGTCCATCGATCTTTGGATTTACTTAGCGCAGCAGCTCTCAACCGGTTCGCACGACAAAACCTACATTTTCAAGACACGAAAATTCCAGAAAATCATCCGAAGGATCAGTAAAGGCGGCTAATTCTGTCTCCCATTTCCAGAAAGCGTTCACTCAGAAGTATGTGTACGTATGTTTCCGACGATTAGTCTTATTGTTAACGCGCTCGGTTTTAATTGGTGGCGAAACGGCGTGAATATGGCGGCCGGATGGCATCGCGCGAGTCGTTTCCGATTAATCTCAGATTAGTTCCATCCAGATCCCGCGCAACACGATATACCACGCTCGAGCATAAATTCGCGAGGCTTAACAAGAAATTCATGGTCAACCAGGAGTGTCCCACTTTCCGACAATGTTCGTTGCACATGTCGACGTCTTATCTGGCATGGCATGTAGGCGTACGGGCATAACACCGCACATTCCCGGCAACGTGCTACTTCGGCGAACAAAGATGCAAATTCTAGTGCGCGCGCGAGCGCTCGCGGTGCAACGTCGAGACGACCACAAAAAAAAGTAAACCGAGCAAACTGCTGGTAATTAGCCTCTACTCGGCTGATCTCTCGACTTCGTAAATAGACATATTAATTTTTAAATTATTATTCCGGAGCTCGTCGATGAAATTGAACGCTGATCAATAACAAGACAATTAAGTTATTTTTAAGTTTAAGAATTTACCAGGTGTCATAAAATGCTTTGAACAAAGGACAGATCCCTGTATTTCCAACGTTATCTGTATTACACGTATTTCAAACACGTGTCTAAATATGGTAATCAGAATCTATGAAAGAAACAACATTACAGTTCAAGGAGCCATGGTCCTTTGTTTTAAGATATATGAGCACGATTCAAGACATTCTGAAAGAGTATCTTTCCGGGAAATATCCGCGTTCAGACTGTCTTCAGCAGATAAAAAAGCTCGCCAGGAAGCACGGGAATAAGCATGAGAAAAGGAGGTTCTTTTCCTCTTTAGAATCTTGTTACGAGAGGACATGAAAAATGACGGTTACCTAAGTGACCGCCATCTTTCGGTTTTCGCGGATATTACGAGAGTACGAGAGACGACGACCCCCTCCTGCCCCGCAGCCAGTGTCAATACGCTTAGTTATTAGATTGTCGGTGTATTATTTACATATTCGGGAGAAGAGGTATGCGAACGCGTTTGAACCTAATTGCCCTACACTGTTCCGCATTTAAAATCGTCGCGCGGACGTATCGATCCCTTATCTGGCGTAATACAGTCGCACGAATCCGATACTAGAAATTTCCGGTGTACAAGCATCGTCGTCGTTGTGTGGCCTAACCGTGTTATTTGAATAAACAGTGGCTGGCGGTAATACGAGTGCAAACGATCGCCTGCGACACGTATCGAGTGCCACATTCGAGCGGCACTTATTTTTCTGAACACGGTGTGCGAGCCGCGGACGCGTGAAAAACTATAATTAATAATAATTCGAAACTTTAACAAATCGACGAGCGCGGCACCGTTGTCCAGAAATACGAGCCTAATGCTGAGAGCCGATTTGTGCGGCAGAGATTCGAGCCTGCAGGTGCGCGTGCAGCAAAACCGCTCGAAATTATAACGCATCTCTGGTTGCAAAACTAATAAAAAATCTTCCCAAATTTTATTAATCGAGTTTCGATATCGTGTGTGCTCTATTGAAAAGAAAAGATTCATTTACATAGATCCTGTTTCCTTGACCGTTGTGTACAGGCGACCGGCACGAATCGAAGCAACTATTTATCGTACAGAGAGATCTTTACGATACATCGCCGATTATTATGAAATTGAGTGTCGTTAATAGTTGGTAACGATATTTCTGATCCGTGATCAGCGAACAGTGTTTTAGGGTATCGGTCACCGGTGACCGTCGCGCAATTCTACAACTATTTTCGCGTCTGAAGTTTATACATACTGACCGGGACAGTCTGCGATGCTGGATCGAAGTCAGGATAATCGGCTATTCCGTAGGTTTTGCCCGCGCGAATCCTGAAGGCACTTAGCGCGAGTGACGCAAACACACACAACCCGTCACAAGATCACGACCCGACAACTTCGCCAAGTCCGCGAACCGCTCCGGTGCCATTCGTACGACGACGACGGGAGCTAATGGTTGCGAGACGATACCCGTAACGATCGTTAAGGACAAACTTAATAATAGTAGCCGGATATTTACTATAGATCGCGAGTCATCCAATTGGCCGGTCAGAGACGAATTCATGACTCGCGGCCACTTTGCAAATATACATATATCGCCAGCGCCGAGCCAAAATCATCGCGAAACACAGGGAGGCGTGCACAGGCGCGCGCGGATTCGCCACGATACACACGAGGGAGGACGTGATGTGTTGCCCCGATGGGTATCGTGTGCGAACGCACCGCTTATCGTGATTTTCGATCGGCAATTAGAATTGCGTAACCCGCCGATAATTTGTTGGTCTGGATTTTGTCGAATCGAGCCGTGATATAACTCGTTTCTTTGGGTACATATTCAATTTGCCTACACGACGACGCAGACTGAAA
>CM052286.1:4015790-4053003 GCA_028455765.1 Lasioglossum oenotherae | reverse complement strand
TGGTCGACTGAAATTTGTTGTTTCTGTTACAGATTCCGAAGGAAAAGAATCAATGGATACTACTCGATGCTACTCATCGGTGCTTTCTTCAAGCAGGAGAGGACGTGAGCGTAAGTACAATTAATAAATATTCAACTTTAATTATTTAATTCCTATTGAGTCTAAATGCATTTATTCCTTCTGTTACAGAGCTTTAACGATATAAAATATTTTGAACTTGTTGCCTAATATGCTGCCCAATGCTGGATTTATTAGAACTCTAACGCAGCTGCTCATCCTTCCAACAAGTAGTAAGTGAATAAACAACTGTCTTTTTTATTGTTATACTTCTTTCCTAGATAATTTAGACGAGTACAGTGACCGCGAGAACGCCAGGCGTTTTCGCGGGTAGTATGTACGGTAAATTTTTCTATAGATGCGAAGGCCTCGGGGGGATTTCTTCGCATCTATCGCATTTGGTACTACTTTTTGAGCTTCAAAGGCCGAGCCGAACGTGGCCGAACGTAGAGAAGGGCAGCGCTTGTAAAGAGAGACCACGGCAACAGTCGATGCGACGGCAACTGTCCGCGTCTCTTTCTTTCTGATGCGCTGTCCCTCCTTGCGTTCGAAACTCTCATCATCGATTAAACCACGAAGTACAGTTGAAATTATATGGTCTTTGGTATCATTTTGCATTAGAAAAATGCCAGGAATATGTTGCTGGAAGTCCAATAAAAAAATAATGAAAAATAAAGCAGATTAAATATTAGTATTACATTGTTGTGACGCACGGGCGTTTGAACTGTGCCGACGACTGCGACTCTCCGCGTCGCGTTAGTAGTGGTTTACACCGATATACCGAGCCGAGATCAGATTACTAAGTTGGGGCGATATTTTTTTCGCGTGTATCGTACAAAAATTTTCGCATCTATAAAAAATTTACTGTAATTTGTTTCCTAGCTAGGTAGGGTCTTTTTGTACGTCATGTTTCTGTTTTTATAAATCAACAATTTCATAGTTTGGAACACAATTATGTATTAGAGTCACATTTTATCATTGACATAATCGTTTATATTTTAAAATTATATTTTGAATTGCTCAGAAACATTAGATTAGATACCACGTACAAAATGACGATTCGAGACGGATCGATTCTTTTGACAAAGCAAAATTACTTAATTAATTAATCTTTGACGATTACCTTACACTTAGTAGAGTACTTTTTCATTATTTCGAAAGTTTGCTGTGTCGAAAGGGTCGTCCGAGGATTTTCAAATACATATATTCACAAGGTATCAGGATAAATAAATTAATAAATGATGATCTTCATTTTTTTTTAGAATCTTTTCAGTCTTTTCTTATGCGACGATAAAATTCCATTACCATCTTCTCTAATTAAATATTTAATTTGTAAATTAACATTAATTATATCAAGAACATTAGCCCGTATAAAATCTAACAAATTCTTTTAGTTAGGATTTTCAGGATATCAAGATCCCTGTTCGTTGCTCGAATCCTCCCGCGTACCCAGGTGCTGCTCAGGAGGGTAGGAGCAACGGGCACATGGAATATTGTTTTTTAATCGTATATGTGTGGCGACTGACAATGGTTAGTGCATCGTGCACGACGTATTTTTCACTTGTGTGTGTGTGTGTTGTTAGGCAGTGGAATTGCATCGGTTGTTCAAACTATGTAGATTCGGTAGCGCATATTCTTGTCGATCTGTGACACGCTACATGGATCTTCGTGGAATATGTGTGTGTGCGCGCGCGTAACTTTCTCAATTGATTAAGAATAATGTGCAGGATTCAGAATAATTTAATTCAGTGTCAACTTAGATGTTCTTTCGATTTATTGATTTATTTCGCAATGATAACTACCATTGTCAGTTGATTTCAGAAAAAACTGGTACTGTAGTGGGCCAGAAACCGATTTTTTTGGACAAAAATCTGCCGACAACTCAGTTTTTCATCGATTCAATTGGAATTTTTTAAAAAATGTACGCGAAGGACTATACTTTGATGACGTGCTGCCCGAAAATCGTTAACTGTCACAATAAATCAAGAATCCTTATCTACAAAACCCAATAACTCCGATACTTCATCAGCCCATACCATAAATTTGCATGTCCCAGCTAAGTTGCCGACACTTCTTAACCCTGTTACGAGGCAGGGCCGCGAGCATCTTGAGTGGCCGGCGAGGTGTTTATACGCGAGGAATAAGATTTTAATTTGTTAGTAAGCGCGGACGAACCCAATGCGTAATTGGGGAGCCGCTGGGAATTGAAGATTGCGAGGACGAACCTGATACGATTGTCAGGGAGCTGCTAGGATGCGGACGAACCTGATTCGATTGTCAGGGAGCCGCTACGGTAGTACAGTTTTCGTGGACGAACCCAAAGCGTAATCGGGGAGCCACTAGGTGCGATGATCGAAGGTGAACCTGAGGTGCAATCTGTGGACGGCTAGGAGGCAGTAGAACAGCGCGGACGAACCCAATGCGTAATCGGGGAGCCGCTGGGAGGTTGGATGAAGGCACGGACGAACCTGATACGATTGTCAGGGAGCCGTTAGGAAACATTTATTATTTATTAAATTACAACTCTTAAGAAATAGGTTCATGGAAGCAAACGATAAAAGTCTTTCGACTGGAGCTGAGGATGGTAGAGCAGTATCAGTACGAAAAAATATCTGCTTTATAGCGGTGTAGGCTTCAAGCATTGAATAAGAAATCGATTTATCCGAAAAATAATTACTAATTTGTAACTGAGCTTTCGTTTCTTTTTCACATTCAGCATTCGCTCTGCCTCCGTCATCCGCGAATTTAAAAAGATTCAAATATTGCACAGGTGCGCTATCTCCGCCCTCCAAGAAGCATAATAAATAATAAATATTTCCTAGTGAAAACTACATTGTCAATGTAAGTGACAAGTGAGCCTATTTCTTAAGAGTTGTAATTTAGTAAATATAATAAATATTTCCTAACATATGCTTTTTGTTTGTTCTTTTTAGACATTTCCATTGAGTAGGTATCTAATTACCTTTTTTCAGTGCCATTTTAGCGTTAAGTAATTGCAATTACCCATTACAATTACTTGGAAATTGCAGAAATAAAATTACAATTACATGTAATTGTAATTGGTAATTGCAATTACTTTGGCTCAACCAGTAATTGTAATTGTGGACCACAATTACATAATTGCGATTACCAATTACAATCACATGTAATTGTAATTTTATTTCTGCAATTTCAAATTACAGTAATTGGCAAGTAATTGTAATTGTAATTGAAATTACATTTTGTTCAACTTTGCTACACCATTCCATAGAAATCTAGGAACGCGGAAGTTTCGAAAACGCGCCATACCGTTTGAAAGGCGACACGCAACCGGTAATTGATGGAAAGATGAAGGTACATAGCTGTAACGAAAGCGCGCGCTTTACACGACAATTCGCGAAGAATGCGAAGGGAGTCCGGAGAGGAGAGCAGTTCTGTTTTCGAATATGCCGCCGAGTCGATTTAGTGTGTCGAGGTGACTGTGGGTGGCGTTGACTGGCCGTGGCATGAATTGAATGTACGCGAGAAACTCAAGCGTCCGCAACGCTAAAGCCGCCAGTTCCGGGTTCGCGCAACGCGCACGCGCCGCACGTTTATTATCTTCTTTCTGTTCAAGTGCCATTTCATTGCATGCAGTGCAGTCTATAAAACAGAGAATGCGTTCTCGGTGGATCTCGAGTTTCCTATCACTTATCGTCATTCGTAGCGTATAAACATAACAGCACGCGGTCATTAACTTACAAATTGTTTACGTGTCGCGCGCGCGGGTACAGGCACATGAGAGCTGGCTGATATCGGCGTCGGGATGCTGGTTACTGCTGGTTACTGCTAGAGGAAAAAAAAACCGGATCGAGAGAACCATTGTAAGCGTCGCACGGGCTTTCAGGGTTTCGGGTCGTATATTCTGTGCATCGTCAAACACCGAGGCAAAATGTCATGCAGCTACGCGGACGGGCTCTCGCACTACGAAAACAAAGGAGTGCTGGGTCTCGAAGAGGTAAAAAAAACTCCATTGTTACTGATCGTTTGGCGGGAGTCTATCGGTCATCCGCGCGACCCTTTCAACTTTGACCCTTTGTTGTTTCGTCGAGTCTGTCCGTCTCCGTCCCGTCCCCGTTCTCGTTCTCGTTCTCGCTAGCTTGCTCGCTCTCCCTCCGCTGGTTCCTCGATCTTTTTTTTTCGACTCGGCTTTTTAATTCCCTCTATCGTTCGTTGTTTTCAGCGATACGACAGCGTCGAGGCGTTACGACTGAAATGCGGTCTACTCGCCGATTGGATAAAAGCGGCGCGTCACGTCGTTGTTCACACCGGCGCCGGCATCAGCACTGCTGCGGGCATTCCGGATTTTCGGTGATTATCATTTGTAATTTTTCGCTCGAATCCCCACCCTACTTCTATGTATTTCCATCCCCTCCCGCCGCCACACCGATGGCCCATCATATTCCGATCTGTTGTGAGCCCGAAAGCGCCACCGGTCAATTCTTTTAAATTAATCAAGCGGGAACGGGAGCCGCGAAGAAACAACCGGAATCCGTTTCGTTTCGGTCGCGGTGTCCACCATTGTTGTGCGCAGCTTTGGTGACGATCATCCGTCCCGAAACGGATCATGAATTCACAGGCACACACACACACACGCGCGATCTCTCTCGCCAGATTCCAGGCGAAATTCATTTTCTCCCTCTTTTTTCGAATAAAAAAACATTCAACGTATATCCGAAAATGTTTGATCTTTGATCGTCACCTCGTATTATTAATGAGCTTTTAATAAATCAAAACCCCCGATATAATGTCTTTCCAAGTTAACCCTTTGCAATCGGAGCTATTTTAATTCGAAAATTATACATTCCTTCCGACCTAGAATATTTCCATTCTCTACGATTTTTTAAAAATTTGGTGGATATAAAATTGGTATAGTACCTCGTTTGGTAATTTATTGGTAGGCCGCGGATCTTTATGCGTTTATAGCAAAATTGTGAAAATCATTAAGGGAAGAAATAGTAATTATAATTTGCATGGTCAACGTTTGATATTATAGAGGTACAAACGGAGTGTGGACATTAGAACAGAAAGGTTTGAAACCTGCGATGAGCATCTCCTTCGACGAGGCGATACCCACCAAGACGCACATGGCATTGAAAAAATTGGTGGAAGCCAGTGAGTATAACGAACCTGGAACAGTCGTGCACCGATAATATTGAAACCGATACTATTCCATTGTAGAAAAGATAAAGTTCATCATAAGTCAGAATATCGACGGTTTGCATCTACGGTCAGGAGTGCAGAGACAACACCTGGCAGAGTTGCACGGGAACATGTTCACGGAACAATGCGACAAATGTGGCAGGTTGATATCTTACCATAGAGATTATGCGCAGCATTTACAAGAGAGATAGAGAGTGACACATTGTTTTCATTTCAGACAATTCATTCGGAATTTTGCAACGAAAAGCGTGGGCAAGAAATCATTAGACACTGTTTGTAGATCGGAACAGATAGGCGGTCGTCCTTGTCGTGGCCGCATGCACGACACCATCCTCGATTGGGAACACAACTTGCCAGACAGCGATCTGACGTTGTCCGATCTGCACTCTAGGTAACACAACGTTTTCGTGTCGATAAAAATGTTGATTTACTCGTACGTTATGTTCCATGTTATGTAAACACGAAAGGTGGAAATCTGGAGATGTGCGCAAATTTTGACAAGAAGAAAATTTACCAAAATCATATCGTCAAGAGAAACACGGTGTAGTCATATTGGAAACGTGACTGCTTCTTTGTTAATTCGCTAAAAATTTCATCCTTTTTTTGCGAACAGATGAAAAGAAGAGCGCCTAAATGTTTCACAGTTGTTGAAGTACAATGTTAGATGTTAAAAAATTTCGATACATCTACGCAAGTATGCGCAGAACAAAATTTTTGGAAAGCTTTCGTTGATCAGAAAATCCTATCTCGGTGTCTCTCAGGTTTCAGTTGACAATTATATTTCATTTAAAACGGTACCGGGAAACGCCGTCCGGAGTAAAACTAACTTGAGAAAAATACAATTACAGTGTGGCTGACTTGAGTATATGTCTGGGGACGACGTTACAAATTATTCCCAGTGGTAATCTGCCTCTGTACACCAAAAAGTATGGAGGCCGGCTAGTTATATGTAATCTACAACCTACGAAACATGTAAGATAACATATTACGTAATTAATCCGAATTCCCCGCACCCTTTCTACATACTAACCGATAGATTAATAATTTAAGGTTGCTCCTATGTAAGTTATTCGATGATCGTTACTCGAAGAATCGGCGCGTTCGACTATAAAAACAATGTCTTGATTTTAGGACAAAAAGGCGGACTTGATAATCAATGGCAACATCGACGATATCATGGTCAGCGTGATGAAAAAGCTGGGTCTCGAGATTCTGGAGTACGAGAGCACAATGGATCCGACACGAAACTCCGACACAACGTCCAAGGAAATGGACTGGACAATACCGACCAGCAGGATAAAGGAGATGAACGTCCTGTACAAGAAAGTCTGCAAACCGATGAAGAGGAAACGGAAGACGTTTATGTACGAGAGAGAGCGGACGGAGGTGGCCAAACGGGACGCGAAGTCGAAGAAGCCGGCGTTCATGATGAACCAGGACATAAAGACGGAGGAGGACCCGTTGAATCCGTCGACCATAGAATGCAACGAGCCGGTGGTCGGCGACATGAGCAGTAATTCCGTCAAGATCGAGCAAGACATCAAGGACCAACTAGAGCCGTTCGAGGAGTTCTCGACGGAGAGCGTGAGCCAGCCGGACCCCGATTTACAAGTGTCCGACATACTGTAGCATGAAGATTTCAACATATGGTGATCTTGACGACCTAATATTCTTGTTGAGGGATCCTTCCGTCTTGGAGGCTTGAAAATAAACTAAAAATTCGAGCAGCCTTTCTCCTGTTAGATCAGACGAAAAAAAGGTTTGTGAATTTCGGGATAGTTGCGACTCTTGACGGTTCCTCTGTAAGAAATCTGATGGATCACCGTCGTGTTTTCAAGCTCCGAAACGGGAAGATCCCCTTAGTTTTCAGTCCACGTTCAACTTATCCACGAGTGCATATAGAATGGATGTTATATCTGTATGTGAAGAATGCCTAAAGTGCTACTGATTTGTTTATACGGAAAATGATACCGCAGTACATGAGTAAAACAGAGAAAGGTTCACGGAGAATTGTAACAGAAGTTCGGTAAATCGCTTTTATCGTCAGAAGCCAGAGAACGTTGCGCAATACGTGTACATATGTGTAGTAGTAATTTCGTGGTCGCTTCATGTTTTGTCCGCTTGCCCCATTACTCGAGCGTGTGTACAAGCGTAGTTCTTGCCACGAAGGTCAGTGCTTCAGCGACTAACGTTGTATCATACTTCCGACCTGCGCATAGATGCATGCACAACATCATGGGTTCTTTCCATTGTCGTAGTACATACATCGTCTAACGTTATGTACTTAAGATGATTTATTTAGGATCGTTTGTGACACGTTGATGGGGATTCCGCGTAGATCTCCGAGAAGAGATGTGTACTTACCGGTAACGATATAGTCAGATGACGAGTCCCAATCTAACTTTCTAACATGAAAAAATCACCGCGCACAACTTAGACATTCTGATAATATGCTGAAAGAGGCGTCGAATGAAATGAACCTCGAGAAGAGACCTGCGAAACTGTTGTTATATCATTGTTTGAAAAGTTGCAAAAATTTCAAAAAATAGGCTCAGAAGAACAACTTCAGAATGAGGGTGATTCTAGCAACGATTTCCTTCACAGTTCAGTGTTCTATCTGATTCGATCGTTACCCGCTAGTACACGTATTTCATATTACGTTTAAGTGCGTTTAATTATATATATATATACACTGTTCGTGTTTTCTGAAACTGTGACCAATACTTCCGGAGGTTGTTCGATGATTGATGATGAGCGATTAAGGAAGTTCTATAATGATGTTTTAACTGAGATACTCGTTGCTAGCTTGGACCGTTTAAGATTGAGATCTTTTTAATAGAAAGCTCCGTACGAGCGTCGATGTTGTTTGGTCATTTGATAGTTAAGTGTCTCTTTCTCGTTAAACGCACACGTTTGTACAATCGCGACACAGCGATACAGATCTCTCTCCTCCAGGAACGAACGTCGTACCAAGTAATAGATAACGATGATGTTCGCTCACTGTGACGATGTATATGTCCGCGTGAGCGACTCGGAAAAAGGAAGTGCAAATGGTTTACAAACTACAAGAAAAAAAAAACAAATATATAATTCGAATAAGAAGAAAAAGATATATAAGCGAGTCTTTCTTATATCGGCATTCGACGCTATTCAGTCGATAGCGTGGTTTACAGTAGAACGCAGATTAGTGAAACGTGTAATATTTATATGTACATAGCGATGCGCGCTTGGTTGCTCCTAATAATTTATTACTTTAATTGACATTATTTACTGGACGTTACTATTAGTGAAATATTATAGCATTCGACGGGAAATAAAACTATGGAAACGGGATCTCGGCGACTATGTTATCCACTCCCGCCTTTTAATTTGGCTCTGCGTGCTTGTCACTCTCGCTAATTTATAATTAAAGTCTCTCTCTCTTTCTCTCCAATATAAGTTGAACTTTAAATTGTTTTCATTCTATCTGCTGTTTGAAATTGCACGTACAGTGACTCCCACTAATATTCGGACACTCTTAAAAACACCATAACTTTTTTAATATTGGAATATACGACTTGAAATTTTTGGAGAAGTTAGAACAATTGGGTTGCTACAGAACGTGACAAAAATTTATGAAAAAAACTGCAAGTTGTCGGAATTGCAGAGAAAATACTAAAAGTTGTATTTTTCAACTTTTTTATGTGGGCTTATATGGAAAATTTAGAAAACACGTTTCGTAGATCTGTATCAATTAAACATATTATGAAAATTTTATCAAAATCCGTGGACGTTGTAATGAGCTACAAACGTTTAAAGATGGTAAAAATTGCAGTTTTTCACGATTTTCGGCCTCCAACTGCAGTAATTCTAGGGATTCTTACATCTTTCAATGCCCGTCGTTTTTTCCTGCATCAACCGATTTCTATGAAACTTTCGCAGTGCGTATAATTGATACAGATCTACAAAACGTATTTTTAAAAAATTCAATATAGACCCGTATAAAAAAGTTGTAAAATGCAACTTTTAGTATTTTCTCTACAATTCCGACCAAATGCAATTTCTGAAAAATTTCTTTTCACATCCTGTAGAAAACTAGTAGCTTTAGCTTTCCAAAAAAGTTCAAATCGCATAGTTTAATATTAAAAAGGTTATGGTGCTTTTAAGAGTGTCCGAATATTAGTGGGAGTCACTGTATACCTACTCGTTTTTGCCATAAACGTACAAATCCAACGACAGTGGATCGATAGTTGTTTGGGCTGTGATTGATTGAACAACGTTTAATATGTCTTTGATATCGTATATTCTTATTCATAGGCAAAGTTTAAACAAGGATACAACTTAATCATGTACACGTGCGCTACAATAATTACTCCATAGCTTAAATCCTCTTAACTCGAATCAAGAAAAAACGTCACTCCAAAGATTCAAACGCGTTCTCGCCTCTTTAACAAATAGATCTTTATCGTTTATATATTGCATAATTTCTTTACGCATATCTCGCTAACCAGTCGTGGTGCATCAACGTCGAACACAGTTTTTCAAGGAGCGTTTCCTAATTCGTCGGAGTCAATTAAGTATGTACAGTCGCGCCAAAACGATCGCATTCTTCGATTATTCATTGGAAAACCATTGCAACGCCGCGCCGCGCCGTCTCGTATAGATCAAGATACTCTCGGATCAAATGAGCAACTAGAATTACGAGTTCGAGAGAGACAATTCTCTTCCGTGTAGGCGGTTCTCCTCGCAATAATGTTTCGCAAGGATCTAGAAAAAACACCGATTCAAAGTCAAATTTCGAGAACAATCGCTGACACCCGTTTTCGCAAACATTCTTTTACATTAAAACGCAGGTTCGCATGGTTCGTAGTATTTGGTTTTGGCGATCGATACGACATCGAATCGCTTCTACGTGACCCGGACTTCGGCGCCACGGGTCATGATTATTGGTCGAAGCGAAAGTTACATTGTTCGTACATATTATAAATGCGACACGGATAAACGCGCTACGGGTTCGATGAGAAGTCGCAAGAAATATCTGAGCCAAGAGCGTGGCGAAGTATCGTGGTGTGATGAGAAGAAGATCCCTGACAGGACTAAAGCGGTCACACATACCACGTAGAGTGTGACGTCGAAGCGTAAGCATTGGGACTACGGGAGCGTCGGAGCCCCTGCGCCGTTTCCGGGGCGCTTCTTCTCATTTCACCAGGGTATGACTTCCAGTCATCCCGAAGAACTTTCGAAACTCGAGAGATTTTCGCGAGCATACGTCGAGTCACGCGCATCCATTTCCACTACAAAAGAATAAATACAATGAGTTTAAAAAAGAGAGACGTAGATCGGAGATGGGGTTAGAGATCTATAGGAGAAGAAATAGAGGAAGAAGTATTGAGAGATTAAGAGGTAACACGCGCGTTCTCGTGTGTACGAAATGCAAAAAGGTACTCCACCGATGTGAAAGAAGGGATTGCACGAAAACAGAAAGAAAAACAGAGATAGAGATAAAGAGAGAGACATGGTGAGCGAAAGGAAAGGAAAAAAGATATGTGCTAGGAAATACAAATAATTGTTTATCGGCTCGGTTCGATCTGTAGTCTGTCCGCGAGCGAACCGTGGCTCGACTATTTGGTAATTGCATTTAAATAACCGTTACTTCGCGGAAAACTTATCAATGTGGACAATTAGGCTATCTATATACAAGGATATCTGTACGCGAATGGATAGAAATCGATTACTACATATGTATATGTATATTTATATATATTTATATTGTATATATGTATATATATATATATATATATTTATATATATATATATATGTTGTATAACTTTTCTATATTGCTTTATATGTTTTCCGTGACTTCGTTCCGCGAATCGATGTTATCGAGACATTCGTCAAGGTCATCCTCACGCGAGAAAGATGCTCTATCGAATCGCAAACGTTGAGTACGTGATAAACAATAAATAGAAGTACGTATATATGGCTAACTTAATTCGTTGTGTAAAACGCGTCTTTGGGATTTATCAGTACGGCCGGGGCAAGCAGACGGAGCGTCGTTGTCCGAATTTAGTCTAACAAGGGGAGGCCGAGAAACGTGAAACACGGATTTTAATGTGTCTCATATACATATGTCGTAGGGTAGTTGGGTCGAACCAGAGTTCCCAAATGAAGGGGAAGAGTTACCCTCTTTCTGCGAGAGTACCGGATCCATGCGCGAGAGAAACGAACGCGCCGCGTGATCGAAGAGAAGGGTAGAACACGAGTCTTAATCTGGCGACTCTGGGTCCAACATCGAAGCGTTTCTAAGATATTCATAAAGAAAGATGCTGACGATTTGAAATACTGAAATGATGTCTACTAGTGTGACAACGATTGGCCGTGCTCCCATAGACGCTGGTGGCACAGTCAAGCTATTGCCGGTTCGATTCCCAACGAGCACAAATTTTGGTGATTATACATCGGAACATATGTTACTTTTCGAGATGTTCAAACAAGTAAAAAATGTTATTTTCAACAAATTAGTTTTCCCAGCTCGCTGGAAATTTAACCGGCGAAAGTTTAAAGGCATCTTTATCTATTCATATCTTACAAGCGTTTGCGCGTCAACCTAACTTTAAAACATATGTAGTTGTGACACGTACACAACATCATATATATACATGTATATGTATGTATATATACCTATACATATATTTAATAAACTAAAGATATTACTTAGTACAAACAGTTTCCGGCTCGCTTCGTTATAATTTGCACTTCTATGATTCACAATGAGAGATGCTTGTTATGTCCCGACGTACGACACCGACCACTTCTATGTGTATATCACTCACACGTGCGCCTATTTAGTATGTACATATTACACATATATATATATATATAGAGAGAGAGAGAGAGAGAGAGACACGCGCAATTACAGACTACTGCAATTCGAAACTCCCGCGGCTTTCGATTACGATATGTAGGCACATTATCGACGGAGGAATGCCATTGAGATCCTACGATCGTTGGCCAGTTACACTATGATACGAGCGGTGGTACCGTGATTCCGAAATCGATCGTTTCCTCCTGTTTCGATTGCGTGAAACCCGATTAGATGTTTTTGCCGTTCATTGCTAACCCCTTACTTGTACGAATCAAGAGTATCGTAACTTTTTTTAAAATTCCGACTCGAATCGAGGGAAAAAAGTTTTTGCTGCCCCACCCACCGATGTTGTCAGCGTGATCTTTAGGCTCCCCCTCCACCATCAAATTCCCCTTTCGCGACTCTCTGCACGAGAGAAAGGAACGCTATGGCCACTCATCCCATCGTGCAGAGAGTCGTCGCTGGTGTCAAATCGAGACACATTTAGTAGTGGAAGGGGTAGAATTTTGATATATAACCCTAAATCAGATGTAGTTCTCGATAACTTTCTGCAGAACTGTGGGGAACGAAGACATAAGACATCGGCAGGCCTGAATTAGAAGATTTTTTGTCTTTTTTTAATTAGCAAATGATACATTTGCTACGAGACGCAAAATCAGTGGTGGGATTCGAACCCTAATGGTATTTACAAGGGGAAAGCACGGGTGCTGCTCTCACTCTTGGAACGATAGTACGCGAAGATCATAGCGGTACGATCTCGTGTGAAAAACTTTAAAAAGCAAGTTCCATTCCAGAGAAATCCAAGAAGGTCGTGTTATGCTCGCGTACTATCGTTCCAAAAGCGAGACAACAACCCATGGCTTCATCTTGCTATTAGCTCATTTTAGCTACTGATTTTAGCTAATGGATGCTTGTTAACGCTTTGAGCCGCAACAGCGCAACGTCTTCCGTTTTTGGAAGATGCGGCACTCAAAGCGTTAACAAGCTTTCAACGTGCTGTTTAACATGCTGAAATAAGCTCGACGCCGTTCCATGCCCGATATCATTATACATATACATATGTATAGATTTAAGAACATAATAGTACTATCTGCATTGTATTTGCAATGCGTAAGAAAGATTTTTCTGAAATTTGTAAATAAAGAAACTTTAGAATATATTATTGTATATAAAAAAGAAAAGTATTCTCAACTGTAGTGTTCAAGAGCTCATCTTTAAATTTGAATCCCATCACCGGTCAAATATCATGCGACACAAAACAGTGCGACTAACAAACGAAAAAGTATCGTCGCTGTCTTGTAACGTGGTACATACTCGGAAGGAATGCGAACGGAATTCGCCAAGAAACCATATCCGACTGGTCAGGCGCACTCGGTCGCATTTCGTAATTCGCCGAGATCACGATTATCACACTGTACCAGACAGCGACGGTACTCTTTATAATCGGTAAAGCTATCAGCAAATTGAAAACTGTATCGGCAAGTTACATCGAGGTACCACGCGATCGAACTTTCATCTATTTATTGTATATAACTAAGAATAAGAACACTACAGTGTTTTCGGTTGAGGATCAACCCAGTGATGCGGTCGACCAGTCTCCGAGGAGGTAATTATCTAAGGCACGATCGTGAAATGTTGTTGAACAGCGACTGCAGTTTTTCACTCGTGGCTGTGTTTCACCCCGAGAAGTTTGGCTGCGTCGTCGGCGGTCGCTTGAAGCACTCTGTCCATAAAGGTCTTATCCCTAATCCCCAATAGATTCGAGATTAGGTCGGTGTCGGTGTTCTCGCTGGCTTCGGGATTCGCGTTTTGCGGAATACTAGCCAGCTTACCCGTCAAAGTTGTCAGCTTCTCGTACGGATGGAAACGCACGAGCCCGCTGGGCGCGGCATCCCCCGTTACAACCGGTGCCATGTTTGGCAACGATATTCTATCCTGTATCCTAGGGTTTCCAGAGTTTGTAGCTACCAGAACCGGCGATTGTTGCTGTTGACTCCTCGGCGCGATGGTAGGCGGTTGTGTCGGCGCGTTCTCTTCGTCCCCGCTGGTGCCTACGTACATCGTCGAGTCCACCGACTCGTGCTTCTTCCTGTGTCGCAGCATGCTGTGTTTCAGCGTGAATCTCCTGCAGCAGATGTCGCAGGAAAACGGTCTCTCGCCGGTGTGCGTCCTCATGTGTCGACGGAGGTCCTCCGCAGACCAGAAGCGCCTCATACAGAAAGCGCAGACCACCTGGAAATGTTGGAAGAGCCAACTCGTTTAGTTTACGCCGGAATTCTTCGTCAATCACACATCTATTACAGAACAAGTTGTTTAGAGACTGATCACGGGATACGGGGACATCGGTAGATCTTTGTTTGTCCGTACCTCGGTTCGGGCATGGAGCTAGTTTAACCCTTTGCACTCGGTTGTCCCCTCTGAGGCACCACTAAAAATTGCTGTACCATTATTCAAAATATTGTTCACACTATCAAATATATCGGTATCTAATCGATTATTAAACATTTAGTTATTGTATGAGGTACTATACCAATTTCATATCTACAAAATGTTAAAAATCACAAGGAATGGAAATATTCTAGATCGGAAAGAAAGTTTATATAATTTTGCAGTTAAAATAGCTCCGAGTGCAAAGGGTTAAACTATTATCGAAACGATTGGACCTCCGGTTGGTCCGGAGGTTCCCCAAACGACCCATCCCTCACTGTGTTCGGCTAAACGAAGTTCCACCATAGACGATTCGACCAACAACGAGTGCTTACCTTTCTATTGCTGTAGTCAGGGAATCGGCCTCTCTTCTCTTCGCCGTCGCTGTGGTGCTGAGAAGGAGGCGGCTGCTGATCCTCCACGGTGTCGATATCCATGTCCAGGGCTCCCTTAGCCACCAGCATCTCGTACGACCTTTTATGATTGACTTTGATGTGCTCCAGACAATCCTGCCTGTCGGAGAATCCGCAGTCGCACAGGTGACACTTGAACGGGACGTCGCTCGGTCCAGGCGATGATCTCGGTGACGGTCTTCTGGACCTGGCCGCGTCGTTGGTGGACGGCAAGGTGTTCAAGTTCGTCTTTGGTAGTCCCGACACCGAAGCGATCTCCATGCTTTCGGAGACGCTGGACGACTGGCTGTCGTAATCGGTCTGTTCGTTCTGTTTCGAGCATTCTTGAGGACTGTTCTGAGGTTCGCTGGATGGGGTGTCGGACCTGGACTTGACCTTTCGCGCGTGCTTCGTCGATCGATGCTTCTTCAGGTTGCCCAAAGTGGAGAAGGTCGAGCTGGGGCATTGATTGCACTTGTACGGCCTTTCGGGCACGTTCCTCATCGAGAAGGAGTTGCTGTTGCTGATCGCCGCTTGGCTGTCCGGAGACGAGGAGTTTCGGACCCTGCGGATCTTGTTCGGGTTCGCCTTGTGCTTTCTCAGCAAATGGCGGTCGCAGTTCGACTTGGTGGTGAAGAGCAGCGAACAGTGCATGCACTGGTACGGTTTCTGTCCGGTGTGCGTCAGAATGTGTCTTCTTAGAGACGATGTCCAAGGGAACGGCCTCTCGCAGTACGGACAGATCACTCGGTTCGGAGCCATCGAGTACGCGGACTTCTTCTTCATTTTTTTCTTCTTCTTCTTCGACGAGGGACTTTCAGAGTTCAACGAGTTCACGGAGTCCGACTTCTCGTCGCTGCCGGAGTTGTTGCAGTCGCTGTTCGACGCGACCAATCCTTCTTCGTCGCTCAGATACTGAGGTTGGAACTGCTGGTATTGCTGCGAGGCATTGTCCAACAATTCCGACACGCTAGCCAAGTCAGTCGCACCGTCTTCAGCCTTCTCCGACCTCTCTTCCTCCTGTTCAGGCTTGATCGTTTTCTTATCGCTCGATTCGTTCATCTCCGTCGTCGACGGCTCCGCCTCGTCTATCTTCTCCTCGTCCTCTTTCTCGTTCTCGTTCTCGTTCTCGTTCTCGTTATTGCTGTTCGTAGACTCGGGTCTATCGGTCGTGTCCTCTTTAACGCATTTCTCGGCATCTTCTTTTATCTCTTTTACAACCTCTGATCCTTCTAACTGGCCCCTCAACAAACTGGTGCACTTCTCCTTCTGAGATTCCTGCTCCTTCTCCTGCGGGCCCTCGTCGATCACCAGCTCCTCCTCGGAATGTTCGTTGTCCTCGATCTTGTTCGCCTTGAGCTGCTGCGCCAAGATCGCATACTTGACCTGATCAGATATGGGGTGCTTCGCGGGGTACTCTCCACTCGATTGATCCGCCTTGGGCAGGATGGTAGAATACGACTGGGTCAGCTGGGCCGCCGATTGCTCCAAACTCTGCAACAAAGTCAGATGGCTCGAAGGAGGTCTTCCCCTGGTCGAGTGCCCTCCTCTGGGTCTTTGGCTCCAAAACTGAGGGTGCTGCTGTTTAATGTGTCTCTCCATGTTGCTCCGCAAGGTAAATTTCGCGGAGCAATGTCCGCAGGTGAAAGGTCTCTCGGTTCTGTACCGTCTCTGCTTCTGCTTGGGCATCAGCACGCCGTTTTTTATCACCATTTTCACAGAGTTCGACGAGGGTATGTGGTTCTCGGGTTTATCTCGATTCGCTAGCGCCTTACCCGTCAGCTTCGATGTGATCAGCTTCGCGTACTCGTTCTGTTCGTTCGCCGTTTGCGGATTCATGTCTCTTCCTTGAGGATATGCGTTGTAGCCGGTGGTCCCGATCGGAGGCTCCACCAACGTGCCGCCGCTGGTCAGCTGCAGGCCCCTGACTAACTCCTTCTGCAGTGTCTCTTTCACGGTGAAGTCCTGACCGAACACGTGCGGGTTGAACAAGTACGGTGGCAATATTCCCGCTCCTACAGTTCCGGGGAACGCTCCAAAGTTTCCGTAAATCAGATGAGCATTCGCGTAAAGCGAGTCCAGGGAACAAGGCGGCGGGTTCCCTTGGCCAGCCTTGGCCAGCAGGGCTTGGGTGATCAATAGTCGACTCTTCACAGCATCGTACATCTCCTTCTGGCTCTTCCCGTATCCATCTTGCGAGGCCGAGCAACTGCCGTCCTCGTTTTCCTTCGTCTTCTTACTGAGATCTAGAACATCCATGGATAGATCCAGAGGACCGTCCTCGCCGACAGTCTCCGATACCGTCAGAGCCTTCTTCAGGTTCATCGGACTAGCTTGAATTCTTTGGTGCGATTCGGATTTGGTATCACTGACTAGAGACACGCTGCCTGCCGAGGACCTCGACTCCTGGTCCTCCTCGAGCTTCGCGTAGTCCTGCTTCGCGTCCACGGACTTTCTATCGTCCGCGTTCTTTGTTAACTCCATCGGCTGGTGGCTCGACATCGGGAACGCCTCGGCATTCTCGTAGCGACTGTTGCGCAGGGACAACGAATTATGCAGCTTCGCCTCCTCGATGATCCTAATCTCGCTGCGTCCCTCCATCGGTACCGATGGATAACGCATCTGCGTCTGATGCTGCAGCTCGTCCCGCTCGTTAGGGAACATCAAAGATTTCCTTGGGTCATCTTTTATCACTCTGGGCGAGCTTCTCTCCGCGTTGTCGGTTGTCGAGTCCTCGTTCGGATGATAGATCAGAACGCTCTTGATGTCCTCTCTGGTGAGCTTCCCGTGCCTGTTCCTCACGTGCCGCTCGCAATTCGCCTTCGTTGTGAACGCGTAGTTACACAACGAGCACTCGTAAGGCCTATCGCCGTTGTGGGACCTCAGGTGTCTGACCAAGGTCGCTTTGTCCGTGCTCGTGTACGAACACATATTGCAAGGGTATGGCTGGCCAGGTCCGACCCCCATGTGCGCCCTGTTGTGGCCCTTGAGCGCTCTCAGGTTCGGGAAGATCGCGGTGCACAGTCTACAGGGGAATTCACCCTTCAGTTTCATCTTCCTGAACTCGGCCGAGAACGCGTCCTGCGCCTCCTCCTCGTGGGACTCCGTGGAGAAGGTGCCGGAGGAGCCTGAAGAGCTAAGATTCAGGTTGAACTTGATGTTGTTCTCGGGTGTGCTAGCGTCCGATCTGGGGAAATTCTGCAGGATGGGGCCGGAGGTGACGGAGATGATGCTCTGTATATCGGCCAGGTCCTTGCCCTCTTTCGCCTCGGTCATGGCAGCCTTGTTCTGCAGGTTCAGGCCGGCGAAGAAGTCGTCTCTTCTCGACTGGTTGTCGTTGATCACCCTGGTCGGAGCGTTCACCGTGCCGCAATCGGTTTCGTGAGCGTCCAAGGCTAATCTACAGGGGAACGCCCTCAGACACTTGGAGCACTGGAACTTGGCGACCTCTCCCGAGGCAGGCCGATGAACCGATTGCTCGCAGACCGCTCGAGCGATCGTCGGGAATTTTTCCGAGGAGAAGTCAACGAAGGTCAGGTCGTTGAAGCCGACCACGGAGTTGCGCAGATTCCTCGTGGTGTTCCCGATCGGTTGGTCCTCGTACTGGAGCACGTATTGGTGCAGGTTCATCACCCGGCAGTTACCGAAGGACAGGTCGCAGGGGTCGCAGTTCGGCGGGAAGTCCGGGTGGCAGCGCTCCAGGTGACTCTCCAGGAGCCGGCTGGTCCCGAAGTTCTTCCTCCCGCATACAGGGCAGTTGTACACTTTCTGGCTGTCGTCGGGTCTGGCCTTGACCTCGGGCCGGCTCGAGTTGTTCAGCAGGATCTTGTGTCTCTTCTGGTTTTCGATGTCGCGCAGATACTCCGTGCACTTTCGCTTCAGACTCGGACTCTTCTCCTGGTCTTGGTCGATCAAGTCCGGCGATTTCCTTTTCGCGATCTCGTTGTTGTTGTACTCCTCGATGTTCCTCTTGGACAGTTTCTCCGAGTCGCAACTGACTTCCGAGTCCGTGCAACTGAGCGAAGAGGTTGAACAGTGCGCTGTTCGCAGGTGTCTGTTCATGTTTCCGTTCGTTGTGAACGCCATCTCGCAGAATTTACATTTGAACGGTCGTTCTCCGGAGTGCACCAGCACGTGTCTGTCCAAAGAGCTCGCGGAGCTCAGCACCTTGTTGCAAACGCCGCAACTGAAATCGTCCTCGACGCTGCAATCGGTGCTGCGCGGAGAGTTGTGGTCGCGCAGGTGGTGTGTCAGCTCTCGGCAGCTAGGCAGCACCGTGGGGCACGCGGGACAGGGGTGAGCGCTTTCCGGTAACTCCACCTGCAATTGCAACGATCGGAGTGTCCGTTTAGACTATGCCATCTTCGCAGATCCACATTTTACATTTGAAATGTTATTCTACTAGGTACATAGTAACCCTGGGCAACAGCAATTTCAAGTACCATTTTCGTTATTACGGGGTTTCTCGAGAGAGTGCAAGCGGTCGCAAAAAGATGAACAAATAATGAGATCTCCCGATCAGAATTAATATAATAAATTGCGCCGGATAAGAATGGCCGCGTTGCACCTCCAGGAAACAAGATCGCGGGTGTAAGAGAATCTTCAGGGAGGCCGGGGGGAATGGATTTTACACGAATCGAGGTTACTGGAGTCTTTCTACGATACATAGAGGCTTTTTTAAAGATATCGATCCGATCCAAGTTCAAAGACGAGTTCAACGACTCCGAGGCACGCTACTCCTATCGGCTTATCAGTGTTCAAACTATTGATCCTTCGAGCTCCCTACAGTTCCTACAGTTTTTCGGATCAAGTTCTACTAGGAAGGATACACGACTTGAAATGTTACGTTACGGTACCTAATCGCCCGGGTATCTTAGATTTTCTGCTCTTCGGTTATCAGATATATGATCGAATATGATTTCAAACATCGCAACGGGGTCTCGATAGAAATTTGCCCTGGTCTTGTGACCTACATATTTATTGGGAAATGGCGACTTACACTTGAGAGTGGCGATGCTGCATCAACTTGGGCTTCGTTGTCGCGTCCCTGATCGGGGCTACTCTTGACAGTAACTGAAACAAAATAGAAAAGATTAGCACTGGAATCGAGAGCAACATTATCAACGAACAACAGTAATAATTTAGCAAATGCCGATGGAAAACTTCCAGACTTCCAGATCGAAAACACAAGGGTTCAACTGGTTAGCCAAGTCCGTTGACAATAATCTCTATTAATGTCGTTAACCAGCTCTCTGGATCAACTCTAACTCGCTTAACTTGCCTAACAACAATTCGATACTATGGAACCTGTAATGTTCATTCTAATCGCCTCGCTCTAAATCGCAACGCAACGACACTCTATAAACATTTAAGCAGATTCGATGGTGCTCTACGATGGTGGAGACAATGAATTCCAGGGAATTAGACCACTGGAAACGTGAATATGAACGACTACGTCTTCGCGACAACGGGAATGTCGTCGGTTTTCTATCGACCCGACAATAATGGCGTATTGTTTGTAAATTTTTTAGTTTAAACGGCGTGTTCCGTCGACGCGCGATCGTGTCGCGGCGATCAGCCTGTCTTCCGGAAGCTGATAGACGAGACCGCAAAAGGAACGCCGCCGCGCCGCGCGCTTCGGGGCTAGGACAATGACACTTATCAGCGCCTCGTGCGACAATGTCCTGACCACAGTTCGTTCCTATTTATAAAGAAAGTGCTATGGAAACGGTGGCCAAGGATCCCGGAGGCGAGACTGGAGCCAGTCCACTTCCGAGAACGATACCAGAACGAAAATAAAACGGCCGGAGAAAAAGCAAATCGCGATTAACTGCGATAACACGGCGATCATCGGGTCGCGCAGTCGACAACAACCGGACAGCGATCGATAACGGCTTTGTCAACAATTGTTATGCGCGTGGTGTTCATGGCGAAGTCGTCAGAGCCCCGCTCTCTCATCGCGCTAACTCTCGATGGTGGAAATCGGGACCGTTTCGATCCAAAGGTTCACACGAAGGATTTTTATGGACAAATTAAAATTTTCCAAGCCGATCTTAAGGCGACGAAATGAAGATGAAAAATAATTTAGATTCGACCGAATCGCATAACGAGAAGCGCTCAAGATGAACAATGATTTTCTGTACCGGTTTCAGGATCGCCGAAGGGCGACCAGGATCATTCGGCAACCTCGTCCCTTTCCACGTGTCTCCCTACTCGGTCAAGTAGTCGGTCGGTGAGTTACCGGAATTATGAGGCACAGGTGCGAACAAGCGGTCTCGAATGAACCTGTTCCCTGCGTGGCTTCTGTGACAAACGTTCTGTCTGCCCGGCAGGTGACTTTATTCATGCGCGTAAATCACGCGGACCAAACGGGTTTTGCGAGCGGTCACTTTGCTTGCGGTTTGCGTCCGCGTTTAGCTCGCACGATTGCGCGTAAAGCGTGGGATATTAATTCGACACGAGCAATTTATCACGGCGCGCGGCGGCGTTCTTCGCTTCGCCATTCACCCGGGCCCCGGGCGAATTTTGGATCAGCCATTTTGCCCTGCGGTTTTGACAATTTGTTGTTAGCTCGTTCAACTTTACCGAGATCACGCGAGTACCGCAATTCGGAAAGTTCCCTAGAATTTTCTAGGAAATTGATTTCACCGAATTTCTCGGAAAATTTCGATCAATCGATCTCCCAAGTTCCGACTCGTCGCGACGGTAATTTCGTAATGCGGCAAACACAGCCGGTTTATCTTTCGCTGCAGATTCAGCCGCAAAAATCGGTTATCTCCGGCCGCTCGCGAAGGCTTATCAGCGTTTCGAGAGATTCCACTTCGAAAATTTCGTTATCTGGATCGGGCGGGCGCGGGCGTCCCGTGGATCGGACGGTACGTCACGGGGATCGTTTCGATTCATGTGTGAAATATGAAATCGAGGATACGAGGAGGCAGGCAAGCTTCGAAAGACGACCGGTGAAATTCGGAACAGATTCCTCTGTCGTGGCAGGTGGAAATCCAGGTGCTTTCCATTTCTAACGATCGCCGATCGCTAGGGGGACGGACAATCGTTACGGGGCTCTGTGAACCACGAAAACTACGATTTCTATTTTTCCTTCGCTCGCGGCGAACGTCCCGTAAATTGCACTTTCGACCGGTCGGTCACGGCAGAGAAAACGATGCGACACGACATGCCGCGACGCGCGACGGATCGATCTGGAAAAATCGGTTTCGTTGTCTCAACCCCTTCGTCGCGTGTTTTTCGGTGTCTCTCGGTGGACGGAAAAACTCGAATTTATTATTCTCATAGATAATGACGAATAATGATGATTGCCCATTGCCTGTGTTGATTCAACTTAGATCGCGACTGATGGCCACGGTGATGGCGGTGCGAACTATGTACTACGGAACTGTCGTAATCGTCGTAATCGCTGTTATCGTCAGATGCGATTTTTTAATGTTACCTCTTTCAACTGCCTCGTCCTCCGATTCGGATATTTAAATAATCCAGAGAACTGGTACACGGATTCTTCCGAAACGATTCGATTAGTAAACTCGAAGAAAATTTTAAGTGAAATAAGATAATTCGTTTAGTCGTTCAGTATTGTCCAAATTGTTGGTAAAAGTATAAAACGCGAGAAACGAGCACGGTTCGGTCTGCTTCCGTTCTCGCCGAGGTAATATTTTTTCGGTATCCATTTCTCGAGCAAGCACGGTTAGGGTTGCCGGGCTCGAAGGGCTCAGCCGCCACGCCCTATATCCGCAATGCACCCCCAGGGAGAGGCCGGTGTCGCAGAGGGCCGTGGAAAAGGGAGCAGTGTCAGTCGGTTTGATCGAGGGCGTACATGCGCACTTCTGCCGACTCCGAGCCACCTACGAATCATAGTGATGCTGCGCTGAACCAATGGTGGGGGAGATCCTCGCCATTGGCCGGCCTCATCTGTCCGAGCTTTTATCTCGTTTCCCTCTCCTCCGCTCCTCTTGGCCGCTCGCCCCGCCGCCCCCTCACGCCGCGAGCAACGTTCCCTCCCTCCACTCCCCCCACCAGTTTCGCCGTCTCTTTCTACGATCCGCTTTATCTCCCCCGCCCCGCTGCCGGCTCAACGACTCTGCCCCTCTCTATCTTCGCCTTTTTTTACTCTTTTTCTCCCTATTGGCAGTGTTGGCACCCTTGGTCGATATCTACCGTTTTCTCGATTTATTTTTTCTTTTCGAATATCGTTAAAGATTCACGGTTGTGTTTTTCTAATCTGCATATGTAGATTGCGGAACACTTTTCTGTCGATAGCTTCCAGACCACTGTTGAAATTCACACTACTATTGGTCCATTCTACTAATCCAAGGTCATTCACAATTTCGTCGAAACACAAAAGCGAATAAATGATCAATTTGCACCTCGCAGAAGATTCGCTAAGGAAGTACTGAAAAACGACAACCTCCCCTATCATTCCGTCTACTTTTTGTCTGAGAATTCATAGAACCACCCACGTAACCGGCCCAGATCAATTCCACCCCGTCATCCCCTTTGTCTCGTCGCATTTTCACATTTCCCCTCGTCGGGTCCCCCTTTTTTCATTACTCTCTCTCCCTCTCTCCCACATTCTCCGTCGTACCCCCACCATTCTGCCTATATCTCGAACGCTCTCTACATATTTCTCTTTCTCGCTCTTCCTCTTTCTCTCGGAGTTCGACCAGGGCTCCGCGTCCCTCTTTCACCGTCCCACCGTCTCTTCGGTCGTCTCGACCTGACTATCCCTCTCTTCTATTTCTCTCTCCTCTCACCCCGTCACCCCCTTCATCCCCGCTCTCTCCACGCTCGGATACACCCACGCAGCACGCAGGAGAAGCAAAGATGGCGGTGTGTTTCGAGAGCCGTAGCCCTGACAACCTTGGACCTACCCACCCGTGACACCCTGTGGCCACCCTGCCACCGGTGACACATGCTCTTTTCTTTTTCGTTTCGCCCCCTTTCTCTCTCTCTCTCTCTCTCTCTCTCTCTCTCTCTCTCTCTCTCTCTCACTTACTCTTCTCTTCTCGTCTCAGTGTCCACTTCCGGTCCGCCATGACGTACCGGTAGGGAGACGCGAAAATTTCGATCGATGGGAACTAGTGCTTCACCTTATAATACCAGCGAGAACGTATTTATTCCGGTTTTTGAAGAAGTAAAAAAGAGTTCTCGTTTATTAGGATTATTCAAAGTACTATCGCCATTTGAGATTCTCGCAATCGGCGCAGCGAATGCTCGCTTTGCATACAGATTCGCAGTCTAATCTATTCATGAAGACAATTAGGCAAATAGTATGCAATTATATCTGCGTCTATTCACAGCTTCTCGGGCTGGAGTCGCGTTTGACATTTTTCTCGGGAGAATTCAAATGTGTAGAAGTCTATGCATACATATTAAGAGAAAGAGAGAGAGGGGGGAGAGAGAGAGAGAGAGAGAGAGAGAGAACGATGATGAAGAATGAAATGTGTCTGCAGCTCGGTATCACCGCGACAAATCAGAATAATTAGACAGTATCACGTACGGTGATTAGATTCTAATTTAGGGAGTACGAAGTTCGCCGGTGAGCGGCATCATTAAACAAGTCAATGGAAGATTTAGCTCCGTCGCGATGGAGATTATCATCTGTTACCATTAAAGGTGTTATACTTTAACCACACCGGGATCTGTTCTATTGAGGTTTCGATTCCGCGATCTTCAACGCTGATATCATCTTCGGTATCTGACGTGTATGTATTAAGTGTTGATATTGCTTCATCATGTTGGTCTAACAATTTCGGCCCCTTCCGCGCAACGAGTCCAACAGAAGACAGGTGTTCCGCGTATTTACAACAGAAATTAATAATGTAGCAACGAATCTGAATAATTTAAAAATTACGTCTAGTTTACACGGATCGATAGAACCGAACGACATTCCTCCAAGTTCTCGATGACGATGCGGCGTCGTCGAACGAATTTCGAAACACGCCGTTATCTCGTTGGGATCATGCTCGGCGGGCTTTCTCTGAAAACGGATGATCTGCCAGCGTGTAAACACAAGAGTCGACCTCTAGCTCGGGAGCAAACAGCTCGCAGCTCGAGGAAAATGAAAAAGACGTCCGAATGTTCTCGTCGGGCAAACCGACTCCCGAAAACAGATGTATCGCGCCGAGAATTCACGCCTCTCTGGAATGAGCAGATCTGTAAACTGTTAGGGTCTTTAGAAACAGTGCGGGGTCCTTCAAATTTTACAAGTCACGATCCTTCTAGATTCTAGACATCACAAGATACTTCTGGATGCCGCAAATACTTCTAGAATTCACAAGGATCTTTGAGAAAAATATCAAAATTATCGGAGCAAATTTTATCATAGTTAACACTTTATCATTGCTTATCACTGCACGAAATGGAAGCTTAAAAATCTTCTTTTACACAATAATCCCGAAAGAAATGATTGGATTTTGTTATTGGGGGTGACTTGTTCGTTTATGATTAAAATTGCTGTTGCTATTGAAGGATTCTTTAAAAAAATCCTCAGCCATGAACCATAGACAATCAACAATTATGGAATAATCACCGGTAGATAACGTGTTAAGAGATTATAAGATCCCTTAAATTCTAGAAATTATAAATCTCTCCCTCTCTACACTATCGAGAATGGATCGCGCAGAATAATCGAATCAGAGAGCGTTCGTTTGATCTTTCCGGCAGCGGTTTGCCGCGAATTTATGAAAATGGTAGTCGCATGCGTAACGCTGCTTTCGTATTTACGCGTCGGGTGATAAATGGGAACGGTGTTTCTCACGTTTACGGGATTCTCTTGGGAACCATGCGCCCGGATCGGGCAATAAACGGTATGGAAAATGAAAGGCGGCCACAAGAGGATCGAAGCCGCGGAAAAACTCTTTTTCTCAGGCCGACAGTGAAACCAGAACGAATTTGTAATTGCGTCATTCGAATTTTTCCGCGGCCGGTTTCTCCACGGTTCGACAGCGATGCAGGTACAAGGATCATCGAAGAGCTCATTTTTGCCGGACTCGTGTAAGAGTAAATTGAACTTGGCCGAACAGAGATTTTGATAGAGAATAGAGAATAGGAGCAAATTTGTAGCAGACTCATCGTAGAACAAGTTTTTCTCAGTGCACGTGCTAGTACAAGCACGTTCTTAAACCTTAATCCGACTAAATGACATTTCGAAGACGATCTTACGCTTAAAATGCGTAAAATTCGCAGCCCATTGTGAGCTCGGAGCCTCGACCAGTTGCGTGTGCTATAAATGCATGAAATCCGCAGTCGAGTAATTACTACATTGCGGATTTTCCGCGATTACAGAGAATTCGAATGGGCGGAACAGAATAACTGGAAGACTTAATTCTGTTTAATTGACGTCCTCGTTTAATGGAACCTTTAATGGGGGGAATAAATGTATGTTTAGTTAGCGAATTAGTTTGTTTTGGGAGGGAGCCTGTGATTTAACAGGTCTGACAGCTCCGGTGATTGTTTACGATTGATCCGCGTACAACAGAAAAATTTCACCGAGCACCGTAATCAAACAATTGCTCTATTACGTGAATACCGAAGTTCTACCGATCGCGGATCGGTTCGAATAACGGAGGTTCTACTCTATCGTGCATTACTCAGCTACACATACTTTCACAAATAAATCGTTAAAAACGAACAAGTTTTTTTACTGAAATACGACTGGATGTCACATAGGATGCTAGCAAGGAGAGATGAAAAATTTGTACAGTATGACAGTATGTATAGAAAGATTTACCGTAATTGCATCAACAATTACTTTACACAATCCGATAGGTGTATTTAGCAACACTTGCAGTATTTTCAACGACTGTACGCAGGCTAGGACTATAATTAAACTAACACGACGATGTTGTAGCGAGTTCTCAAATAAAAGTGAGAAAGCAGTTCGGACCGCAAAGGGTTGATCCATTATTCAACGAGGTGGAACAATCGCGAGGTTTAATCACGAGCGTTATCGACGTCAAGATTTGCCGCGGAATTAAGTAACTAACCCAAGGAAAGGGGGTAAAGGCAAGTGTCTTCGCGGTCGAGCGACAATAATCGTCCGCGGTTCGAAACGCAGTTAACTATAACCACATCCAAAGCCCTGAGAAATTGCCCTCATGAATTTAATAAATCCTGTGGATGATCGACCGGCTCCCCTCGCCGAGCCGCGCCGCGCCGCGCGCCGCCTTGGTGGCTATACATGTACATACGTGTCAACGAGTTCTTCTCCGGTTTTACGATTGGCCGGGGAGCCGCATCGTCCGCGTGTAAGAATGTCACGGGAAACAATCTGCCAGTATACGTGGCCCAACCGTGTGTTTCCGCATGTACCTTCGAAACGCGGTTGTTATACTTACAGCCCCGAGTTATGGATCGGATGCACACTTTTATTATATCGCAAGCTCGGACACACGTTGGGTCTCCTCTCGTTCGACCACGCACGATCTTCACAATCCTTTGTTTCCCGATTTTTCAAAAAAGATCTTGTCGCCGAAAAGTGACAAATTCTCCGAATATAATTGATCAGAAAAATGATAGACCACCTCAAATTCGAATTTTCTAAGGGCCAGATGAAATTGTTAATTATGTTTACCAGGTCCATATAAGAAAATCGACGTCAAGAAAAATGGAGAATTTCTCTTATCCTAGAACTACTGCTCGCACAAATTCGCGTTAGTACCATCTAATTAAGCAACAACGAGTGATCTTCCACCATGCGTGGAAGATTTCTACCTATCTACATGCTAAGTATATCTGGAGGCTTCTTCGATGCTATGTATTTTTACGACGACATGTCGCACGACCTCTAGGTAAATACTTGTTGACGCTATACCATGTCTGTTTACTTTCAAAGTGACTTCTTACGGCAGATTTTCTTGTAGTTTTTTCGACGGGGCAATGAACCTACCATTCGTTAGGAATCCTCTAACTTTTTCGACTCGTGAACAGAGCGACCCTGAACTCGAATGTTGATCGATTGGGAGCTGCAGACTCGAGCTATCGGCGTGCTGAATAAAATAAACGCGAGACGAGAAATCGACGGTGTTGCAGAAGACTCCCGGCGTAAAGTTGCCAACAAACTGTTATACCAGACGTATAAATATTTCTCCGAATAAGTACCTCAAATGTGAATTATTCGACAGGATTAGAAGTAGATTCGCACCGAGTACGATTTAATAACCAGGGGTTATCCTGCGGGGCCCAGAGACTTGAACGCCGCGCCGGAAGAGACGAGCCGAAACGTTTTTGTTCGGTCGTTAACGAGCCCTGTGCTAATTGGAATGCTTCGAGAGGGAAAGACACGGCCGACTCTGTGGGGTGAGAAAAGGGAGTGGTTGACGTTGCACGCCACGCCCTAATACGGCTTTTATGGGTCCGTAACCCCATATGTAGAAACTGCTCTATCTCCCGTGACCCGTGAAAATCCAATTCCCTCGGTTCGTCACTTTCGTATAAATCTGTTGCCTCTCGGTGACAACCGTCAAATTATGTTCTATTCGAAACTCCTGGGGTTCTCGCAGTGCTAATCAAGTCCATCCAATTCACAGATTCACAGAGCCCTGCTCCATTCCATTCTCGAAGTCCTTAGGATCTTCGGACACTTCAGACTCCCAGAGGGAACTCGAGGTTCTACAATTTAAGAGTTGCCTAAGAATAGCCTAAGGGCTAGGACCCTCGATATTGATGCTCGTTTCTTCGAATCCTCGGATTCCCGAATCCTTCAAGTTTCCTAGACTCCCGAGAAATCTTGTACCTCTACAATCTACAATGTCCCATAATCAACGCAAACTTCCCCTCGAATCATCGCTATCTCTATCGTTCTCCAGACATCGGTAAATCCAGCCTAATCGGTTCAATGAAAGAACGGCGTTCTCTGTTTTAATTAATTACCACGCCCCACGTTACATCACCGCGAAAGAATCATGTGAGCCCCTACCACGGTGGTGATTTCTTTCGAAAGGCAGTGGACCCAGAAGATCGATTAGCTAGGAGATCAATTACAAGTCCACGTCGCGTCGGTTAAAAACGCCGCGGGAAGGTGTCGCGGCCAAGTGTCTCCTACGAGGTTATCTCTCTTCGAGGAACGATCTCCTGCGCCTGCGACGTTATCATCGATCGATCGGCCGACGCGCGATGTGAGGCAATGGCGACGACGACGCACGGTCCGAAATCGTCAAAGATGGGAGAGGCGTTGGAAACGAGAGCTTACGAGATAACGAGATTACGCGGCGAATCGCAGGTGACGCAATCCGAGAACCAAGTCCTACCGAGTGCCACAGTTTCCAGGAAGCCGGTATCGATTATGCTATATTTTTTTCTCTCTCTTTTCGATACACATCGATAGCCGCGATTCGCGGCCAAGCCTATCCGTCGACCGGGAAAGAGAGCCTTCGCTCGAGAGATTTCGCGTCGCGAGACCCCGAGTCCCCTAATCTCTTGTCGAGAGAACACCGAATGGTAGCTTCAAGTCCACGCTGATAAGGACCTTCCTATCCTTATCTGTCTCTACGTCAAACCCCGTTTCCCCGGAACCGTAGAAAATCCGATATTTACCGATTTGTCGGTGAGGCTACCCCCCCCCCTCCCCCTTGTTTAAGCTTTTAAATGTAAGATTACCATTTCACTCTATAATCTATTGGACAAGGGGCTGCAAGTCTGTCAGCCATTATTGTTTTGTTTTTCTTATTATTCGCAAAGTTCTCTATGAAAAATGGCCGACCCAGTATCCTTCACGTGTCCGTTCGTAAATGAAAAAGGGTTAATGAAATTCGTCTAATAAAATGAGTCCTAATCATGTACTAAACGATTATTAACTCCGCGACGTCCTCCACGACTCCACGACGAGACAAATCTATTCGAACATACTAGACAATCTCGATGAATGCGTTCAAAATGTTCAACACGAGTTTGAAGCTTGTCAAGATGAAGTTGAAAAAGTGCAAACAGTAATTCTGCCAAGGTCAACCAGTAAATCAGACTCGCGAAAGCAGTTAAACAACAGATCTGATCCAGTCTTGGGTAACACCGACACGGAGAACTACGTATAAACCGAGATCCCATTGGGGAATAATAAATTGAGGACCGAGAGAGAGAGGCGGTGGTGTGTGGATACCGACCGAAATTTTCGTGCGTTAATCGAATGGCTATCGAGATAAGAGAGCTCGAGCTGTCGATAGATAACGATCTTCCGTTGGCTGTTCGACTCGTTAGCCGGCTAAATTCGGTCGTTTCCTGTTGCGATCGGCCGCGGAAACGTTTCCCAGGCCCGCTGATGGGGCTGACGTTAACGCCGCGGTTAGCTCGATCCCGGAACAATGGCGAGGCTCGTTAAGAAAATGAGACACACCGAGTATACTTTTATGATTCGTTGGCTCGCCGTTTTTTTTCCTCCCCCCCCCCCCCTCTCTTTTTCTCTCCGACATTCGACGGATCCCAACAGAAACGACGCGACGCGGCGGTCTCCTTCAGCAGACACCAAAACCGACGCAAAAATAAACCGAAAAAAACAAGCCTCTCGATCGAGAACACCGGGATCGAGACCAGGATCGTCTCGGAACGATCGCGTTGAAACGAAACTGGACGAGAGACTACATACATACAATGTTTCGCTTTGAGCGAGTGAACAGAATCCGCTGATCCATTATTTTCAGTGAAGTTCGACTTTTGGGAGAAAAACTTGACTCAAAATGCAGATTTTACAGCGTACATTTGTTCCATTTTCGGAGCTCTACGAAGAAGAATGTACACAATCGAAAATATTTCTTTGTATTACAGAAGAGAGATCGATACGCAATCTTTACACAGCTAAAATTGTAAATTTCATTTATGAAGCTTTACCATGAACAATTGAAATGAGCGCCGTGCTAGCGCGGCGGCAATAAATGGTTTTCACAGCTCTAGAATTTCGTGCACGAAATGACACAGTCATCCAACAGATACCCCCCCCCCCCTAGATAAAACGAGCAATAATTGTAAATCGGTTCGCGGTGCCGAATATCACGCGAATGAGTCACGGCATCGATCTCCGAGATAGATCATCTCGAAGATATCTATCTCCGTCGAGTGACAAATAAAGTCACAAAAACAACCCGAAAAACGTTTCTCCCATGTAATGTCCGAGTTCCATGCATCGAGAGGGAGAGAGAGGAAGGGAGAGAGAGAAAGAGCATCGCGCAACATCGTTTCTCGTGGCTAGATCGTGACGCGATCTGTGCCAGTTCGCGATCTACGATCTCGACGGCAGATCATCTCGAGGCACAAGATACTGTCGAGATAATGTTCGGCGACTTATCTGCGATAAAACGACTTCTGTTCCACCGTTTAGACGTGGTAGAGTCGATCTCGACGATAGATCGTCACCATAGATGTATGTATGTACATATACAACCGTGATCCATTAGAAAATCGTAACGACGGAGACGATTGGCTATAACACGCACCTTTGAGATGAATCGTTGAAGACGTCAACAAGATCTTACGGTCACGGGATGCTAGATTGTTTAGACGACGTAAATTAAAATCGCATTATTATAGTAATTAACAGTAACAACAAGGTAATTTACATATTTTTAGTTATCTCGAGGTCTTCTACAGGTCGCAGGCCATTAGTATACTCTGTCAGGGAAGGAATTAATTTTTTGAGAGTGAATCGAAATGTAGGTGGCAGGGCAGTCGTTAAACGAATTGCTATTTTCTAGGGGTAGTTTCGGAAAGAATTTACTGGACTACCGGAAGATTTCTTCTGTGATCGAAATAAGATAAAAATACTGTCCAAGTGAGACTCAAAGATTAGCTTCGATCCTAATATGTCTTAGAATTCCCCATTTTTTAAATAGTTTACATTAGTACATGTAAAATTTGTTGTTTCTTCATTCACGGTACAGCGTAAATTGAATGGCACGGTGACGAGAAGACTATTTTTATAAAAATCCCTGATAAGGGAACGGTACGCCGAGATGAAACAGTTATCTGTGATATTGAATTTCCGAGTTGAATCATTTGCGGATCGTCTGACATAAGATTCAGATGTTGGTTGTCTAGGGTTACAATAAGAAATAGTACAATCGGGTGACCAAACCGAATCATCCCCTGAACTCGCCGCAAGAGCGTAAAATCGCTTAAATCGAGAGAAAACCGAATCTGTTCGAAGCTGACCCACAAAGTCCGCGGCAGAGTTCGCTAACGAAACACGGACGAGGAAGATCGATCGCTGGCGGGGCCTGTGTCCCCGCAAGGATGCACCCTGTTTCTCTAAGTAAGATCTCTGATCCGCAATGGTATCGTCCTGTGCGAGCATCTCGATCACCATGGACAGGGACGATGATCGTGTAGAAAGGTAGCAGACGTACCTTTTGTTGAATAATCCATGGCTGGGTGTCCTCAGCGTCTTGGTCGAAACATGAGGTACGTCTCCAAGGTCGGTCCTCCTGGTCACTTAAAATCCTCACAAGCGCGTGGGTACGTTGCACTCAACACAAGCCCCCCATCGGGGGCTGCACACGTCTTCGTCGATCTGTTAGATTCTAAAAGCGTGATCGATTCGAGTCCGAGTCGCGAGAAAAAATCTCGACAACAGGCTCTATCACTAACGATGCTCAACGTCACAAAGACATTCTCCGGGCACGCTGATCCTCCGCTGTGCGTCCAAGGGGTAGCTCGGATGTACGATGCGGAGTAGGACGTTGTGGCCGAACAACTCCGAGGATGCCTCGATAGAAGAACAGCACTGTCGATGGAACGAACGGAGCGATCCAACGATGATGTATCTCTGTTGCATCCAAGCAGGCAGGCCCGATGTCCAACAGGGATGTCACTAACTACCAAATATTATCACCGCGCAAACGAACGATGTCAACCGGCCGATGCGACACGTACGAAGGACGACGGACAAGTAAAGGACTCTCCGCGGTGCGAACACGGGCTGAGCCACGACGGCGGCTAACAGACGGTCTTCGGTTCCGAGTCGGAGTCGGAGTCGGAGTCGGAGTTCGGAGAAGAGAGACCGAGACGTCTGGAGAGAGGGGGAAGACCGGAACGGAGCGTAGCAGGGAGAAAGACGCGAGCGGGCACGCACTACATAGAACGACTGGACGGAGGGTGAGCGAGGGAGAAAGAGAGAGAGAGAGACAAGGTCTATGAGAACAGGTCAGGACGAGCCGATTCACCACGGAGAAGTGACACGGCCGCGGCGCTTCTGACAATTTCTCTCTGGGCGCAGACTGAAACTCCTATCTGCTCTCTTTTACCGTCTCTCGCTCCCCTACCATCTCTCGCTCCACTCTTCCCGTTCATCCCCACTCGCTTGCTCCCTCTCTCTCGTTCATCTACCCCCTCTCGTCCAGCGCGTACGCCCCCCTATCGTGATCCACGGGTCCTCCGGACCCCTGCTCGCCTCTCTATTTGCTCTACGAACGGTTCCGTATGTCCATCCTCGTCCGATCTCCCTGTTGCAGTCATCCCCACCCCCTTCTCCTCTTCCCCGCCTCACTACGGTATCCGTCGCGTTCTCCGGGGGAGAACCCTCTCCTTCAGCCTCCTTCTTCTCTCCCTCTCTCTCTCTTTTGCTCTCTCTTTTTTTTCCACCTGCCCGGCTCCGTCCGTTGCCGGTTCTCTCTCGAGACTCCTATCCTCTCCGCTCCCCCCACCAAACCGCTCCCAATCCTCTCGGACGCTCTCTCGTGGCTTTCTCTCTCTCTCTCTCTCTCTCTCTCTCTCGCTTGGATCGACATCGATCCCCACCATCCTCCAGGCTATACCTATGCCAACGCCAACCCGTGCTACAGCGCACCAGGGTTACGAGCGCGGGGGATCCCGCCGCGAATGCTCGTCGCCCGCGCTCGTGTGTGCCATGTATCTTGCGCGCGCGAGTGTGGGCTCGCGGGCACCCGTGTTTCGCTGTGTGCGCGGTTCTCGGATTCGCCACCCACACTAGCCACGCTCGAGCTATACGCACCTCCAGATCCGATACGCTTCCCTCTTTCCATCGGCCAAGCGCATCCGCGCCGCGCCGCGCCGCGCCGCGCCGCGCCGCGCCGGGAAACGGTGCACCGTCGAAGAAACGAACGGTGCAACGGGAGTTACGTAAATTCGAGTCTCTTCTTTATTCTTTCTTTCTCTTCCCCTCTCGAAACATATTTTCATGCGGAAGCTCGGCAACAGAAAAGTTTCGAGATCAGTTGCTAGAAAGAAATTCATTTCCGAGGCAAGATTTCCGATAATTTCAATTGTTGCCAGAGTTGAAAATGCGACAGGAAGAATTTTTAGCATCGAGAGTCCGGAGGGCCGACGCGCGGACGTTCGTGCGTTGTTGTTTCACCAAGCCGGTAAAGTCTGTTATCAAAGTCGTTCGAAAGGAGTCTGGACTAATGCACAACGCGGATCGTGAAAATTGTCGTCGACAGTTCCCTGCCGATAAGGTGCAAGGTCACCGTCATTGGATGGATGACCGAGCATTAAAGTTTCGTTAGATAATGTATGCTCGAACTTGCGTCAGCTCGCAGCTAGAACAACAGGGAACGAACGGTGGACGATGCCTGTCGAGCAATTCGCGATAGCGATAAAAACTGTCGCGAAAGTTCAGTGTTTCCGTCTCGTACAGCTCGTAGAAAACTCCATCTGTCCACCCGGTACATACTATTTCGCATCGCTACGCATATCGATCTCGAGAAAAATCGGCCTGACATCTTGATTTGGTCAAAATCCAATCTTCGCAACTCGTAGTTCCTCATAGCTTCATCCCTTCGCTTAACACTTTACCTACCGGAAGCCTATTAATAGGATTTCCAATAATTGTGCTGTACCAAAAGAAAGCATAGAAATGTTCTTTTACATTGCAATCTTAAATGACACTACTAGATGACGTTATCGAGGGTGACTTGTTAGTTCACAATGAAAATTGCTGTTGCTACTGAAGGCTCCATTAAAAGTTTTTAGCCATGTACCATAGATTTTTCAAAATTATGCAATAATCATCGGCCGGTAATGTGTTAATATTCACGGTGATTAGCAAACACACTTTTCAACCCCTGTTCGCTTTAATATTTTACCCTCCCGCATTCATTTTTTCTTCTTGATTCAGTATATTTTTTTATTTTTTCACTTGACACCTTGTTCTCACATTTTTATTTCGCCTATTAGCCAAAGCGGACGTTTATTTTTTCACATAGTTTATCGTATCTACAATGTTTACCATCGTTAACTAATGTGAGGCCCACTTAAGCTGGCTCTGTAACGTCCCTCGATCCCCTATGACAATCCCGAACCGTGTAGAGAGAGAGAGAGAGAGAAGGTTACTAAACTCTCGAACAAAGATAACCCTGGAAGAGATTGCGAAATAAATGTACAGCCTAAAATCTTATCCGCCGCGCGCCGTATCGAGGATAACAAAAGGTTAAATTGAACGTAGTCCACTGCGAGAGCATTCCAGGTATCCGGGATTAACATACGAACAGTGTCTCGGCGAACGCGAAGATCGAGGGGTGAGGTTGCTTTCCTTGTTTCTTCGGATGATCCTGAATTGCGCCTCGAGGGATAACACCCGGAGTCAACTACAGTCCTGCATTAGTTTATTGGGTCCAACAAAATCCCGCCGTCTGTTTGACCAACAGACCTCGAAGATCATCCGACTCGCTTTGTTCGGCGCAGGTATAGCGGCAATCGCCGACGGTTTATTGTCGCCCCGAACTGCCCCGAAGGAGCTACATGCGCGCGATGGTGGAAACGACCTTCAATCATTCTACCATCAACAGACGTTCTCTACACTCCCTACAACTAAATTATGGAATTGTTTTACACGCCAATATACACAAACGACAGAGTTTTCGCAGTGACTTGGCATAAATATTGGGTTGGCAAGAAAGTAATTTCGGTATTTTAAGGTGAAATAGAGCCCAATTTTTTTATTCGAGCAATGATCTTTAATGAATAAAATATTCTCCCTTTTGTGCGATGATCTTTTGCCAAACAGAACAAATAAGAAAATATTTTATTGATGAAAGTTCATCGCATGAATAAAGAAATTCAGTTTTATTTCACCTTAAAATACCGAAATTACTTTCTTGCCAACCCAATAGATGTCTATGTAGAAAATAAAAGTGTAAAAGTACCGATATCTACAGAATCCTGAAGCTAAAATACACTCCAGGACGAAAAGATAGCACACTTTGAAATCAATGTAATTTCTGTTTATCAAACATTAGAAATACAATCTTTTTTATACACATATTTTTGGTGTATCTTTGTTAACATATATATATGAATGAAATGAAACACGAAGCTTCGTTAACTTATCTATTTTTATTGAATGAAGTAGAATTATTAACGAAATATAAAGGTACAAAATGAAAGCACACTTAACGAAAAACTTGAAATATTAGGTGAAGTAAAAAGTTCTGAGCGTTTTTACTTCACCTAATTTAACAGAATTAATCCACAAAAATCAATGCTCAATATTTTGTAGGACCTCCTTTACAGCTAACGACTTTAATCATTTGGTTTGGTAAATAAAAGATAAAAAAAATTTATTTGAACTTTGAGCGGTTCATGTTACAATATCTCCGTTATTGAATATACATATATTCATTGAATCATTCACCACCACCAAATAACATACATATGTATGTAGTCGAGTTCTAAAGCAATTCGCGCAAGAGTCAAAAATTCGATTTCATCTCGGTGCGAAGATCGTTGCTGCATGCATGCACTCCGAAAAAAATGCAAATTTGCATAAGGTCCACTTACGGTCGAGGGACGAGAGGACTCCCTTCGCGAGGGCACATTAACTTCTCCACTGCCGAGTCCTGATTGCCCCGGTCCCCTTTGTTCCAGGCCGATAAAAAGCGTCCAAATAAGAATGAAAGTCAGAGGAGAAGGATTGACCGCGATGTCCAGATGGTCCATCGTGACCTGACGATTGGGAAAAGGGCTCGGAAGGGAGGAAGTTACCCCTTTACGTTTGCTGGGATGATATGGACCTGTCGGAAGTCAAATTAGACGCTCGAGAAAAAAAGGACGAGAAAGAGAGGGCAGTTGACGTTTAACCGTTTCCCGTGTTACCTGGCCGGAAGAGGGTCCCCTGTAAGGGCCAAGGAAATGAATTTGAACTGTCCGGGATGCACACGGCCAGAGATGGGCAGATTCGTATTCGTAAATTCGAATCCGAATTTGATTCACAGCACCTTAACGTGTCAATCCGGATACGAATACATTCGTATTCAAAAGTGTGAATTCGACTAGATTCATATTTGCAAGTGTGAATCCGAATACGAAATTTGGATTCACACCTATGAATCCGAATCCGAATCTATTCGGATTCACACC
>CM052286.1:3841724-4015690 GCA_028455765.1 Lasioglossum oenotherae | reverse complement strand
TGCTGACACGATCTGCGTGATGGAAAAGTGTAAAAATGACAAGAGTATATGGAGGAGGATGTGTAATGGTTTGGGCTGCATTCGGCTGGAACTCCGATAATGTGGTTCCCTCAGAAAAATATCGGGAACTATTGGAATACGTACTGGATGAATATAGCGACGAGAAATTGGTGGACTTAATTTAATATTTCAACACGATAATGCAGCAATACATCGTGCGAAAACAATTCAAAACTACTTTGAGAGGGTAAAAATTGAAGTTTTACCCTGGCCACCAAGGAGTCCGCACTTAAATCCAATTGAAAATCTTCGGGGAATATTAGCACGAAAGGTATACGACAATGGGAAACAGTATACAGTCTGTTTCAGAAATAAAAAATGGGATTGGAGAGGAGTGGTCTGAAATTAAATTAGAAACATTACAAAAATTAATTTAATTAATTCCACGCAGAATATGTGAAGTTATAAAACACAAAGGAGGTTCGACTAAGTAGTAAATTATTTTTATTCTTTCTCTTTTTAAATTTTTTATGTGAAAATACACAATGAACCTATGTTTATTTTGCAACTAAAATTCAAGCGTTGTAGTAGAAAATTTGTAATTGACATTAATTAAAATTGTGTTATTCAATTGTGCTGTGTATTTTGTTAATTTTATTAGAATGAATAAATAGTAATAAGTAAAATGAAAAATATTGCATTAAACACAACATTATGTCAACAAAATGAAGCGAACCTATCATTATTTCGGCCACTGTACATATGCATGAAGGTAACACGAAACCGTAACGCATACATATTCCTAAACTTTATTGTTCCCAAACCATCCCGGGATTTTCGTAAAAGTTACAATCGGCATTGAGAATTTTCGTCCGACTTTCCTTGTCGTGTAACCGAACAGATATTTCTAGCAAACGACAGTGCAGCGACTAATTGCCAAAGACCTTAGGAAATCTTCGGAGTTTAGCGGACGAATGCTGCAGTTTACTGCTTAAGCTTTAAGGGAACCGATAAGAGACAAAGATACTCGCTTTAATGGTCTTTCGCTGCGAGTGTAATAAAGCGAGCGCAGCGCAGCGGCTTGGTCTCTTCACGAAATTGTCGCGTTCTCGCAGTTATGCAATTAAGAAATGTTTGAGGATTCTCGTTGGTACGTTGCGGATGAACGCGTTTTCTTTCGCTCATTGTTGCCCGCTTCTCGGAACCGTTACTTGTAACGACGTCCAACTACTTGCGTTAATATCTCTACTCGAGTTTGGATTGACATTTCGCTGACCTTGGGTTAATACTTTTATACGTAGAATAATAAAAGGGATCGACTGGTTTAACAAAAAAAAAACAATTGAGTTGCGTCAAAGACTAGAGTGCAGTTGCACCTGGCGTGACATATGACTAGACAGCGGATCTTTATGCAAAATAAAAATGTTATGCATTGATTGTGGAAAGCAGGAATCATATACAAACTGATTTCATTCCTCAACGACGTTGTTACATTAAAAGCAATATAACAACATTCACCCAATCAATTTCCTCATAAATGCATAAAGATCCGCTGTGACTTTCTCCTATGCCATTTTTTTCTTTTTTTACTTAAAAAAGAAAAAGAGCAGTAACACCCTGTGCCCTGCACACTGTATGTACATAGATGGATTTTAAGAATAGAAGGGATGTTGTCTTCGTTTAGATTCGACTTGATTTTATATTCGGTAAACAAGCAGAGTTTCGAATAAAATATCAAGCCTGTTTCTCGAGCGGAGCGCAAGGATTGAAAAATAAGCAAGTACAATATTGACACGGTTCTTTGCGCGTTGATAAAAAAAAAAAATGATCCAAGGTGATCGATGGTTCGAGGGGATATTGCGGCCGGTTTCGAAACGGAAAGACGAAGGATCGGGAGGACGGATCGACCACGGTTTCCGGACGGAAACCTGTCAACGCAACCGCGTCTATCTTCGAGCGCTCGGTAAACCTAAGCGAGGACAGCCGGAGCCGAGAAGCGGATCGGTTTTTGGGCACCGTGAACGCTGATAACAAGTCCCCGGACCCCGGTTCCCATGAGGACAGGAAAGCACCCGGAATTCGGTGGTGTCCGGTGATGCTGCAACCGTCAATAACCTTCTCTCGTTCGTTGGTGGCCCTGATAAACGTGACGCGCGCGATTAGATCGCGGCTGCTCTTGTTTGCTTCTCCTCGCCCATGTTTGAACGGTGATGTCACCGTTGGTCCATCCGGTCCGGGATTAGGTCAAAGTCTCGTCGTTGATAAAAATCCAAGTTCCTTACCTACCGAACTTCTTGTCCTTCTCATCCGAGGGTTCCTCTAACCGTATACTGATAAATATTAACGCAGCTATTCAAACGAGAATTCCATCAAATCGTAGCTTCTTTTATATTAGGGCCTTGAATAAGTTCTCGCTGTTTATTTTACAAAATAAAAGATTTATTTAAATTATAAGGAAGAAAAACATTTCATTCAAAGTATAATATATATAGTATAGTATATTCGAGTAATTCCTCCAACTTTTCGTCTTCAAATTTTTTCGGTGCGCCAGAACGTTCTTTATCCTCAAGTATCCGACAAAGCATTTGTTACCATAAGTCTCAACAAGAATTCTATGTGCTTCAGCTACAGATTTCTTTTGAATAAAGTAGTGCAATAAAATTCCCCGCAAATACACTTTATTTGGCACAAAAGTAGACATTTTCAGAACTAAGAAAAAATTACTTTGTTTACACTAAAGTGAACTACCATACACTGAAATATAAGGTTAGATACACTACTGCCTTGCATGTGTGTTACCATTCGAAATTCCACGAACGGGGTACTGCTACTACCATCTTTGAAGAAACAGCGAGAACTTATTCAAGGTCCTAATACTTATTGAAATTTTATAAATTATTACTTTAGCGAATCTCTATGCGAAACGAACATTTTCTACCTGATTTGCGACATAGAGAAATTGGTTTTCTTTCTTAATATGTTTAATAGGTTGAAAATGATATTATAACAGTATCTTTTAATTCTCTCGAATGTTTTTACTGTTTGGGAATACACCTACTCGCTTTTGTCATAAACGCATAAAATCCGCTGTCTGATTATTGGACAAACCAAAATTGGCAGGTTCGTCATCGAATTCGCGAGTCTTGAAAATGCACACGCCACAAGGAAAAGCACACTTTGCAATCGTTGATCCCAGAGAAAAATCATGAAAGTGTACCTACCCGGTTAGTATCACGTTACTATCTCCGTTCAATTCGATTCCTGATCCGACGGAGACTTCGTCGAAGTAATAATCTCGTAGTGTACATTTCCCGATCGCCGATGGAAAAAGAACCGGTGGGGGAAAAAAAGAACACCGTACGTGTCTACGGTGTTTGCGATCGCTCGATCATCTTATCCGACGGAAAAAAGCGTGGGCGGGGACGACCACGCGAAGGGAAAGGAAGAAATCACGATTCGCAGCGATATCGATGCGTCGTCGGCTTTCGACGTTTTATCGATCGCGGAGATCGAGAATAGAATCTTCGAGGCCTCGAGGCGAGAGCGGACATTTTTCTGTTATTCCGATAATGATTCCATGCAGAGTGGTCTAAAAATGTTGTACCTCCTTCAGAGGTATTCCTCCTCGAGTCGTTTCAAGAATCGCTTTTTCCTTTACGAAAGCGTTCTTCGAGGCTCTGTTATGGAGTTATCAACGAAACACGTGGACCGATCACCTCGCTCGAGGAAGCATAATATTTTTGGGACACCCTGTTTCTCTCGGTGTCTCAGTATTTATCTAGATCCGAACGAGAAGACGAACTTTCGCATGTAGGAACATTTACAATCGTTCCAATGAAATGAGAAGTGTTATTCAATTTCGCCAAGGTCCTCGTATTTGGAACATACATTGTATGTATGTATACAGTTCTGCTTGTACATATTCAATAAGGCATGTTTATCGCTGTGATTGTATAATCGATTTTATTGATCAGGAAGATAGAGGAGGCAACATTGTATCTTTCCGTTATCGGATATTTAATTCCGACGACTAATCAGCCATGAGAGGAATAATAATAGAATGGAGGCGCGGTGAATAAATTCCAACCTTCGCTGATTTTTCGTAATCCTCGAGAAACGTATAGAATCTGTAATCTTCTCGGAAGATCCTCCGAGAAGATTTAGACCGAGAATCGGTTTAGACGCGCGCCTTAAAATATTCCGAACCAAGTTCTCTCGAATAGATCTTGTTACAGTGACCTCTGCGATTCTGCGAATATTACCAAAATATTAATAATTGCAAATGAAAAATATTAGAAGCCGTCATCTTGGTAAACAATTTAATTTCGCGGCATTTTTTCGGATCTGCGCGATCAATTTACCACGTTTTTTTATTAGCTCGCTTTCTTGTCTGTCTGTCCGTTTGTTTGTCTATTTGTTCTGTACAAAGTTCTGTGCAATTGATTTTAAACTAATTTCCCGATAAGCTGCAGACATGAAATTTTAAACATAGCTCAGAGAACTGAATGACAATGCAATATTCAAAAAAAATTTTCAAGAAAAGCCTATGCGTTTAGGAGATATAAATTTTTTCTTTAATTCGCAAGGTTGCTACGATTGTTTACTTGTTTGTAGTTTCGGGGGTTTTCGTTGTCGGGGGCATCCAGTCGGAAGTGTCAAGTGCATGACGTCACCGGCCGTGCAACTTGGTATTTAACTGTTTGTATACCTGCGTGCTCTCGGTTCTCTCGTGTGCGCTACCTGCGCAACAACAGATGTCCGAGCGTCCCGTGTAAATATATGGTATAAATACCTGTCTAGACCCGACTTGGCAGTCCCTTTGAGCCTCCCCGCGCCATTATATGCTCATCAGCTTCCACGGGGGTTGCGACTTTGTTGCATGTGTGTCGTTAATGTGCGCCGTGCACGCGAGATACACCCTTTGCTTCCCCTCGAGCACAGAAATTCGTTGGATACCGAATTTCCCGCCAGTTTTCACCCCATTAACCCTCTCCACTCTCTCGATGGGGTTGATGGACTGTCGATGGACTGGCGATCAACGGTCTCGCCTTGGGCTCCCGCCCATAGATATTCGCGGCGCCGAGAGATTTCGTGAAAAATGATATTCAACGATTCTTTATTTCGCGGAAATAATTCTTACTCGTACAGCTGAATCTTTCATGTCGAATTGAAAACGATGGCTATAGAACTAATTATTAACGCTAAACCTACCACTGCCGGTCAAATGCATCATACGACTCCAAGATGGCGGCGCAGTCCGGATCGGAGACATCGACGCGACGCGTTGCGCGACCCGATCGAGCATTTCGAAGCGGTCTCAAAGGCTCTCGGGATCGGTCGAACGCTTTTGTTCGTGTGCCATGTATTTTTCTTTTCTTCTGGGACCGGTGGGAGCGAGTGCGAGACAGGCAACGGTACGAGACCCACTTTACGGGGCCGTATATCTGAGTACTTACACGCGCGCGCGCGCATCCACGTAGATACGTGAATAAACCGTGGGTTACCACGGGAGGGAAAGAAACTACGAAAGTTGCATACAAAAGGGAGCCCGGCTAATCCACGTGGACGGCCATGAGCGTATCAGTTCGCCTCGAATGTAGGTTATCCGTTAGAATATGACCAGCAATTGGAAGTACTGTTTCCCGAGGAGGCGGGCCCGGCTGCAGCCGAGGAATCGACAGGTATCGGCTTGACCGCCATTTCTGGGGAACTCGGAAGAGGAAATTTATATTTTTCACTAATCGTTTGAATGTAGACAGAATAATACATAGGGGAGGTGGTTGGGTTGCGAGACAGTTGTTTTTATTCATCGCGCAATCGCAATAATTCCAGTCTGTCAGCTGTCAAATTTTTGTTTTGACGTCTGCTAGTTTTTGTGCTAGCACCGAGGTGTATAGACGTGTTGCTTATATCAGATACGGACATCGTGTGTAAACACATCGTGTAAAACTTTTACACATTTTTTTACAAACATTATTTTGTTGAGTGAATCAATTGAAAAAGGCGAGTGTGATGCATTTGCATTTAGTGTTTTCCTTACATTTTACGATGAAATATTGAGTTTTGCGCATATACGACAAACACAGTTTTTTTTCTGTCACATTCGGAATGGTTAGGTGATGAGAATCATAGTAGTTGGGTTGTGTGACACTAGTTTTTTGTATTAGAAACGAACTAGAACTGTCAAATACCGTAGTTTGTGTTAGAATTAAGTGCTTATTTGTCATTTAACGTTTGTTTTGGTTTATTTTTTGAATTTATAGTTATGTCAACTCCAAGAAAATCGCCCGCAAACAAAGAAATTAATTTTAATGCCGTGCTTAGTGCTGTTAAAGATCATTTGCTGCAGAAGAAAAGCATAAGAAAGGTTGCCAAAGAATATGGCGTTGATAAGAGCACGTTACAGCGTTATGCGAAGAAAGTTGACAGCCATTTTCTGTTAATTCTATCAAATGTAACACATGCCAGCGCCTTGTTCATTTCAAGTGTGCCGATATGGGCAATCGTTCGTTTTTCACATGCAAACATTGTAACAGCGACTTGGATGACGAAGCGGAAGATGATTATTGAATCCTTCCATTCATTATATTTTTTTTTACTTTTCTTCGCGCCATTCTTTGTTTTTTTTTCAATTTTTTGCCATTCTTTTTAACTTCTTTGGCCACTTAATGTCTTTAAAATAAATAAAAATTCATTTTAGCTTAAAGTTACATGGGTTTTACTTTATATGTATTTTACCACTTTTAGTAGATTTTTTCGAGTGTCTCACAACCCAACCACTTTTCTCAGGAAGCCAAAAGACATGTCCTCGGAAAATTGACCATAAAATTTTACTTGTTGACCAAACCACTAAACATTTTGCGTATAAAAGTTGCGCATTTCCTTCACCTTTCCAACGGTATATAAAACTCTTTGATATCTTCAACAAACAAAAAGTTACAGCCCAAAAACAAAACCCGTCTCACAACCCAACCACCACCCTTACATAATATCGATATTGTTCTTTTAGAATCTTTGAATCTTCCCACTGTTTTACATTGTGCATCTACTGATTTTCTTAAAATTCTTTTGAATCATCGTATGGCAATTTTAAAGGTTGCTAATAATCATTAACAAACGTAGTGGGTAACGATCGCTAGTCGTGTCACGAAGCACACCATAAGAGAATGCGTCGAAGAAAAGAATCTTTTAGACGAAGAGTGACCCAGATCAAGACGACCATAACGAGGAGTCGAACTTATGAATGAAGAGGAGGATGCTCACTTTCGTTTCATTGTTAACAGTGATATCTAGTTAGGGCACTGACGTCATCGCGTGATTTTCGACCTCGCCGACGATCCCGGAAGGGCGTCATCGACCGGAAACGACACGGTAGAAACCGTCGCGAACGGTCCAATTGCGAAACCGATGATCGAGACATATTCATAGAGAGGAAGATGACAAGAGCTAAGGGGGACCAGGTGACTAACGACACCGGTATGCTGAACGCGAATAGTTTGCTATGCATCTATACTTCGGCGCGGCGGCGCGGCGCGGGGCCAGTGAACTGTCCGATATGTCCGTTCGGTGCACGCGCGCACGGCCGCAGGAGATTGTTGCAAATTGCAACGATATCGGGCCCGATGCACACGAAAATTTCCGCTCGTCTTTCGCCAACGACACCCGAGACTGCCTATTTGCGAAATTACACAAGTTCTCTGCACGAAGTAAAACGAACACGGACAATCATAATGCTTCATAGAGTCTTTTTACAACAGAATTTTAGGACTTGGAGGATTTTTTTTGAAGAAATTGAAGCTGCTGATGACATAAAAAAATGTTGAGAATTGGTGAAATGCGGAATGTTTAGCGAGAAGAGTGGAAGGAATCGAACGTACAGAGCTACACGCACACCGGCACGTAGATGAGGAGCAGATTACGGATCGTCTGTTGAGCTTTTTATGCTTCCCGTGTTTCCGAAGTCTCATTCATCTGTGAACATGACGCGGTTGGAATAGCGAATGAGGGGGCGGCCATTGGTCCGTTCCGTTTCTCTTCTCTCGGCGTGTCTCCCCAGCATCGAAAGCAGCGAGATTCCTATAGAACCTCTTTCCTTTTTCTCCCATCGGTTAATCCTGTGGAATCTTGAACGAAACCTAGCATCGCACACCCACGACTTCTTCACGCAAGTCTCATGAACGAACGCTCCCTAACACTGGATCTATTAGTTCTTACAAGCGACCATTTTACATGACTGTGTCGAGAAGTGTAGTAACACATTACCGACCGGTGATCATTGCATAATTTTGAAAAATCCATGGTACATGGCTGAACACTTTTTAATGGAATCATCAATAGCAACAGCAATTTTCATTGTGAACTAACTAGTCACCCTCAACAACGTCATCTAATAGTTTCATTTAAGATTGCAATGTGAAAGAACATTTCTATGCTTTCTTTTGGTACAGCACAATTATTGAAAATTCTATTAATAGGCTTCCGGTAGGTAAACTGTTAATTGATCAAATTATCGAGAATATATTGCAATCTTAAAATCGACAAAATTACAAAAAGTATACATAGAAACTGCCTACAGCAATATGTTACCTGGCTTTCAAAAACGATTTGAAAGGTACAACCGGAAGAGCGTATTGCAAAATACATTCTGCCGAGAAAGTACCGGGAATCGATCATTTACAAAGCCCGCTTAAAGGGATTGTTGAAATTCTTTTTGTCGCTAAGTTGCCAGAACTGTCCTCTATACTCACGCGGAGTTTGAACGTCACTTGTCATTTAGTTTGTTTACAGTGCGCCATTTTGTCAGTACATCTCAAGCGTGGTTTTGCGATTTTTGCGAATTTTCTGCAAAAACTCAATCGCGTTAAGGTCGCTGAAGACATGCTAGAACGAGTCAATTCCGACACCACATTCATAAAACGCATTGTAACCGGTGATGAGACATGGGTTTACGAGTTTCACATGCAAACCAGTCAACAAGCTTCGGAACGGCGCGTTCCAATTGAGCCGAAACCGAAAAAAGCACGTCAAAGTCGATCAAATGTGAAGGTGATGTTGACAGTTTTTTTTCGATTGCCGCGGTGTTGTGCACTCGGAATTCTTGCCACAAGGTAAAACAGTAAACAAAGAATATTACTGAGCGTTTGCTTAAGCAAACGCTCAGTAATATTCTTTGTTTACTGTTTTACCTTGTGGCAAGAATTCCGAGTGCACAACACCGCGGCAATCGAAAAAAAACTGTCAACATCACCTTTTGATCGACTTTGACGTGCTTTTTTCGGTTTCGGCTCAATTGGAAGGCGCCGTTCCGAAGCTTGTTGACTGGTTTGCATGTGAAACTCGTAAACCCATGTATCATCACCGGTTACAATGCGTTTTATGAATGTGGTGTCGGAATTGACTCGTTCTAGCATGTCTTCAGCGACCTTAACGCGATTGAGTTTTTGCAGAAAATTCGCAAAAATCGCAAAACCACGCTTGAGATGTACTGACAAAATGGCGCACTGTAAACAAACTAAATGACAAGTGACGTTCAAACTCCGCGTGAGTATAGAGGACAGTTCTGGCAACTTAGCGACAAAAAGAATTTCAACAATCCCTTTAAGCGGGCTTTGTAAATGATCGATTCCCGGTACTTTCTTGACAGAATGTATATCGATCGCACGAGAATATTTTTAGATGTCGGATCAACTAATTGCCTAAACACTTTGATTACGCGTAGACCCGCGCCACTTTTCGGAGAGCTTGCCGGTCGAGTAAGGATTTACAGTTTGTTCAGAGGATTTGCCGAGATCGTCGAGCGATCAACACGCAACGGCCGCGTCGATAACGATCCCGAAGTATCAAAGACTCATCTTCTCGGTCCAAATACAGCGTAAATAGTGACTCGACTGCTCGGCCCGTTCTAGATTGCCGGGGCATTAACAATAAGCGCGAGATACGATCTCGCGCCGAGCGGAAAAAACAATGAAGATGATCGGTGAGCTCTCCTAATCCCGGCCAAAGACGGACTCCGGATTGTGCTGCGCAAATGTCACGCATGGGACACGAATCGAAAGTGAAGAAAAAAATTCCATCCTCCCGGTTATCATCTCGGTTTATCGGAGCTCCGGTCCCCGGTATCGGTATCGATCGGAATCCGTGTACGTACATACATATAATAGATCGAAATCTGCGCGCGGGATCGGACGCATCCCGACGAGCATCGATCTCTCGAAGCAGGCGTAGTCGATAAACCTGACGAGAGGAACGGTGCTCGTTCGGTAAACAGGGGAAACAAAGATAAAAGTCGACGCTCGGCTCACAGATGTGCAAACAGAGATCTCGCTTGGGGGATCCAGAGATCCTCGTCGCTCGATGATAATCTCGTGTCATTTTTATTTTTACGCTCTCCATCTAGTCTCTGCTTTCCTATCAAATCTTTTCCTTCAAAATATGTATTGTCAAAATCATACGTGGAGAATGTGTTTAAAACCGCACGTCTAAAATCGTTTCCGTTTCAAATGCACGTTTCAAATCGTACGTTCGAAATTGTTTAAAATGGATGAAGAATCTTACTCGACTTCTCTTCGTCGTTCGTGTCTTTCCCAAACAGGGATGATCTCGATCGATTGTTTCGCCTTGTATCGGACCTTTAGATCGAAACGTCCACCGCAATTTTCCGCATTGAAAGAAAAAATGTCCACGTAAACGGATCTTGAATTTGAACGGATTTGAAGAGGACTGCTGCTCGTCACCACGTGTTTCACGTGACTCGACGGATTTTTATCACCGCTATCGAAACAATTCCTCGATAATGAAAAATTGGCTCGCCCGGAGGCCGTGATCGTGCTAGTCGTGCTTCTGTAGTTGATCGTTCATGGCTAATTGCCGAGCATCGGTGCGCGGATTCATCGTACGCGCGCAATTGGATCGGTTGTTACCCGGTGACCCAGTTTCGAAGCGATCCGGATGCTGGAAATTCGCGAGCGGAACTGAACTCGTGTTCTCGATGGTAAACAAGGGAACGAGCATCTGTCCGATCGAATTCGCGAATGAAACGCGCTTGCAGAGAAGCTGTTCCTTTTGTCTCGAAACGAATTTTGTCTTGGAGGAATTCATCGACGGTTGGAATGCTGATTTTTCCAAAAAATTTCGAACAATTCAATTTTTCGAATCGTTTGTCTCCTTTGGAACCTGTAGATTATATCGGATTGGTTGCCAGCTTGAATTTTTCATTTGAATTTCTCAGACAATTTAATTTTTGTAGGGATCACACTCGATCGAGAACGGTCAGATCCCGCAGCGGAGACGCGAGAGATACGTCGAAGATATCTTACGCGTCGAGCTGCGAGTTTGTCGAGCGGATGACAAAGGCGTGTTCTTACGCGGGAGAAGATAATGTACACGTTCGTGTACACAGGTGCCAAGAAAAGGCCGCGCAGATGCTGCGTCGCGATCGTCTAATCGTAGGAGGCCGCGTAACTGGACGAACGGATACGTGGCCGTAACGGAGCCGATCGACCGACTATTCCTCGGCTTACCGTTCCGTTCCTCCACGGAGACGTCTAGCTTCACAGTCCACCGGAAGATTCGCTAAATTCTTTACCTCGTTTTCGATTAAAAAATCGGCTCTTCCAAAGAGTCGAATTCGTCATTGGTTACAGAATTGGTTCCAATAAACTCGCTTGTCCTCCCGAGAGCAAAGAAAGACTCCTACGCCGACCGATTTAACGGTGTACCGTAGAGGCATTTGTGTAAATCGAAAAAGAACACACGTTTCATTAAAACTGAGCAGACAGCGTCTTATTTCGCTGCTAACGAGACGATTAACGGAAGGAAGCGGGCGCTTGGCCCGCAGACGTACCCAGGAGCCCGTGAATTCGCCTAATCCGCGGCCTGATCGTGATAAATGCGAGAGAAGTCTGTGATCTCGGTCGCTGATGTGAGGAATATCCAATTAAGGAGCCTCCCTAATTTTGCGGTCGAAGAACGGTGCGACCGAATAAAATGGCGCTTGTTTGCACAGCTAATAAAAACATGGAACAACATCGAAAGCAGTTGTTCGTAAGAACGCAGTCGCAGGTGTAGTTGCGCGATAAGAGGAAGTGCCTATCTGGATGCTCTAAAATCCTTGGCGATCCGTTACAGAGGATGGTCGGCATCACGGTCGCCGAAGGAGGGGCCATTAGACTCGGCAAAAGTGGTGGCCGTGCAAATAACGAGGGAAATTGTCCAATTCTGTCGTCGGTCGGTCGGTCGGTGCGGCGGCCGAAGCCGGAAATCTCGATAATTTGCTCGTATATCACCCGTAGCCGTTTCCGGTTCTGGCCGAGACGGTCGTCGGATCTCTTCGAACGCAACGAGAGCTCATCCTCTCCGGTTCTGCTCGTTTCCGAGCGGCGAACGGCCACTTTCGGCCGTGGCATGACTAAACGTGGCGCGCGGCCACGTGCACCAGACCGCGAAGATGTAATAATTCTTTGCGCGCATGCGAGCTCTCCGCGATCCGTGCTCTCGGCTCTCTCTTCTTCTTCTCCTCCTCCTGCTTCTCCCGTGGCTGATGCTCTCGACTCTCCTGCGTCCGCTTCTTCCGCGAGATGCGCTCCGTTCACGGTACGACGGTTTCCGGTTCTTCGCGCGCCTGAGCATCCTTGCTCGACTTTGCTAAATTTCGCGGAGGTATAGCTTCGTTTATCGCAACCCTTGCCTTACTGCGGATTTTATGCATTTCCAACAAATCGAATAGGAAATAGCAAAAAACATTTAACAAATTCAAAAATTCTGTCGAGTTATTTTCAACGATTATATTTCAAAGAGAAATAAGCGTGTTTTTTCTGGATGGTTTTCGCGTCGGTTCCAGGTTGTAATATTTCTTGGGTATCGCGAAGGGATTGCGAGAACGTGGAGGAGAAAGAATCTCGAGGTACTGTACTACGGGGTGGGTATCGATCCGCGAGGAGGGACCGTTTCCTTCTACTATACATAGATACCAGAGGAGCGTCTGGAACGCCGGCGCGGCGCGGCGCGGCGTCAGACTGTCGCTGTGTGCCATACCGTCTGCCAGAGATGGTAGTAGACCTTTTAATTGACTCTTACTGCCCGAAGTACTCGGAAATACGAAACAGTACCTGGGACGGACTATAGTTCCATTGGGGTTCAAAGACACTGACTCTCCTCTGTCTAGAAAAATTCTCAAGGACACCTAGTCTAGATCTAGCATCTTGGCTCCAGGGGACTATTAGCCCTCCGTGGGCAACCAGGGTCGTTTAGGTCCGGACCGAAAATTTTACCCTCTAATTTCTTTATTTCGACTTTATCTCTACCCATTAATGCTCTCTCTCTCTCCTTAAACCCTAGAAATTGCTGTACCACTATGCAAAATATTCTTTACATTATTAAATGTGTCGGTATCTAATCAATTGCTAAACATTTAGATTCATACATACGTTGTTGGTATAAACGAAGGCAGGGATTAAAAATGCAGAGTTTATTTCGTGGACACTTGGGATGCAAGTCAGTGGCCACTTGCAGCCGGGGTCACTGAACGCGTACGATTTCCTGGACAAACTTTCGTCCGAATGGATTTCCGTGAGGCCCTTCCTCTCTCGCACAGCGTTAGGTTTTTAAAAGAGTTCACAGTTCCTTTCGTTTCGTCCTATGTTCCTCGAGCACTTTGCTGTTGTCTCGTCCCGAGAACAACTTGATCGAAGAATTGTACGAATGAATTTTATAGACATTGCTACTGAATGATATTCAGACACTGGAATAATGTCGATGCACCTCCCCTTCTACTTGAAAATACGAAGATCTCGCGGGGAAGATCAATGCCTCGCCGGGATCAACAGTATTGCGAAGCAATGCTCGAAAATGGAGGATCGTACAAATAAAGATTCGCATGAATCATGAGCCATTTAAATCTCACCGATGAGCCAACCGCAGGCGTCTCGTTTCAGCAGCGTGACACGTCAAGCGATTTGCGCAATTTCGAAATACTTTTCCCTGACATCGGTGCACGACAGGTGCGAGCATCCCGGTGTGCGTGTGTGGAAATGCGTGTATTGCATACGCGGAGGATAAGTTCATCGATCAGGAATTCAAGAATTCTCAACTTCGTCTCTCCCGAAAATGACCGACACGAGTGGGAAAATACGGAATTAATTCTCCTGCGGTTGTTACGTTGTGGACCTCGACACAAAACTTGGCCATCTCACAGAGAGATCCGCGGTGTAATTTCAACTGTTGTAAAAGATTGTTGTAAAAGACGGGCGCGTTCTTCAGGATGCCCAGCGGCCAGCGCAGCGGTCTCATTGTCAGTCCATCGCAGACGATTCTCCTCGATGCCGAGGCTGATCGAGCCGAGGATTGATTTCGCGCCGTCTGCGGAATAAGAGAAACCCGTCCCCGAAACGCGGTCGTGCAAAATCCGCGAGCCGTTTCCAGCGAACGGACGGTATCGCGATCTCATCGATTTTTTTTTGCACGCGGCGGGCTCACCGTCACATAAGCGAATTCCATCGAAGGAGAGCCAGCGCTCTCCTCCCCGCACGTTTCCGATTCGCAAGGATGGATGCATCTTGAAAGACGAGGCAAACAGCCACGGAGGACGTGCCAGATCGACGTCATTTGATCTCGGGGAAGATCACGAGATGCGCTTCTGCGATCCGCCTCTCGCGACGTGGAATTTTTTCCCGTTCGCGAGATCGACTTTTGCTCGATTCGCACCTATCCAGAGCGAATGGAAACCTTCGCAGACGTGGAAATTCGTCAGAAAGATTCTACAATACATATATCGAAGTCACGCAAACGGTGAGCACATTTTTAAAAAATGACAAATGTGTTTTGAGTGACACTTCTATGTACCAGCAGATTTGCGACGTTTCGCTGATTATACTGAGTCCAAACACGATACAATTCCGATCATATTTACTCGTTTAATTCACGATAGAGTGAAGCCTTATCCGTACTAATCATCCTAATGCGAACCAATTTGTGCTTATTTTATTCCATCAAACGACAGAGCAACATAAAAACGTTTGATTGTTATAAATTTCCTTTGGCTTTGTTCGATGAATTGCGTTCTGTTCGCTGTCTTGATGTTTCCTGGTTCGTTCTGGACGTTTCGCGGTAGATTTTGTGGTCGGAGGATGTTGGGACGGATCAACGATCGAGAGCCCTTCGCCCGAGGCGTTACATCCGTACGAATCTGTCGCGTAATGCGTGTCACACGTCGCTCGTGGAAAGCAACGGTGCCACCGGGCTGACGTATCGTCATTTTGTTATGCGAGGGGCGTCATTTCCTTCTTCCATCGTGAGCCGGCGAGAACGAGAAGCGACGGGGAAGCAGCGGGCAAGCGACGGAACACCGTCGATCGAGAGCAAGATTTGTAAGCGCACAGTTTCCGACTCCGACTCGCCGCGCGCCGTGACCCGCCGCGCCTTGAAATCTTAATGCCCCGTTCGCAATCCCTAGAAACATTCTGTTCGCTATCAGGTGATCCCAGCCCACACGCCAATCCATCGAACAAAACCATTTTTATACGTTACTTCCGGACAAATGAGTCAAAATAAATTGAAACGTAAAGAAACTGTGGGTACAGACACATTTACTATTTCGCGTGACGTATTTTTTGAGACAATCTAGCGACCGGAAGGAAATTTAAAGGTTCGAAGAGGAAATTCGAATCCGGTGGAAGAACGCTCTCGGACGACGGGACAGAACGGGACAAGCTAACGCGATTGGCCATTACGTATATTACGCAATACGTTACGCGTTACCCGTCAAGCCTTTGGAAAAGAGCAGCCCCGGCACGGGCACCGTCTCGGGTCGGTTTGTTATGCGGCGGGCATCATTTCCTTCTCGTAGGCTCCGTGAGAAGAGGAGAAATGACGGAGAACGAGGGCCCTGGCGCACTTGTCGACAAAACAACTTCTCTCTGCACGCCACACGCTGCGCTCGATTTGTCCGAAAACGTGGCCGACATCGAGAAACCTTTCGCTTCATAGAATCAAAACAATGTTCATTAGTAGACTGCGGATTTTATGCATTTATGGGAATAACGAGCAGTTGGAGTTTGACACAGTGTAAACATTTAAATAATGAAATTGCATCGATATACGTTACTTTCGATCTAGGAAAATAATTATTGTTATCCTATCTTGAAACGCATAAAACTGAAAGAGTGCGTAGCCTCTTTTTCCCGGTCGTGTTCGACCAAGAAGAAAAAAGCTGGAACACAGTGGGATCTCGTTGTCCCATTGGGGCATGTCAAGAGTTGGTTGAACCTTGCTCGTGTCGGTCAGAGACCATCAGGAGCTGACCCGGGCCATTAAGCCGAGACGCGAAGACGGAAGCGGCTGGACAAGGATCGGTCTAGCGCACGCACGCGTACGTAAAACGCGTCCTCGCGCCCTCTTGGCCCTCGCCGCGTTTGACCCCTCATCTTTTCGGACCCCTGCCACCTTGACCCCCTCATCTTTTCTCCCCTGAACCATCCTGTCTCGTGTCGAACGGACAGAACGGGGACCAGGTTCCGGCCAACGCCATCGGTGTGTGCGCCTGCAACACGTGCCGTTTCACCACTTCGTATTTCGTACCACTTCCTGCTGACTTGTCTCTCCTTCTCCTCCTTTCTCTTCTCTTCTCTTCTCCCGAGTCTCTCCTCCCCTTTCTCGAGAACGCGATGCGGAGGAAGCGACGCACCGCGCATCGCAAACCGGAAAAGGGTGTGAACGGGTTGGCCGTCGCGACCGATCTAGGATATTTAAACCTCTCCCTGCCACCTACACTCCCATCCTCGCTGGTCAAGTTCACACTCGGCATCGATTTCTCCCGCTGGTTGAAATTTTGAAAATGTGCTTCAACTCCTCATAGTCAACGAATGATCGCGGGTTATTAAAAATTCTGGTTGAAATGTGCGGAACACATCCAGCTCTGGCAGAGCTAACGGGTCCGAAAGAGTCCCCGAGTGAAAGTACCGTTTTTAATTTCCTCTCGTTCCTCGCCGATCTCGAGTTTCGCAACCCATATTTCGAACCAGACAGAAAATGGTGTTTTAAGCGTCCGTGGTCCCACGACACGGAGATTTGACACCGGGCCCGCGAAACGGGTAGCTTACGTGATACCCGCGTAGATACACGGCCGCAATAGAACCTGCTACGCGTATGTACCGTACGTTGGTCCCGGTCCTCGGCAAATTAGCCGCGGAAAGGTCGCAGTCGAGTGCAAGCGTCGTTTTCGAGAACGAACAAGCGGTCCGGACCGGCCGGTGCGGTGATTTCTTCATTAAGAGATTGTCCGCCTCCGAAACGCGGCGAGATCCTCGAGGAAGAGAATCGAGAGATCTGTGAACGCTCCTCGAGTCGTGCGAATATTAATGAAACTGAATATCTTGAAAAAACGTTTCGAAGGACTCTGAAGTATCGTGACGCAGACGCGATCTTTATGGTCCAGAGTGGCATTTCCGCGAAAAATGCCGTTTAATCTCCGTCGCCGGATCACCGGAGGAGCAAACAAGATTACAGCGTTATCTGAACACCTCGGCAGAATTCTGAACGGCTTCGTGCAATGACAACGCGAGACGAGATAAAACAGTTTTGTATCGGCTTGGTGACTCAGACAGCGTTGTTTCCGTCGAAGATGAGTGGAAACTACGTAATCCCCGCGGAACAAAACACCGTTATCTGCAGCCTCGTCGCCTCGTTTTTCATCCACTTTCCTAGAACGTCCGTGATCCCTACCGATAACACGCTTTTGCCTCTAACGATCCCTTCGAGTAACTTTTACTAGCGTGTTCGTCACATTTTCCCGATGCAAACGAGTCTAAACACGTCCCGATTTCACTCGTAGCGACTCATTCAATCCACGCCAGAGTGGAGCTTCTTCGATTATCCGAACTATGTAGTCGGTCGACTAGAATAAAATAGTTCCCTGTGGATACAATATAATGCAAGGTTAAATCGTTCCCAATTTGTACGTGGTATCGCGTTGTATATGGATTGAATTTTGGTATCGGTTCGGATAATCGAGGTTTCCCTAAATCGTGGATTAGACGGGCAAATCTCCTTCGAATAACGTCGTGTTTGGTCTCATTTTAACCGGAAGAACGTCGCGAATATATCGATAATAGTTCTGTAAAAAAGATAATCAACGAAACAACATAGCGGTGAAAATATTCCCGCGCGCATCGAGACAGCGGCAGCAGACAACGAGGAAGCCAGCAGTCGCGTCAGCAACTTTCAGCCGGCCTGTACTCCGGAGCAGAATTTTTTGCCAGCAGCACTAATTCCTGGCAGGAATCGAGCGAAACTTTCGACACGCGTTTAATTGCGAGGATCGAGGCGCGGTTACAGAACGGGCGAGAGAGTGAAATGAGCAATCCCCGTCGAGAGAGAGATAAATCAGGTCTGCGCGGGTTGGCTCGCGAGCCGTTTCCCTTTCCCAGCCGGAAGGGAACGGTGTGTACAACGTGTGTCCCGCATCCCCGAAAACCTATGAAACTGTTATACACGGGGATCCGGATTGATTTATTCGGACAATCTAGACGAGCCAGCAGAGCCGAACGAGCATCGCGAAACACATCGTCGAAAGTATCGCGCGAACCAAGGAAAAGCCGGTCTGCTGCGCTCGAGCGCGAGAGTATGCTTTTCCGAGAGACAGAGAGAGAGAGAGAGAGGGAGAGAAGTTTTCCTCTCATTTAACAACTGTAACCGAGTAGACATTTTTCGCTTCCGTGTCTTTCCTAGGCAGCCTCGAAAATTGTACGAAGTCCAAGCGAGATAAGAGCCAAGATAACCGAGCGAGATACATGCTAAATTGTTGAGAAACGTAGATAGCAAATGTAGAAAATATACATATACGTATAGCAAACAGGTACACTGAGAAAAAAATCCTGTCGAAACAAAAAAAATATACGTTGACTCAATAAGATGTACTATTGAATAGTGCCAATATCATATGAACTTATTTTAATATTTAATACTATTTAATTTCAATAGCAAAACTCACTTCCGCCAATCACATAAGCCAATAGCTTGACCATCAATGTTTTCAAAAAAATAAGATATGGCCTCAAACCAATTCCAGTATAAATCAATACATTTCTCAAATTTTTTTAACAACATATCTGATTGAAGGAAAAAAAGAAATATTACGAATAATAATATACGGTATTGAATCAAATACTATTTTCAATCATTTCATGATAGACAATTCAAATACATCACGATTTGCTTCTAAATTTCATACTATTGAAAAGAATACATTGATATTCATCGAAGTAAAAAATTACAATAACACGCGTGTTATTGAAGTAACTACTTTTTTTCTCAGTGTACGTATACAATACATACATGGCTAATATAGCGAGTGCACATGACGAACATAGAAAATATATTATAGAAAATATAGAAAATATTCTGCAAAAATATACGAAAACAGAAAAATTTCCCACAGTTTTCCCACAAAACTTTTTTTACTAGAACAACCTAATCAGAAATTGGACCAGTCTCTGTCCCGGAAGGGCGAGGGACACAGTCGCTGAAAGGTCGACTTTCTGAGAATTGAGCACAGAAGTCTTTCGGAAAGAGCAAAGCTAATTAGCCGACCGTTAGCTTGTTGTTCCGAGAAGCGCGGAGAAGTTTCGCGGATCAGGTGGCGCAGTTTCGACACGAAATTAAAATGGCGAATACACGGAGGCGAGACCGTTCTCTTTCTTTCTCTGGCGGTCAGGCGTTCGCGATTATTTCCGCGGATCGGGTACGGTCTCGCGCGCAATCCGCTCGCAACGGCCACGAATCCGCGATTGTCCAGCCGGGTTACGTAAAACTAGACGCGTTTATTGCACGGCAAACTTTTGCTAATTAGCGCGGGAGAAACCGGCGCGGCGGCCAGCCAGCCGAGATAGCCGCTCGCCGCTCGTAGATACACTCGCGTGCCTCTTTGTCCGTCCGTGTTCGCCTGTTTACGTTCGTGTGCTTACGAGCGTGCTTGTTGCACGAGAACACTACCACAGCCTCGTAATCCGAATTTTTCTCCGGAAACTAGCGAACATAATCCACGGCAATTTTTCGATATTATTCTTACGGATTTTTTCGTATCAATTGTTCATCTACGAAAGTTTTGTCAAAACATTTGTCACGTTTCTCTGAATAAAGTGAGATCGCAAGTGCTTCTTTGATACACGATAGAACCTCCATTATCCGAACTACAGTGCTACACGAAATCATGACTGATTTGTACAATCGTAACGAAGAATATGTAACATCCGTTTGGATAATTGAGGTTCTACCGAATGTGGTAGATTACACGAGTAAATACGGTCCGAATCGTATCGTGTTTGGTATCGCTTTAACCGGGAAAGCGGCAGGAATACGATGGTAAAAGTTTCATGACAAAATAATAAAAAACGACAACAGTTTTTCGATGAAATTAGCAATTAGGACGTACACAGAGATGCAGCTTCCATGAATTTTGCCGAAATATCGTGCAGATCTCTGTCACGTGTCTGGAAGCATTCCTGTACTGAATTGCCGCCGTGGACGAGCAATAAATATCGTGGCGAGAGTTGATGGATCAGCGTTGGATCGTTCATGCAAACGCAACCACGTAACAGAATCACGCCGGGTGGCTCATCGGAGAGGAACCAGGAAAGCCTCGAAAGACGAGGAAGCAACGCCGGGACACTTGTTTATAATTTCGAATGAACTCGAGCCGGTGCGCCGGTGAAGGCGCGTTACGCCGTCGATCGCGCGATAAGGGAAAATGATGAGCTCCGAAAAGAGACGCGGCCAGATAGAAAGAGACGAACGGGCAGAACGGTCTCGGTGGAAATTTCAGCGAGCAGTTCCGCCTTGTTTAAACTTAAACGCGAACCCCGCAAGAGAAAGAGCCTTCTCTCTGGCCGGAGAACATCCAAGTCCACTATTCTTCCTTTTTACAGTAGTCTTTCTCTCCCAAGAACCTCCAATAAGAACTGGTAAAAGCTGCCAGTTCAACGTTACATCCACATCGAAGCAACAACGAGCAATTTTTATTTCGATGTTGCATATACAGTGGTCGAAATTTCTATAAAGTCACTGTGTTTTGTGCCCGTGCGAAATCAATGCGGGCCGGTTTATGTACTTCTTTAAGGCCTGGTTTACGTTGTATTTTTGTCTAGAAGCATTTAAAAGTTGTTGCACACGTCTTGTTGTTACTGGGAGCTCTAATTCAGCTCGAAATTGTGCTGCATTTTTCCTTTCCTTAGCTGCAGACCTCATTAATATTGAATGTTGTCTCTTTCACTATTTTTTATTACTACCTTTAAAATGATTTTTTCCGTAATTTTCACGTAAATTGATATAATTATTAATCACGGTATATGACCGATTAGTTGTCTTAGCAATTGCGTGATTAGAGCAGGCCATATCTTTATAAGCATCGATTGATGCGTTTTCTTCACTTGTTAGTACTTTTCCTCTCGGCATTCTCATACACGTGAATCAAATTATAACAAACAGGATTTCTGTGAGTTCTAAAACTAATACTTTTAGAATATTTGCAGTTTTCTGTAATTCTTTGCTCAGAATACAGAGAAACATTAAGTGACTTTATAGAAACTTCGCACTTGTGTTCTGCACCACACAGAAAAAAATTAAGAAAAACGTAAATAGTAAACATAGCGGTGTAGAGTACGCAGTGTCCCTCTATCCGAGTGTCTACAAGGCAGAAGACCAGATACGATAAATCAACAAAAATGGTGATATTTTTTAAATATCTATGAAAAACAAGATGACTTTATAGAAATTTCGACCACTGTATTTGAAAAAGTCGCTTTTACCGTATAAAAGACGAAGAAGAAGAAGAAGGCAAAGAGAGGAATGAAAAGATCACTTGATTCAGCGTGGACGTAGCTTTACGATTGTAAGATCGCGGTCCGTCGACGACCGATATCTTCGATTTCTCGGCAATTATTTCCAGAGAACGATCGTCGATCGTTCGCACTTTCGATCGTTTCGAAATCGAATTTTCACCGTTGCTCGAAAGCGACTGACGAAAACTGACTCGGGTGGTTAGAGCCACCCACGCCACTGCGAGAGAACCGGCTGCTTCTCAATATAATATTACGCGTGCTCAATTATGGTTGCTCAATCTGTTCTGCACGGGAAATGCAGAAAATTGATCGTTCACCCTTTAGGGGAAGGATGGGGGAGGGGTCGAGGCGATTCGAGGAGAGGAGGGGGAAGAATATTCATTTCGAAAGTGGTTTTTCGAAACCGGCGAAGATCGAACAGACCTCGGCCAGTGGTTTTGATCCGCGGATTGAGGTGAGTTGTGCTCCCAGTAAAATTAGTCGAGCAGAAATCTAACTCGGTGAATGGAAAAGCATCCTGTTAGGCGAGTATGTACACGGGATCGTCAGGATTGTTTAACATTTTACAAAAGGAAACATCGGTACATGCAAAATAGATTTTGTTTGTAGACCCGAAGTTCTCACACGCGTCTGAACATCGTATCGCGAATATCGTGATTTGATTCTGGAGCCTGGAGCGACTTTCGTGTTTCCTGATCGCGGTTCAATAAACTCGAGGATCGGTGCAGTTTCTTTGGGAAAAATAAAAGAAATGAAGACGGGAAATAAAAATGGAGTATATCTCGCCGCGTTTCGTTTGATATCGATCCTCGCGATCTGCGCTTCCCTCTTCTCTCCCCTCCGTCGGACTTTCACCGATTTCATCTTCAACACGAGCTTCGATCCGATTAACATGCCGGATGAGCCCTGCCAGCTGGAATTCGTGCGACAAGCTTCCTCGTCGACGATATTTTCGATTATGTTTATTCCTCGAGTAAAACGAAACGAGAAGACTAAAACTTGACTTTTTTTCTCCGTAAGTATTCCAGAAAGAAATTCATCTTACGAACTGTCTTATCATGAAGAAATGTTGAATCGTAAACGATGTTCTCGAAAAGATCAAAGAGAACAATCTGAAGCATACAGGTAGCCGTGGACAGCCGTCTTTTGACCCGAAAAACAAAAAGAGAGACTGTCCATCCAAGATGAAGCCGGCTGATGGGCGTCGACGGGGTTCATCGGCTTATTTCGACATAGTGCACGACCGGGTGGTTCCTAGCACGATTCCGGCAAAGAAAACTAGAGCTATTAAACGGGTCTTGCCACATGCCGCGCCATAAATCCCATAAAGTTTCAGGACGCTGAACGATGTAATGGCTTTCGAGCGGTCACTTCCAGTTTCTCTGCACTTCTTTCTTGCTTTTTCTTCCTCTCCTGCCCTTTCCCTTTTTCCCCTTTTGAAACGCCGTTCGACTGTAAAGGAACTTCATAGAGGCATGGGACCTCGTTCACGACACCAGGGAAATGGCCTGATCCTCGAGCTGATACGACCTGTATCCGCGGTTACGTGACTGCTTTGGACATCGGCGGAGAACCTCGTGTATTCAGAACGCGGCTTGAGCACTGCCCGGGACGATTTTTCAAAATCCTAGTCGTTCATACTTTTCGAAAGTTGCTCCCGTCACCACAACCTAGCTACGGCCTAGCCGATTAATATGTGGACAAAACTACCCTTAGAGGTTTTTCAATGGCACCTATCGAACCGTTCGTTCGAAAGCTGACCAAGGAAAACCCCTCCGAGTAAAATTCAAGTAATCCAAGTAAATCAGATTTCGCGTTTCTCCGCGCATTTTCCGGTCTCCGATCCGTTCTAAAATTCTGAAAGAAGTGTGCCATATTTTCGGTACTAAGGCACATTTTACAGAATTTTTTCAGATTTCTTGTTGCGGACTGTGCTCGTGAAAAATGAACGAATTCCCAATAGTCCAATCAATGAATGCTCATAAGGGGGGTGTAGAGGGAAATGGAAGGAACACAATTTTTAACTTCAGGACTTTGTTTGGACTAGTTAGGAGGTAAACATACTAAAAGTCCCCACTCCTAGGAGGCGAGCAAGGTGTAGGGGGGCTGGTCGAAGGTCCCCTTTTTCGGTTTTCCGCTTATATCTCGGATACTATGTATCCCAGCGATAAGACTACTCTATACAAAATTAAAGCTGACAAAATATGCCACAAGATTAATTGAATTCAGTTTTTCGCTATCTCGCATAGTTTCTGAGATATCCGTGCTCAAACTTCACTAATTGTGAAAAAGAAATGTTTGCCTCACGTTCTTTGCCTTATTTAATTAGCTAACTCTTCAGCGCAATTAGTGGACTTTGAGCGCGGATATCTCGGGAACTATGCGTCCTAACGAAAAACCGAATCCAATCAATCTTGTGGCACATTTTGTCAGTTTTAATTTTGTATAGAATGGCTTATTACTAGGACGCATAGTTTTCGAGACATAAGCGGAAACCGAAAAAGGGGACCTTCTACGTATTCTCTACACCTTACTCACCTCCTAGGAGTGGGGACTTTTAATATGTTTATTTCCTAACTAGGCCAAACAAAGACCCAAATTTCAAAATTGTGTTCCTTCCATTTCCCTCTACAGCTTTTCGTTGACTGTACTATAAGTCTCCCGCTTCACATCCCTGAAGCGAGATATCGATTGAATGCCAACTCGACAAGTATCGAAACGCCTTGGCAACGGGTATCGTGTCAGAGGTGTCAACGGCGAGCGACGAAGAAGTCGTAGTGGGAGCAAGATTCTGAAAACGGACACCGTAGTTGCGCAACAAGGACATCATTCGCGGGCGAATAAAAATAGAAGGAGAAGAGGAGGAAGAAGAAGAAGAAGATTGATAGAGGCGAAATGTAACAGGAATCAGATACGGGTGCAGACTCAACACGGCCGAGTTGAGCACGTGGCAACGGGATACTGACGGCGCGGCGGCGGTCGCGCGCTCGCGTTCGCGCTATACTGACCTATGTATGTGTAAGTGTGCGCGACTTAACACCGACAACAAAAACAAGTCCGAGAGATAATGCGCCGGAGACGACAAGGATACGGGAGCTGTTCCATCTCCCGATTATTCCGACTATTATCTGTCTCGATCTCGCACTCGGCTGCATACGATATCTTCGAGAATGCTGATCTTTGCGGGCGGCGTAAAAATGATACTGCGCGATGCACTTCCGGAATTCGGAACACATTTTTTTCCACTGCGAATAATTCCGCGAATAGTTCGGGTTGCGACATTGCATACGTCTGTGACCCAGCGATCTTTCTGTCTTCGTCGCTAATTAATTCGCTTTCAACGTTCTTGATTTTAATTCGCTTATTATTCATTCTTATAATCTTTGATACAGTTTTGATCAGAGTTGTGCTAATTCAATTACATTGTAATTCAATTAATAGTAATTGAATTACGTGGTAACTGAATTACATAATTCAAACCTTTCAATTAATTAAAATATTAAGTATTTTAATCAGATGTGTAATTGAGAAATACAATATAATTGAAATTCAATACAGGGTGTCCCGAATTTAAATGGTAAAACTTCAGGAGCGTGTAGGGGACCGAAAAACTAAGACGAAAAGTCTTTTATGAGATTTGCTCGTTTTTGCTTTGTTTTGGAGAAAATCGCAAAAAAAGAAGCAAAACAAGTTTTCATTTTTGTACTTATTTATTTCCATTTTATTTACGTTATCGTTTATTTAATGTAGATAATGTTGAAAATGTTGCCCCCTTGCAGCAATGCAACCATTACATCTAGCACTGACTTGATAAATTGCAGCTAAACATTGTTCTGGTGATATTTGGTGCACTGCATCTATGATTTGGTCTCTTAATTGCTCTCTTGAATTGGTTGGCACCGAATAAACTTTCTCCTTCAAGGTTTCCCGTACGAAGAAATCCATGGGTGTCATATTAGGTGATCGGGTGGCCAACTACCTTGTAGTACCTTTATAGAGATGCAGTGCAACAAATATCACCAGAACAATGTTTAGCTGCAATTTATCAAGTCAGTGCTAGATGTAATGCTTGCATTGCTGCAAGAGGGCAACATTTTCAACATTATCTACATTAAATAGACGATAACGTAAAAAAAATGTAAATAAATAAGTACAAAAATGAAAACTTGTTTTGTTTCTTTTCTTGCGATTTTCTCTAACTTTTTGTCTTACTTAGTTTTTCTCCTACATGCTCTTAAAGTTTCGCCATTTAAATTCGGGACACCCTGTATAATTAAAATACAGCTTTCCAAATTATAGCCCAGGACTTGGAAGAAGTGCGATATATTTTTATGTTTTTCTTTCATATACTTGTTTAGTGTCTGTGCGGCGTAGTTTCTATTCCTCGTCCTCGTTCATAATACGTAACCCTATTTTATGTCATTTAACTACGAAGTATTTTATAATTGTACTCCATTGAAATTACGAATTAAATTGTAATTTAATTGAATGAAGATCTGAATTATAAATTACAATATAACTGGATTACAATGTAATTCAATTACTTTGTAATTATAATTCTGGAGTAATTCAATTGTAATTGTGCACAACTCTGGTTTTGATATGGTAAGATCAGACTTGATCCGGATTCATTTTCTTCCGAGTTCAGTATGAAGGAAAGAAAAAGCAGTGTTCGAATTTTTCCGAGAAATTTTCAAAATGTTTGTTTGGACAATCTGGAGACGCAGTGTCCATTGCCCGATTAATATTTCATCGGTGACTACAAACTACAAACTAATCTTACATGAACTGAACACGATCTTTCGAATTTCAGTAGCAATTGTTATGAATTCTGAGGACCATGCGACACGAGATGTTGGCGAACCGTGCGCCACGCGTAATCTATGTAACGTTATACCGTTTGATTATCTGTACGCTGCTCGTACTTTATCCCTGTGACATCCTGTATGTTATTACACTCGTAAGAATCATGCGTGGACAGCGAGCTCGCGAAACATCCGCGATGGAAACAAACGAACCCACTCGATGCCTTTCCTACACACACACCGCTGCTGTTTCTCCGTTTACATTTACAGTTTACGGTGCTCATTGGCAAACTACCGCGATAAAAAGTGCAATTTGATTCGTTGCTCGGGTCTTTCAATTTTCAGATCTGTTCGGATTAGTTTATTCGAACAGTGACACTGAAACACAGTGAATATGTTAAGGATGTTCTGGAGGTATATAAAAACGCAAGAAAATTTTTGAAAATTTGACAAGATATAACTCTTACTAAATGAATGCAATTACCAAAGTTTGGGTTCGAATCACTGAACCGTCTAAGAATTACAGCAACTTAAAGTTTTACACATTTTAACACGTCTTCTTATGGAGAATTCATAAAATTCCACCTCAAACCCTATTTAAACCTTGAAAAAACGCAACTAGAAACTCCAGTTTTTTTTATATGTAGTAAAAAAATTATGTAATTAATTATGTTGAAAATTTATTAGGATTCACTAAACATTTACAGAGCAAAAAAATTATAAACTGTTACAAAAAGTTAAATTTATTCGTGTTGTCTCTCACTAGCATGGAAACGCGACAAGCGTAGACCACTGAATATAGCTACAGAGGGTACAGTATTCGCAAAAGTTTAATGCAAAATATACTCATGAATGGAATATAACTGTACCACAGTAGTATCCCTAATATTAAGTTACCTATGTAAATATGATATAATTAAGAAACTAGTCGCGAGTTAACCGATTTAAAAGAAGAAAGATATTATTAAAAATATGTAAATCATAGTAAGTAAGAAATACTTTTTGTAAGATTGACAAGCTTGCTTTGGGCAAATAGAGCTGTGGCTCTCCAACGCCATCTCTGTATCTAACACAGGGTAAAGAATAAACCATTAACCATTAACTCATGAATGGCTTTCATTGCCATGTATTGATGCATATCGAATTTCTTATACTTTTGTCTCCCATTGTACCTCCAGAACACCCTTAAGCATTTATCAATCATAACATTTTTTTATGAAAAATTACTAGATCCAAAACAGTAGAATCACGAGAGATACGAAAGACCATTTAATCTATTTGTATCTGCTAAGGGGCGGGAATACCTTTGTATTTATGTTCTTCTCCTCTCAATGGATTCAGAAATATTTCGCATATTTTACTTCCAGTGAAACGGTAATACTTTTGTAACTACATAGATGAAAGAATGGGTCGACCCACATTATCCAAGAATAATCTCTGTCCGAAGTTTCTCGAAAACTCCGTTATGCGGCTTAACTTGTGAAGAGAATTCGGGGCGGGTCCAAAGGGAGAAAAGCCGTTCCGGAGCCACGATTGTTCACCGTTACCGTATAATTCAGACTGTAGCTGCAAATCGGTCACATCCTTAAGCGGTCCTTGAGTCTCCATCGCGTATTCGTGAACCTAGTGCAATCGTCGGACCCGCCGAAAATAGAAAATACTCATTACTCTCTATCTTTCAGCTTAGACTGAGGTAATTGCGCCGAGCCAGTATTTACGGCACCCTGCGACTACATTATGATATTCCCTTTGCCGGACACCATAAACCGCCCTTAAGGAAAAGGAGAATTCCCAAGAAGGATACTTATTGCGACCTGCTTCTCCTAACACAGAACGAGTTGTAAAATTAACGAGACGTTTCTCGATTAAGAAGGTTGCATTTCAGGCATTCAAAGCAAACATTTGTGTTAGTTCCTCCGCCTTCTCCACTTCTCAAAATGGAGTTAGTTCCCCACTTATCGGAAGGTTTCCGGTTTTTCATTTCATTCGAACAGTTTGAAGCATTTCTAAATTTCTAAAGGAAAGCTTCTCAGGGGTGAAAATTCTTTCAGCACGATTTTAAAACATTTTTAAGATTGAAAATCTTGTAGGTTTCGTTCGGCTAAAAGCGTGACGGTTGGGTGACACGGATGAATATTGATAAATAGCGTTTATTATTTTTGCGTTCCGTGATTACCTGAGTTTTTTAAATAATAAATCATTAAATAATAAATAAACGTGTGATTTTTTAATTGCAAATAATAACTAACTTTTTATTTAGATACAATTTTGTTTCTTATTTGCAAATAAAAGATTATTTTTTATTTAGATTGAGGTGGAAATCGAATAAATAGTTTTTGGTCTTCTCTTATTTCTTGTATTTTGTATACACAATGAACACGTATGCGTTTTTTATCTGGTATAGCAACCTTTTCAAGTATGCGCTCTGGTTGGGCCCGTCTGGGGGGGGAGGGAGGGCCCAGCTGACCAGAAAAAGAGATACAATTTAATTTATTATTTGTCAATAGAAATAACTGTATTATTTTAAATAATAATTCATTTAGACTTGGTCAAATAATAAGTAATTATTTGCGTTTCGTAATTCGACGATGCTCGAGCGTATCATCAATGATTTTCAATCTTCTCGTCTCTTGCGTCCTCGCGAAGACTGTACGTTTTTAATTATTCGTTGGATAGATGCTCCGAAAGAAAATTTTCTTGTGGGATAAAAATTTGTCCTGCGACACGCCAACTCGTTTTCTACTTTTTCGCTGTTTTAAGGCGTCTCTTGCAACATCGCAAAGGTATTTTTGAGCGGGCCAATTGATATCGCGGCATCGGAATGCAAAAACGTGGCCGAGTACGGCGCGTCGATACCCCTAAACGTGTCAAGGATCACGGCAGGAGGATTCGTCGCGGCGCGGCGTTTCGATGGTCACCGGAATTATTTCTGTATCAGGACACCGGGAATCGATTGCGCGCGTCTCTCGTTCCGTGTACTTGCAAGTGTACACACGTTTCTGTTCGAGGAAACACGCCGCGCTGCTCCGCGCGGATCGCTCAAGGAGATCGTTGCGACGCGGCGATTCGATATCAAGCGCAATCAGTCGAATCTACGCGTTTATGAGCGATAAACAAGAGCCGAGGTGGTGAATATACACAGAAAAGTTTTTCGATTTTTTCTTTCACCCTCAACTTGCTCGCGCCGGTCACTACAGATAAACGCCGCGCCGGCGATAACGGTTCACAAGCTGACGAGAACCTGTACACGTGATTCGCGGTTCGACACGTGCTCCATTATACATTCTGAATTTTCCGAATTCTTTTGCAATACCAATAACAATACAATATTGTTGTGTATAGAGCGACAACAAAAAATGGACAGTCTTCGCGAGGACGCAAGAGATGAGAAGATTGAAAATCATTGTAGATACGTTCGGGCATCGTCAAATTACGGAACACAAATAATTACGGTACTTTTGGATTATCCCGTCGACCATTTTCGCCAAACACGAAATTATTATTATATAATTATATTATTTATTTTGGAACTTGCTTTTCATTATGATGGCGCGAGAGGTCGACGGGATAATCCCAAAGTACCATAATTATTTATTCTTTGAGCAAGTCTAAATTGTCTAAATGAATTATTATTTAAAATAATAAAGTTATTTCTATTGACAAATAATAAAATAAATTGTATTTTTTGATAGACAGCTGGGCCCTCCGGACGGGCCCAACCACCGGCGTATTGTTATGCTGCATCACCCTTCCCGATAACATCCCAAACCAACCTTATCTTCGCCCTTTTGCCCAAAACTGACTCAAATGTTTGGCTGGACCAGGAACGGCAGAGTTACATGTCCGGTGACACATTTTTGAGTAGACCAAGGGCTTTGTAATGAATCTATGTATAAGGAACCCTCTCATTGAACGGTATTCACTCCCGAGTCCCGAGCCATCAGTTATTTTGTAAGGACGTTTACTTTCTGTAAAGCGCGATTTCTTGTGAACAATCTGTTGGTGTGGCCTACTCAATAAACTTAAAGTTATAAAGAAGAAAAAGGATTATTTCTCGAGGGAACGCCGTCGATTCCTTCTTCACAGCATAACAGTATATCTACCTAAAAAGGTTGCTATACCAGACAAAAAACGCGTACGTGTTCATTGTGTATACAAAATACAAGAAATAAGAGAAGATCAAAAGCTATTTATTTGATTTCCACCTCAATTCAAACAATAAATAAAAAAATTGTGTTCAAATAAAAAGTTTAGTTATTATTTGCAATTAAAATCACACGTTTATTTATCATTTGAATAAGAAATAAGAGAAGACCAAAAGCTATTTATTTGATTTCCACCTGAACCTAAATAATAAATAATCTTTTATTTGCAAATAAGAAATAAAATTTTATTTAAATGAAAAGTTTAGTTATTATTTGCAATTAAAATCACACGTTATATTTATTGTTTAATTATATATTATTTAAAAAAGTCAGGGATGATACGTTCGGGCATAAATAAACGCCATTTATCAATATTTATCCATTACACCGCTCAATGACACTCGCCGCCACGCTCTTCGACGAACGAGCACCTAAGAACTGCCCCCACCCCACTACCCCAAGATACGACTTCCGTTACACATTTGTGTGACATTCAACCGTCATGCTTTTAGCCGAACGAAACCTACAAAATTTTCAATCTTAAAATCTGTTGCTGAATCGATGTTGCAATTTCATTTTCACCCTCCCCTTACGATTCATCCTACTGTCATTAAAATTGTCTTAAGAATTACACATGGAAAACATTCGAAGAGGTACATAGAGAAATAATAAAATTTTCATTGACGATTTTTAGGAATTTAACCCGGACATTAGAGGGTTGGTTGACAGGTGACCGCGCTTCCACGTTCGTAGATTCCGTAACAATTGAATGAATCAAACAATTCACTCCGCAGTCTAGAGAATCCCGCAAAGAACGGAGAAGCTTTGTCAAGGTTAACTCAACATTTCCTCACACTCGTCGGAGTTAAAGAGCTCGATAGATCCTAAAGCTTCCCCGGTGCAGGGATGACCAACAACACCGAGAACAAATAGGAACTAGCTAGCCAGGATATCCCGGTGTCGTTCGACGGACAATAACTATGATAAAAAGCAGTACTCACCCATGGTGTCACGTGTAACCGCAGAATCCGGGAAACCAAAGTCAAAGGGGGCTGAAGCTGGCTCCGTTTCTCCGCGATCGTCCACTTTCTATCGATCAAACCAGGCGGGGGTGTGACGGCAGGGGAACCGGGGGGCAAGAATGAGGGGGACAGAGGGGGGTTGTAGCGTCCGATCGATCAATTACGCAGCTGGCCGTGGGTCTGTCGCGTCGTGTCTCGTTGAAAACGGAATCGATTCGCGAACTCGCGACGCTAAACGTTTCGCGTTTTCTCTATCGTCTCTCTATGTCAGCGGGGGCGACGGGGGTGGGCTCGCCGCCTCCCATAGACTGTCGCGTGTTTCACCGTTATGTCAAACCCGAGCCTCGTAATAGAGACAGAGAGAGAGAGAGAGAAAGACAGCCTCGAACATTCCTGGACCGAGTCCAGAAGCGATCTGAATTCCGTCGACGGAAATTCCAGCGACTGTCATCGCCGAGGTGCATCGAGGTAGGCGCATAACAAAAGAAATATAGGGCTAACCCGTTCCCATACCCCCACCAGGTCGAATGAACCACCCTTTCGTCCTGCTCCAGTTAACGGGCGTGCTCCTATGGGGTGGAGCGCTTGCACCCCACTCGACGAGAAGATTCTGATGAGGTTTTGTAACTCTGAGAATACATATGTGTACGATATACATATGTATGTACAATGTAGATTGATCTTTGTTGTATTGGAAGACACCGATGGAAACGTACGTGAAACTGTCATAAGATAAAATTGTATAATGCGAAGAACATTCCGAGTGATCATTTCTTAACACATTACCGACCGGTGATTATTGCATAATTTTGAAAAATCTATGGTACAAGGCTAAATACTTTTTAATGGAACCTTCAATAGCAACAGCAATTTTCATTGTAAACTAACAAGTCACCCTCAATAGCGTTATCGAATAGTATCATTTAAGATTGCAGTGTAAAAGAAAATGTCTGTGCTTTCTTTTGGTGCAACAAAATTATCGAAAATCCTATTGATAGGCTTTCGGTAGGTAAAGTGTTAAACTTATGGTACGCATTATATGTATGTATACAAGCCTTTCTAAGCAATTATTTGTCTGAAACGTACTCGTCATTAAACAGAGAAAATCGCAGCAAGTACGATAGCCACAAGCATAAGTATTTGTACAACATAAAAATACGAGCCTCTAGCTTTCCAGTTCCTTAATAATTGGGGCACCAGCATCAAAGAATAATATCCGAAGCCTCCAGTGCATCGGATGTCCCTTCGATCCGTCCCGAGATCGATACAATTGCTGCATTAATATTCATATCGATATTATTAATAACGCCGCAACGTCATGCGACTGAGGTTCAGCAATATATCCTAGAAATCGATAGCGAAACGAGCTCTTTCGCCAAGATAGCAATTGACGACATTCGATTTTTCCGAAAAGATGGAGGAGATCGCAGACAGATTGTCGTGTCGATGATCGAGCTCTCCGAAAACTTCTAGCCGCGCGGAAGTTTCAGAAACGAAACGGAACGAAACGAAAAGTCCAATACTTTCTCCTGGCATTCCGTTCTGGTTCGAGCGCGGTTTATTTACACATCGCGATAGTATTTCCAAGAATAGTGCACGCATGCCGCTGGAAGAGCGGGAACGCATTATCGAGCGAGTACCAAGGCGATTCTGCTTTTCCTGTAATTACGCGGTCTGAAAATACGGGAAAACGAGCGATGCTGAACTTTGTGTTTTCCTGGAACGGTCTGTCCCTTATAGCGATCTCAATTTTGATTTGTCCAGCATAAAGAAATTTGTAGACATCACTGAAACATAAACAAAGACGTGTGTGGAGGTAGAGTGTTGCAAAGTTTTCCGGTTGTCCCGTAAGAAAATGACAAACCGGAGCCGATAAAATAAAAACAGCCGCGTGGCAAATGGCAGCCCTAGATTCGGGTCAGTCGACGTTGGAGAAACGGAGGGATCTTCGGGCGATGATTTAGAAACGAGAACGCGTTTTGCATACGTGGGAGCGCACCTTGTTCCCGCGCAATCGTTACGCAAGCCAATGGTCGGACGCGGCTTATCGGACGCGATGATAAAAATGCGAGCGCGACGAGCGCACCGCCGCGCGCGAACATGATTCCGCTCGAGGAAAAATCGTTCCGGGCGTTCGAATCACTCGGGAAGAGGGAAACGGCCCCGTCCCGTGTGCCGCGGTCTCCTTTACTTTTTCCTCGGCGCGGCGCAACGATTGCCAATCGGCTGAAAGTCAGCCGGTCTACTTTCCGTGCCGTAAATCATCAAGCCCGGTTTATCCGAGTCGTGAAACATTTTCGTTTTCGCGCTAAGGGAAAACGAAAGCCGCGGTCTTGCTTCAGGATCGTGTCCACCATTCTTCCATTATTTCCTGTTGGTTCTCCTTTGGTCAGATAGGATACATTAAACTTATTTTACAAAAGTGCTCTGTTGGGAATCGCGTTAAACTCTTTTCAAGGGAATGTAATATTTTCGGAAACCCTGTATTTTAAATCGAATCAAATATTAATTACTAGACTGCGGATCTTTATGCAAAATAAAAAATGTTGGTGTCGATTTCAAGACACAGAAGCTAAATAATAATATCCTTCTTGTTTTAATTATTTTATCAAGCTGAAACTAACACGATGATGTTTTTATATTTTTTAAATATGTCCACCGCTTTAAATTCTATGCACCAGTTTTTGTTATAAATGCATAAAATCCACAGTCTATGAATTACCAATTAATATGTAGAATTAAGAATCTAAAGTGGCCCCTACACGATCAATAATATTGTCAATATTCGCGTCAATATTAACGCAGGACCATATTGATGGAAATATTGATCGTCTAGGGGCGTATTGAAGCGTCCTATCAATATTGACGGATATTCATAGAAAATTATATTTTCTGTCAATATTGAAGAACCGTTCGAACGTCTAGGAGGTTTATTGTCAATATGTCCTTCAATACCAGTTGCTTGTGAGTACGTGACGGCGCAACGTGAGGACGACAACGAATTTCTCCGCTCCCCGAATCTACAATTTAGTGAAACAAACAAATTTTCTATGACAGCGTTATTACACTCGGGTAGCCCTGTAAGTTTTGTTAAAGACAATTTTCTACCGGAAGATATTCCTAGAATTACACTATGGAATACCTGAATATTGCATTTCAATGCTTGTGTTATTGCTTCGCAGGTTTCATGTCTTGCGCGAATCCATTCCAGACCCTAAGTATCTCAATATTATAGAAAGTCTTCGGTTTGCAGGGATAGCTTCGCGCATAACAGTGTCTTTTTTCTGGATGTTGGGCCTAACTAGCTCTAATAAAGTTTGAAAGCCTTCTTCGTCCATTCGAAGAAAATTTTAATAGTCGTCCGGTTCTGTAGAACGCAAAAAATTCATCAAATCTTCGTGTGTAAAGTGGCTTCTCAGCTTGTACCACTCTTTGGACCAGCATCTATTTCTCTTTCTCTTTGATTTTTTTGTTCGACAGTGAAAGAGTCAATGCTAGAAAACCCAAATCCGGTTTATACCGGATCCGAAGTTTATACCGGATTGTTTAATTGAAAAGAAACATATTAATTATAATTTTTGCGGAATTAACGGTAGTAAATTAAAGTGGCAGAGGAGGGGAGGATGAAAGGAAATAATGTACAGGTAGGTTACACGAAGATGTGGGTGAATGGAAAGATGAAGAAGTGGAATAAAATTGAGGAAAACTGGATGGTGGAGCAGGGAAACTAGTAGTGGAGGAAAAGGGGCGGGAGGGGGTAGAAAGGAAGAACTCAGGGAATTAAATAGGTTTCTGGAATGTGGCAGGGTTAATGGATGAGGGGACGAGGAGTCCCGGGAAGGGAGTTCTATTGGGAGACGCAATAGACAAGGAAAGAGGAAAATAAGGGGAGAGCAATGGGGGGTAGAGTTAATAAGGAAAGAGTTAGATATAGAAAGAGGAGAAATAGAAGGAAAGGAGGGAATAAAGATGGGAGAGGGTTGGTGGAGGGTGATATGGGTTTACGTATACAGGGATGTGGTAGGAAATTCAATATTATCGGAACCACTGTAGTTAGTATTCATTACAAATCTTCCGATCACACTGGAATACGTATACATACATATACATATGTTGTTCGAGACAATTCTATGTTCACTTTAGTTTTGTTTGGTAGTGATTAGAGATTAAGAGATTAAGATTAAGACATTAAAACTCATGTTAGGAACACCGAAAATAGATATGACGCCGAATGTCGATAATGAAATTATGAATATTGATACTTTTGAACCAGTCATTAATTTAACGGAATTATTGGAGATAAATCCTGAAATATCTCAAGCAGAAGTAGGTATCAAAGTTGAAAACACACACATTGTTTGAAATAGAATATGTACAAGCAGAGCGTCCGAGACACACCCACACACACAATGGTAAAAAAAGAATTAAACCTACAAATTAAGGAATATTTAGATAAAAATGTACATAATAATGATAGAAATTTAATAGAATTAAGGTCTAAAGCATCCGATAAAATTGTTACGTGTCAAAATAATAATGTAAAACATTCTAATAATAATCGAAAAAACCTTGGAAATGTAAAATAGGCGAGTATGTAATGTTACGTAATTTTTATAATACGATTGGTATTTCTAAAAAGATAATTCCGAAGTTTAAAAGCCCTTGTACATTATTATAAAAGAACTTCGGAACGACCGATATATTGTAGAATTTTGCAAAGGCCCTTGAGCGGAATTATCTTTGATTATGTAACAAACGATAACTACACAATATACATATAGAATTTCCATAATTCGTTCTATCGAAGGGAATAAGCGAGCCGTAGACGCCTCGTAATGATGAGAAAAATAAACGAAGAATCGTATCATGCGGAAATACCGTCTCGTGCGTCAATCCGACGAACAATGATTCAATTTAAATTTGAGATCGATCTAAATATAATCAGTTCGTGTCACGCGTGCACAATCATACGATCTTCTTTAAAACTTCTTTAAATCTTCTTTAAAACTTCTGTCTCGCGCGTGTTTCGTTGCGCTTCTTTTTCTAGAGATTACAGTCAATTGTTGTTTATTTTGTTTAGCGATTTCTCTGGGTGGTGGAGGTGGAAGATCGATTGTTCATGGGGGAAAGAAAGCAAGCAGGAGAGCGGAGTCGGCAACTGCTGAGAGGCTGGACCACTTCAGGAGTGGGGAGATCTATATCTGGATTGGCTGTGAATCATGGGCGAATAGAGAACGAGGGTTACGCTTGCGCAGCATCCCATGGAGCTCTCCAGCTGCCATCGTACCCTTCCCGTGAATCTCTCTTGCGGGAAATCAGTATTCTCCTTGGTTCACGCCCAGTGATTCAGCCGTTAAATAATAATTGATGGAATCAATCATGTATAATTCATAACATCTATTTTCTGAATTTCTTTTTATACTTGCTCAAATAATGATGTACGATACATAAAATATCAAATATTATAATTGATAATTAATGTCGATCGTATATTATACCACATTGCGTCCGATAGAATTAAGGAAACTCATGTTGAATTTAAATCTTCATTGAACGAATTCAAAATCTAGCGAAATTTATTTTATTCAATGATAGAGTCAATTTCAAATATAAATTGTGAGCGAATATTCGTTGAAGCCTGTTCATCACTGAAGAATGTGAAGGTTTTTCAGAAGAATCGATGAGCGATGGATTGTTCCTCGATCTATAAGATGCGCAGAGTAATATGATCCAGCCAAGAGGATGATAAAAGATGCAATGTACACGGTTAAGAAGAAAGTGACTAAGAAGAAAGCGATTAAGAATAAAACGATTAAAAGGGAATTGGTGATGATGTAGCCACCTTATGAAGATTAAGCCTAGAACAATGGATTGGCTAATCTATAAAAGGGATTGTTCCTCATCAGGACCAGTTCAGCCAATGTTAAAAATTCTATCGATCATTATCGTACATCAATTAAAAGTTCAGTACAGTGTGTGTGTGTGTGTGTGTGTGTGTGTGTGTGTGTTGTCCTGCTGGAATATAATTAGTGAAGTTAAAGTTAAATAGTGTCAATCAGTCGAAGATATTTTTTTTATACATCAACGACAAAATCACCACCAACATCATACCGAGGCGTGTGAAGCGGTCGTGTAGAACAACACTATGAGAGCAAAAACTGCGTATCGGTACAATTTATAATTTATAATAACTAGACTGAGGATTTTATGAATTAATGATAGAAAGGTGTACGTACAATTTTAAAACTGCGGACATATTAAAAAGATTTAGAACCACCAGTGTATTAGCTTCACCTTAATAACGTAATTAAAAGAAGACAGACATTTTCATTTGGCTCCTGTGCTTGCAGTCAATGCAAACAGTTTTCATTTTGCATAAAGATCCGCAGTCTAATAATAACTCTATGTATCCGAAATTTGATACTTAGAATATACTCTTGTTCATTTTTATTTAAATCAAAACTTGAAATCATTTTTAAACAGAGTTTACCCAACTTCGATTTCACCGATCCAAATTCTAATCTTTAAATTAAACTATTCATCTTTGAAACGTCCACCTTAGGACGCAACACTGGTCTTTGGGCATTTTTTTTTAGGAGAACCACGGAACCTTTTGCATTGGAATTTTGCACACGTATTTATTGCTATTCGAAATACATATGCGAATTTTTCAGAAGAAAAACAGACCGCGACCCCTCTAACATAAAAATTTTTTATAAAATTACTTATAGCTTTGTTTATCCTTTCGCACACATACAATATTAGACGACACACGCTATCGAGCTGCCATAATGTAACAGTAAAAACCCTCGCAGCCTCTCGCAGCTCGTAAAAACGGAAAGAGGTTCTCCCGGAAGAGAACCGGAACTGAGAACTGACCGGGAATCAGCTGGGGTCATAGGTTCGTTTACCTGCACGCTTTTGGGCCCATGGGTCGCTACCTGTTCGATCCGGAGCGCGTGGAAAACCTGATCTCCGAGAGGCTCGACTGCTGTCATAGGGGAACCGTCAGGTTCGCAGGTCAGAATCTGCGTCGATCGAAAGGGTGAGGGTCATGCAGGTAGATAACCCTTTCAGGGATCCCTTTAAATGCCCTTATTTCGGCCGGGTGTCGGAGAGTGTTTCTCGATAAAAATTACCTCCGTCGAATCCCTCGGACTCGAAGGAGCCAGGAAGGAACCAGCGGATTGGCTGACCTGGGAAACCGTTTTTTCCTGGATCGATGAAGATGGACAACGGACGAGGAACCGTTGACTGTTTGCACGGGTCTCGGGATGACGAATTGGATCGTTCTTTCCCCGGTGACAGGGGTGCGCGTACCGGTTTCTCGATTTCTCGGCCACTAACTCCGATTCCGGACACATATTATTGGCGAATTAGTCGAGTTAATGGATTGCCTGTGAAATCGATGGGGAACGTGCTATTAATTATTTGGGTGGTTGCGAGAGAGAGAGGGAAGAGGGTGGCTTTTGGCGTAGGGAAACGTAGGAGGGTGAGAAAAATTTCTAAAGATGATTCTTTGAGTTTTCATTATTTAATTCTATTTTAATTGATTATTTAAGAGTATGCGTCTGAAAATATATATTGAATTAATATCATTGGTATTTAACACGGAAAAGAACACTGTTTATAAACGAACCCTTAAGACACCTACTTGCTATGTATAAAGAATTTTAGAAATTTGAATTAATGGAACTGAAATCCATGCTGGTCTAAATTGAACTGATCTATTGACCGTTATGAAGAGCAACCACAACAAATATTGGAACGACGCATTTGACATTCAGCCAATCAGTGTGAAAATTGCGGCGAAGAAGGGGATGAAGTAAGGGAATTTTTGTAAGGGGAAACGTGGCAGCGTGGTACAGTTTTCAGCGACTAACGGCCTTTCGGTACGTCTTGAATAATGTAAGTATGACGGCATGTTGCTTCCGATAAGAGCCGATAAACTTACCCGCTCGGTTAAATTTCAAGGCTCACTGAAGAAACACGTGGTGTCCACGGAAGAAGAACTTGTTTGCGGTCGGCTATCGGAGTCCGCAACCGTCAAGCACAATATTTTCTTTACCGTTCTCGAGTGCTCTAAAATCTCTTCCGCATACACTGATCCTGAACTGTTTCGGAGAATCTCCAACATTGGGAATCGACAACAACCCTGAACCGAAACGGAACTTGAAATAATCTTTCAGGGATTGATAAGAATATATCGAAAGAATAAGAATTGAGGAAGAATCGAGGCGAAGATGTTAAATGAGTCTAGCAGCCCCTCGTTGGGGGTTGGTCGTCAATTAAACTGCCGAAACGTCTTCCAGGACCAAATATTAAGCAAGCCTTAACTATCCGTTCCAAGAGAATAACCGTTGCGCGAACGGCCAGCCACCGCGATTATAAAAAGAATCAGAATCGTGTCAGTGGACAGTCCAGATTCAGTTTCTTCCACATTTCAATCCCCTGAGCTCTCTAGCAACATTCAAACCGTCTCGGGGGTCGATTAAACAATTTCAGCGAGCGAATCGGGCTTCAGAAAATCCTACCACCTCGAATGCCAGCTTCTGCTCTACAGAAAATTAACCGTCGATGAAAACCACCCTGCAACTGCCCGGAGGTTCGTAAACGAAAACGGTCAACGCGTCGCTTGTCGGGTGGGGATGACCGTTGGTTGCTCCAGTTAGCGAAGTAGATGAACGGAAAAGGCGTCGCGTCGGGAGAAAAAACTAACGAAGGACGACGGTAATATCGTCCGAAGGTTGTCCAGGTGTTGCATCCATCCCTTAACGGTCAGCGATGATCGAGGCCCATGCGTTTTCCCATCGGCCGCGCGTCTATCGTGCCGGACACGGACTCTCACCTGTGTGTCTAACGGATTTTTTCGACCTGATTTAAATAGGTGCCGCATAAAAATCGACCGTGGAGGGTGTTTCCAGGTAGAGACCGCCGAGTTCGGATGACCGCGGTTAGGCTCGGCCACCGCGCCGCGCGCGCGCCGCCGCTCCTTGTCCTTTTCCTCGAGGCAGAGGCAGAGGCAGAAATCGGCTTCTCCCAGGTAGTCAGCGTCCATGGGAATCTAGGCCGAGTGACCATTCGGCATTCGGATAGGTCAGTCGATCTTACGAATTAGAATATCGGAACCCCTTCCGGGACCCCTTGGGGTATCCAGGGGACGATGGTCAGCGTCTTCCTCTTTACGGGTCCTCTCGAGCCTTTCATCCGCGTGCGGGATGGACGGTTCTCTTCTTCTCGTTGATACTCCTGCTCGCATCCCATGGGGCGATGGTCCATGGGAAAGTGGCTCCCCTAACGCTCGGACAGCGGGTATGGACAATCGAGGGTGCTCAGGACTCGCGGCTTTGTGCGGACATTTTTTAAGATGTTGTTTTCGGAGATGTCCCGGCGTCCGACGCATGTGAAAATGTAGGACACTTGGTCATGCATATTCTAAAAGAAGAGATGTTCGAGTCCCTGCAGGAACTTCTCGGGCAATGTTAAAAATTATTCTGCAAGAATCTATGAGGAAACTGTGAGTGGCAGGTCATTGGACATCTGAAAAAATGTTGTTTTATAAACTCATGAATCTGGATTCAGCATAGTTCAATAATCCTACCACCTAATTAGAAGTTGCCCCGTCCATGTAGAGTGAAAATACGTGATCCGCAAGCGTGCAAACGAGAATGAAATCGTCGTGGAGGGAACGGTCGAAGCGAGGGAATTTTGAGGCGTGACAACAGGTCGCGGTATCGCGTTCCATTCGCGAACGTATGTACACTGGCGTCGCTCGGCTTGTGCTTCCAGAACAACTGATACATCGTGATTAACATAAATTTACAGACGGAACGTCCGGTGCTACGACTGGCTATCAGCGTGGTAACTGTCTGCTTTGCATACGCTTGATCCCCGAGCGTTATTTACTTATTTTCTTTTCTTCGACGAGATGCGATATATTCGTTGAAAATCCTGCATTCTCATTGCGCTCTACCATCGTTATCGTATTTGTTAAGCCGAATAAAAACGTTGAAACGTGTAACAGGAGAGCGACGATACATTTCGTCGTCGTTCCGTCATATTCTGTTTCGTAAAATTCCGAGCAGTTACGAGTCGGGGAATAGCATTTCTCGTCACGGCTCCGCCGCAGAAACGGTTCTTCTTGGTTCTCGTTCGTTTCGTAACCGAGAGTCGGAGGTCTCCATCTTTCCCTACCACCTCGATTTCCCGGGCCGAAACACTGTCATTTCTGACATGAGTTCGGCTCGGTTTTTCCCACAGGCGGGATTGTTCGCGTCGACCCCGGCGACCCCGTTCGGTACGCGCGTCGCAAACGTCATCGTTACGTTCACGCAAATGAGCCTGGCCGATGCCTAACACCGAGACACGTCAGACACAAACTCTCCTCTGCTCTTCCTCTGGCCCCGGAGGGCTCATGAATCCGCATGAATATGGATCCCGTACGCGCCGCGCCGCGTCGATCACTCATTGATCCTCGGGTCAGGAGGATGCTCTAACTCCGGGACTGATTATGGCTGTCCCGACATCATGCCGCGGTATTTACCGAACAGTCATCTTGTCCGACATCGTGGTCTTAACCCTGGCTAAAGAAGGGGACCAGCGCCGACTCTCGGAAGAATCTTATTATTATCTTTATTTTATCTCTATTTTCTTTATTTATTATTTTATCTTTATTTTATTAATCTTATTATTATTAACAAAATTCACTTCCCAAAATGTTCTTCTGTTCTTCTCTCTCCTTCCTTTCTGCAATCTTCATTTCTCTTCCTTTGGAACAGTTTCTTTAGAACCACGAGGCGAAGACAATTTTTTCCACTTGAAAATAAGTGAAAGAGTTTCAGACGCGACAAGAACAATTTCTCTTTCTTTTCAAACTTTTTATGAAAAAGAGAGCCTCCGAAACGTTGGTAGACGAAGAAGGTTCGGCGTCGGCGCTTGGATCGATAGCAGGAAAATGATCGTTGTTTACCATTGTTGTCGCGACTCGAACCAATTCAATATTCACGGACGACACGGTGGAAAGAAGGAAACGAAAAGGCGCAATTGCCTCCGCGGCTGTGATGTGTTGGTTATATTTGGCATATCTAGAGTTCGGAACGCGTGACTCACTGCCTCGTATCTGCGCGCGAAACCAATTCGTATGCTCTGCCGCAAAATGTCGAGAACTATCCATCAAACCGATAATATTGTTCATTTATGTTTCACGGGATCATGGGGACGACCTCGCGGACCTTAACGCCTGAGCGTTTTCTCGCATAGGTGAATGTCCATCTTTTGGTGTTTATTGAAAAGTAATGTGCTATTCTTAGCAGAAACGTCCATCAATTACTGTCTTTCCGGGCGCAGGCTTTTGCGTCCAAGCCACCGTAAAGGAACCAATAATTCAGATAAACCGAAGAACTGAAAACCAAGTCGGAACAAAGGACGACTGAATTATGCAGAACGCGATGGAACCCACGTTGTTCCATCGACCATCGAAAGTCGGGGGAGCACAGTGATTCGCAGGGTGTCTCGATAAAGCCGTCGGCCCCCTCTGGTTTTCATTTTCCTCTTTTTCAGCGGATAATCGTTAAAGCAGGTGTCCCCGACGAGCGTGGGAGAGTCGAGCGACCACCCAGCGCAACTCCCAACCCATTACTATAACGAACACCAAAGCGTCGCCATGGCGTCCGTGGAGAAACACACGTGGGGTTACAGTGGCTCGCTCCCGTTTTTTCTCTCCTCTCTCTCTTTCCCTCTTTCTCTTCGGTTACACCACTCTTTCCCCGCGCGTCACGAGACCTCTCCGCCGCGCCGGTTCATTATTCTTTTTCCTCGGTTTTTGTTCAGCCGCGTTCTCCGTGTTTCCCTTCGACCTCTTTCGACCGCGGCGCAAAATTGTTCCAGACAGTCGTAAAAGAGAAGAGTATGTGCAAACAGTAGATTCGTCGTTTCAATCGAATGTCACCGTGACAGTGAAATATGTGAAGAAAATCAAGAGTAGATTGCAGAAGTCCAAGTTTCAAGTTTTAGGATGAGTCCACGTTGGTCCCCATACGAAAAGATAAATTTTTCGAACAGCAAAGTAGCGCGTAAAGAGTAGAGTAAAGAAGAGAAGAGAAGAGAGTAGAGGAGAGGAGAGGAGAGGAGCGGTTCTGCGCGAGCAGTGAATTAGAGGCCGAATGAGCCGAGCGAGCGTTTCCATGGGCAACGAAGCCCCGTTGCCATCGCGATACCTGGCCACAACATGAAATCGCCACTCTCACGATTTGTTTCGGGCCATTGATGCCACCGCCGGAATCAATTTTAACCGGCGCGGCGACCCCTTCAGCTGACTGTCGCCCGTCCGTCCATCCATCTCTCAGCCGCCCGGCCCTCGCAACATAAGCGCACCTGACGAATTATCCTACACGCCGGGACTCCATTTTCGTGCTTAATATCAACCCCTTTCGCCTCTCCCCCGCGCGGGGGAAGGACGCGGACGGTGACATGGAAATCACTCTTTCGGACGACCGAGCTCGTGGCCACCGTCGACACGTAATTCGGCTTAATGGTGACTTCGATGACGGGGCGATTGACTACCCTCTACTCTACGGCTTCTGTCCGTCGCTACTTGCCTTCTCCGTTTGAGGAACCTCGTCGTAGACTTTTCGTCGAGCCTTCCTTGATTTTTCTTAACACAGATCATCTAGAACTGTAGTACAAATTTGTTTCTTTTACGATTCGTCAACAAAATTCAACAGCTATTATTTAATAATTTGCTTTATTTCAGCCTTACAGCTAAGAAATGTAACTTAGTTTACAATAACCTATCTATACAAAACTATCTTATTTCATACATTCGTTCCATACCTTCCCTCATTCATCTCTATGTCTCACACATTCCTACCCTGTCCTACTCTTTTAGTATTGTCGCGTCCGGTGGTTCAGCCACTATTAATAATTAATATAATCGATAACGTATAACACGTAGCTTTGAATTTCTCAAACCAATAATGTTGTACGAGAAATCAATATTAAATATTATTGTTGGTAATCAATATCAAAACTATCGTATATTATAGCACACTGCGTGCGACAGAATCAGAAAAACTCATTTGAATCTTTATTAACTGCGTAGCGAAACGATTTCACTAAATGATCAACTCACTTCCAAAAATAAATCGCGACCTAATTACCGCTGAATACTGTCCATCAGGAATCGATGAGTAATAAATTGCTCATCACCCTACGTAGAATAGATTTAGGACAGTGGTCCCCAAATACTGGTCCGTGGATCAATAGGTACTGGTCGATGGGACCGTTCCGTGGCGATAAAAGGATGGGACGCATTGTGATCTAGGAGATGCACAGAATAATATAAGGAGGATGGGGAATTCTATGGAAGAAAGTGACGCGACTATCACCTGACGAACACCCATAACAAAAAATTTATCGATCTATAAAAGGGATGACTCCTCGTTAGGAGCTCATTAATTACCAGTTTGCCTCGCAGGCTTAATTTACAAAAGTTCAGTCATACAGTGAACAAGTTCAGTCTACATTAAAGTTTCATCAACTGTTAAAATTATTTATCAAATCAATCAGTTTGGTTTTTTGTGTGAGTGTTATTCTGCTGGATTATAATCTCAGTAGTGAAATTAAAACAAAAGGTGTTAATCAGTCGAAGATATTTTTTGTAACAACATCGACATCATCGAATTTAGCGCCGAAGCGATTGTTCACATCGAAGCGAAATCTACTTAGCGGTAATTACTAACAAATTATAATAATAATCCGAAAAAATATTATGTATCCGAAATTTGGAGTTGAAAATATAGTTTTGTTTATTTTTAATCAAATCAAAACATCAAGTCATTTTTAAAGAGTTTACCTAACTTCAATTTCTTCGTACCCAATTCCTATATCAAACCCATTTTTTTTTTAAAAGAAATATTCAAAGAAAAATCCTCAATTACCCGAACCGGAGCCGGTGAATGCAGGTAGGTTCAAAACTGCGTTATATCTCAACAATTCTAATCTTTTCAATCGATTTCAATTCTTTTACTATTCGATTATCTATCATACGTCCACCTTAGGACGTAACAGTATCCTAATTATCACCAACCCACTTAATTCCTTACTTATTGCTTTCCTCCCCATTCCCTAACTTTTGCATTTTTGGTTTGGTATTCTCTTTGGCTTATTTATGCTCTCTTTTCTCTTTTTCTCCTCATCTTCTCCAACCACTCTTCAACCTTTCTATCTTTTTTCCCGCTCACTACATCCTCGAGCTTGATCATTTCCCCCATTATCCTACAATCCCTTGTCAAATGCTCTAGATTTTCATACTTGTCCCCACATAGGTCGCATCTTCTTGCCTCTTCCTCCAGCCAATATCTGTCAATAGCTATTAGCTTAAACAATTACCAAGTTTCCAACCCCTACTCCGCTAATTTTAATTTGCGTTAAGGTTGGTTAACGTCGTCAATATTCTAAAGAGATGGCTGTCTCGATTGAAAGTCACCCCTTCCTGAAAATTCCAGCTGTTTCCTGTCGCATCAACATTCTGCGGGTCGGTATTCGATTTTCCATGAGCCGACAATTTTCCTGTAGCCCGTTTCCGAAGCACAGTTCCCTTTCCAAGACTCTTGTTTTCTATTTTGCTCTCGCGCTGCTAAGAGCGACGGGGTGTGCTTTCAAGGGTGTTCGTGCGACGAACGCATCAACCGCTGCGTCATACGTACCGCTCCGGCATTTAGTCGTGTCTACGTATACATTTTATGTAGGTGGAACGATCTCTCAAGTTCAAGCTCACACGCCACGGTTCTATTTACTCGATCAAGTCGAAAAGTTTCTTTTCAAGCGGCGCGGTGGCGCACTGTGCTCCGGTGAAAATTGAAATTAATTGAAATGCGAGCGACTCAGGCAACCGTAACTCCGCGAACGTGAAACCTTAGACCCTGAGCGAGCGCGAACCGCAGTTCGGGGGATCGCGCTGGAATATTTGGGAAATTGGCCTGCGATAAAAGAAAAATCTTGGACTCGGCCAATTATCGTTTCACCGGACTTGAAGAGCAAATTATTTTCAGGGATGAATTCGGATTGGGAAGAGGATTACAGGGGCTCCGGAAAATTGCGAAGGGAGAATGAAAAACTGGAGGAGAAGAACGTTTCGCGTACGCGACCACTCGTATTTACATAACAATCGCGGATCACGTAACTGCGTTCGCGCGACGTTTTCGCAGGCTTGTGTGCGCGTAGTCTCGTTTGTTCGTGTGCGCATTCTGCGACGTGGAATGTCGTCGTATACATCTTCTAGTTGGACACTCGATCGAGAGCAACGGAGAAGGATAAACCCGCTTGAAACATTTCATCAAAAATTGTTCCAGGATATGTTAAAATTTAGTGGATGGCAATAGACTGCGGAGTTGATGCAAACGCAAAATATAGAAAAAGGTTGAAACAATCTCATTGTATTATTCTCATCTGCTTGCAATTATGAACACTTTACCCACCGGAAACCTATTAATAGGATTTTCAATAATTGTGCTGTACCAGAAGGAAGCATAGAAATTTTCTTTTACATTGCAATCTTAAATGAAAGTATTAGATAACGTTACTGAGGGTGACTTGTTAGTTCACATTGAAAATTGCTGTTGCCATTGAAGGTTCCATTAAAAAGTGTTTAGCCTTGTATCATAGATTTTTCAAAAGTATACAATAATCACCGGTCGGTAATGTGTTAACATTTAACAACAGCTAACCCCTAACAACTAGACTGTGGATTTGTTCGGCAGTAGTTCAGCCGTTAATTCAGGCGTGTATCCGATTGGCAGCGAGACTAGTCGAGCACGTTTCCCATCGCGTCGCGACCTTAATTTCCAGGCAACGTGTTTGGTGCACCCGTGGTTGCGCCTTCGACGTAGTTTCCTTATGCGGCGGAAAAAAGAAAACTGGGATCAACGTGGCGCGAGAGTGAAAGTGGAAGAACTGAGCGGCTAGATGCGCGTCAGTTTACTATCGGCGTGGCCAATAAGATGCAGGGGGGCGTGCGTCGGTAATTATTTATTGCGCGCGGTTGCGAAAATCCGCGGCGCGCATCGATGCGCTTCTTCTCTCGATCCGCTGCGCTGCGTTGCCTTCGATTTCCAATCGGCGCGGCGCGGCGATCAGGAAATTGTTACTATTCCGATTCCGAAGTTTCTACGAGTTTTTTAATCTACAATTCTTCTGCGACTTACAGAAACAAATTCTTATTTAATCCGCGAATACCTTGTAATATCCGTTCACACTCTCTAAACGCGCGAGAAGCAATTTTGAATGGTCCCACCCCCACTGATTCCGAAAGACGACAAAGAGTACCGAGGAAGGATGTCCATAGTTCAGTTTGCAACGCTCGATTTGCGTAATCGTATGGAGGCAAACCGAAGGAGAGCGCATAGATATGCATGATAGGTTCGGCTCTATTCTCGTTTGACGAGTTTGCTCGAACGGCGCGGGGCGGGACGGGGGCTGTAGCGGCGAAGAAAAGACGCGCTCCCGATAACGATAAACGTCCTATCGGTCGCCACCGTTCCCCTTTTTCCTTTCCGTCCGACCCCTCCCCTGCCCCTCCTTCTTACGGACAGCTCTCCATTGTCGTCGGATCGCATAATGCACCGATGCGGCCTTCCGACGACCCGCTACACCTTGATCCCACGCGTCAACATTTTCTCGAAGACTCTCCGCGATTTTTCTCCAACGAAGCTGCAAAACACATTCTTCCAAAATCCCTTAACTCGGAAATTCGTTCGACAACGAACCCTAACTCCGGATTCATTTATTTACAACATCCATTCTTTATTTGCCACGATTATCGCGAAACTTGTCTATAAAACTATCTTTAGTTGTCGCAATCGTCGAGCGACCAGCCAGACAATTTTTATCTTTATATTTGACGTGTGGTAACGTTATAGGCGCCCGGAAAACAATAACGCCGCGCCGGTGACAGCGGATACCAGTGGGAGATGAAAAAGTCTGTCAACAACCCCTCGTCCTCGAGAGTCCTCGAAAGAAGGGTCCTTTCGGACGCTCACCCTCGTCTCTCGCGAGGTACCATGCGCTCTCCTATTGGGCGGAATGGAATTCTATGCGACCAATGAACCATCTCGATGGGATCTCCTACAGGACCGTGTACAACAGGTGAACAACAGGTGAAATATGTCTGGGGACCGAGTTTCGTCGTATTTCGGATGAGGTAATGCTACGCGTAAACCTAAACGTCGCAAATTGGACTCGGCACAGCAGCATACGGAGGTCTTCCGGAGGATCCATCGACGTTCCTCGCAGTTCATGCGGAATATTTACGGACGAATATTTACTGAACGATCGTTTTCGACCGTGGTGCAAGTGCTTCGTTTCCTCGAGCCTGTTCTTGAGATACGAGTAGGCGAAGCGCCGCGCTTCGCGGACACGACTAACGATAAAAGCGACCTTCCGCGAAATATCGAAGAGTCAAGTGCCAATAAACTGCCGTAGATGCGATAGCCGCCGATAGAAGCCTTAAACAGCTTTATTAGCCGCGCGACGGACGAGCAACAAGCAGGTAAATCGAACTAATTGCTCCCCGAGGGTTCTCGCTCGAAAAGATATACATATGTAGCGATCACGTTCTTTTTATTTTCTCTCGTTTTTGTCTCTCGGTGTTTTCCAACGTCCGCCAACTACGTTGCTTTGTCCGCGCCAGCGCAAATTTGCATTCGGTTTTTTCTCTCTCGGCGATCATTTTTCCTCGTGTCCGCAACTGCGGCGATAATTCATCAACCGCTGGCTGTGCTATCGTCTTTCCGCGTATTTTCACCCATCGTTGATTACTCAAGTGTGTGGCCACAATTTTTCAATAATCCTGCTCGTGCACGAATTACTTTGTCGCGTTCCGTAGTATGCACCGGAATGTTTCGATGCGTGCACCCGAAAAATTCTGGTCCGAAATCTTACTTATATCGTGCAGGAACGTTAAATCGAAAGGTTGGGTGCAGAATCGATCGATCGAAACCGTGACGAGATCGATATCGCAAGATTGAAAGATGGTTTAATCATGATCTGTTGCGAAAGTTGCCCACGATGAAAATCATTGATCGAGCGGACGGTGCAGTAACGTGACATTTCCCGGTCCCGTGCCGCGAGACAAGGCAGCATAATGGTCGTGTCCCGATAGTAAAAGCTCACTTTCGCTTTTAACGAAAATTACGGTAATTACGTCGCGTCACGAATTTTTACCGCGACGTCGCGTCGCTTCGTCTCGCTCGGCGCGGCGCGACAAGTGCACCGGGGCGCGTAAAACTCGGGCCTGTTTTCGGGCCGGTGCCCGGGTGCCCTGCGGCAGGGCCCGCGATTGGCCCGTTTCCCGGGGATATTTTCATCTGCGCGCGGGATCGTTGACCGTTACGAGCCGGAGATACCGATTAAAACCGAGAACGGGGAGAAAGGTAACGCAACGTAATGTAAATGTGGATGCGGTTGGCGCGTGCGCCTGCAGTAGGGCAGGGCAAGACGACAGCTGTTTCAGTCCTCGAGCAACATCAGTGTTGCACCTGCCTACTTGCTTGCCTGCTTGCCTGCTTGCTTGCCTGTCTGCCCGTTCAGCCGCCCGCCTGCCTGCCTGCCTGCCTGTGCCTGTCTGCCTGCTTTGGCTGACTTTTCGCCGTTGCCCGCTTGCCTGCTTGCCTCCTCCATCGTACATTGCCGTATAACCACCTATATCTATGTCCCAACGGACTCTATGTATTAGCGGCCTTCGATTTTTGCCGAATCGCCCGCCTAGACCCGGTCAATGAATCAGAAAATCGCCCGGGAAGTCCTCGTTTAGGGGCCTTCGTGGCCTGGTTCTCGAAAGAAGATTGTAGCTCGAGTAATAGCTGTCCGCCATGCTGGTGCTACTTTTGAAATTTAATTTCTACAGAATCTTTTAAGGAAATGGCTCAAGTCACAAAAGCTGTCCATCCCTCCATGCTACTACTATGTATTCGGGTTAGGGAAAATGCCCTACTGTCAGCCTTCCCGATAACAAATTGCTCGGAAACGAATATCCGCTAACAAATTGTTGTACATTTAAATGAGCACGACGCCTATCAGCCTATTCCTCATTCCCAACGTGTATCCTCGTGACACACATCTCTGTGCATTATAAAATATTTTAAAAAATAGCATATTAATATTAACGACGCTTAGGATGACCGACTACTGGCCGTAAATGTCTCGCTGCCGGAACAACTACCCTAACATAGGTGTAGAGTGAACAGGCATTGTACTGTCTAATTTAAAAAAAATATATAGACGACGATTCTTTTCAGATGCGTGTATAATATTTAGACGGAGGAATGTCGAAAAATGTGTGCGTAAAATATTGATAAAATTGTTTCTGATGTTCTTGATAAATTTCGACGGGGCACCCCGCATGCGATTTGTAAGACAGCCACGTCAGCACGTGTTAAGAACGTTAACAGTTTATTTTGAGCCGCGTGTGCACGCATAGTTCGGCGACGCCTAATGTATCGGATGCGTCGTCGAACGTCGGCGCCCGCATAAGCAAGCGTGGCACGCGTCACGACGCCCTGTCGCCGGTAAACAAGGCGGTGGAAATGGAAACGAAAGCTAACGGGATTTAAAGAACGATCCGTCTTCGACCGAGTGTCTCTTCGATCACAATTTTCCACCGACTATTCCGTTTAAACATTGAGATAGAAAAATTCCCAGTTATCATTACGGAATCGGAACAAAAGCTTTCCGGAAACGAGTAACAATTTCATTCTTCGATCAGATATTCCAGTGTTTTTTACGGAAGATAAAAAAATTGTTGTTAAACTCCTTCGTAAGAATCTTAGAATGTTCAAGAGACCAAAATTGCTATTAGCGCGAAAAGATTCACGTTCTAGTAAAATGCATTATACCATAAAGCGTGGAAGGAGCTTTAATGCGAAAGAATAAATGAAAGGAGATGGAAACGTTAGAAAGAAGAAGAAGATTAAAACGAGGTTCGGTGAAATGTCGACGGCAAGGAAATATTCGTGGAATTTGACGTTTCTATGGATCGAAGGCTTGTCGACGCGCCTCGATCACGGACTCCGCTGGATCACGGCTCGTATGGAGGGCTGGCAGTCAGAATCGTGACTTAGAAGGCTGGCGTTGTCACTGCAGGCCTACTTCATGACAGTAACGGAAGTCTGTTGGCCAATCAATCCATCGATTCTTGGTCAACGGGTCAGTCGGATCAAATGGAAGAGAAAATTAATGTAGCTCGCCGTGGAACGCATTTGCGTTCCATTCTTCCCGACGTAGGAAACAATTCTACACATTTCTCACCGTTAAACGCAACCTTGCATCGCAATAACGTGACGTTCACAATTTTTCTATCTATTTAAACACGGGCGAACCAGATATCTGCACTTCGCTATACAAACTCGTAGTGCGCAGTATAATACATACATGTATTCGGGGACTCCATCACTTTTTTCAATTAAATTATACAGTTATTGGACTGCGAGGCGATTATGAGAAACAGATATTACATCTAGTCTAGCAGACTAAGATTGGTCCAGCGACCCCACCCACAATTTTCATTGATATTGTGTGGAAAACAATGGTTTTAGGTTGAAAGATAACCCCCTAAAATTTTAAGTCGCCAACCCTTCGTATAAGGATGATATGAGGGTAAATACCCTTAACTGTATCATTTTTTTTTCTCGGTTGTTAATTAACATATTCAGATAAAAAACAAACGAACGTTTTCCACGCAATATTAATAAAAATTATGGGTGGTGCCGCTGGACCAATCTTAGTGAGCATTTTAATAAGTCGATAAAACTGTGAGTTCTCAAATACTCGAATGACAGTTTTCGAGTTCGCTCGTTTCCAAAGTGGCCGTTAGAATTTTGACAATTCTCTGATGTCGAGTGGAAATCGCGCGAAATAATTCGATCCAACCGATCGTCGAGCTGCTACGACCGATTTATTGGTTCGCGATCGCAATGACAGACGTTACACGGACAAATTGCCGTGAAGTCGAAGACTAACGATAAGAGAACCTGTGCAGCGCATCGCATCGCCTCGGTCCGTTTCTATTACCGGAATCGAAGTAACGAGGTATTTTCTCATATTATACAGTGTAGCATGCGCGGATTCGCGTATTATATGCGGGAGCACATCAGGCGAAACAAACCTGTTGTTTAGAGGTAACTGTACCGTCTCTTTTCTCTTTACAACCGACTAACTCGCAATGTGTTTCTCAGACTCGCTCGATTGTGACCCCTTGTCGTCGTTGCGCTTTCTTCTCAGCTTCATCGAACGCGCCTCGCTCCGATCCTGCGGGATTCTCCTTCTGTTATACGGAATTTGTAACAGAAAGTCCGTCTGACGATAAATACGCATCCAATACATTTTTTCCTTTAATAAATGTCTCGCATGTTCAACTTTTGGAATTTCTGCTGGATTTGTAGAAGTTCATTTTGAGGGGCTCGTACGGGAGGGATGTTGAGGCTGCATCGACAGAGCGATGACAGATGTTGCAGCCGCGCTAGATAATTAATCTGCCGGCGGAATGGATCCTCCGAACGACGGGCGTGGAGAGATGATTATCGAGCGCGTTTAGTTTTATTAGCTCGTCGCTCGAGAAGGGGGCGATTGACCCCTGGCTCTATGCGCCCTTCTCCACCCCCCTTTCGTGATTTCGGTTGAACGTGCCTCGGGATATCTAAATCTACCGGCGGGGAATCCTGTGAAAAGTAAACCTCGTTGCCACACAAAGGATCCTGGGATGACAGGGAGCAGAGACGCCAAAAAACAAAAGTTAAACAAACGAGAGAAATTTTATCCTGAATGTGACAGAAAAAATGGCTGGATCTGAGAAAAATGTTCTCGGCAGCTTCCGTGTGTGCGGAACAATTTCATTATTTCGAAAAATAGGGCTGTTGGAATTTGGGAAATGCTAGTACAAATGCTAGAATCAGTCCAATATTCTACAGAATTATGTGATCATTTAAGTACACACATTACGAAGAGACATTTTACAGAGGCGCTAGGGGTTTACGAGAGAATCGAAGCTGACCGATCTGCCTCAGCTCCAGCAAATTGTTGAGCCCGGTGGAGCATCGACGCGAGCAGCATCCTGCGAGAGAGAATCGTCTTCTCGCGAAGCACAGTCGATTGGCAGAGAATCGACTTTCGCATCGTAGCCGAAGGGAAGATCGATTCTCAGGAAGCCAATTAAAGCAAAGAGGAAGGAGAGAAGGAGGAAGAGGAGTCTCGGAGATCGATCGTCCCGAGAATGGGAGCGCGAGGAAAGAAAACGGACGAGGTCCACCTACGTGGAGAAGGATAAACGATCGATCTCCCCATCGGAGAATTAAAAAAAAACCGGTAGAAGGGGAAGAAGAGACGAAAAAAGGACGAAGAAGTTTCCTGGGGCCGGTTCCTCCCTCCCTGGGACCCTCTTCCTCGACTCTGGGGCTCCGAAGGCTCTTTGGTAGCGTGGTGCCACGCACCCTGACATTATCTCCCGGTTTATTATATGTATAGGTACCTGGTGGCACGCGCCGTGCCGCGCCGGCCGGCCCGGCCCGGCAACAGCTGCTCTCGTCTCGAACACCGGAGGTGGATGAATAAAGTGAGAGGCACACCTTGCTGCAGACGCGTGCCGGCAGCCTTCAAGATGCGAATACCGAGATCCTTCGTGTGTCTGTCTGGCCGTTGCCCTCCTGCCTCTTCTCTATCTCCGGGAATCGGACTCGGCGAAATGTCAGCGTTGCATCCGCGCGTCGCGGCGACATTTGATCGTTGCGACACTGCGGGGACATTGCGTTTGGTCAGTTCGGGATCAGTCGGAACAGGAGACATGGTTTGTTTAGCAGCGCTGAGAGGATTGGATGGGATTCTGCGAGGAATCTGCGAGGATGGTGTCTTTGAACAGCTACGGGGTACAGGCATTTCCAATATTTTTACTCGGAGATAATTGAAACGATCCGATGGAACCACAGCTCCACCCTGATCCCCGAGCATCCTCCGATAGTGACGAGCCAGCTCGTAGCGCGTCGCGTCGTTATCGGAAGTCAATAATAAACGGAAACCGTCGAGACCACCATCACCTCTGGAAGTCGATTCGGATGACAATGGGGCCGACGATGGTGCATCTGCGAGTGCGCATATAACATCGCGACCATCTTGCAGATGCGGGACCCGTGTTTGCGCATGTGTAAGAGAGTCAGCTCCCGTTGTGTATATCGCGGCATTCATCCCGGAGCATGAAGGGTAGCACCTGCTGCCGAGCTGAGCCAACAATGAGCAACATCGCCCGGATGAAGATCCTCGCATAAAATTTCTTCCTCTCTGTTCGCCTTCTCTCCTCTCTCCTTTTCTCTCCCGGTCCGATCCGCTCCGGTTCTACTTGTCTTTCTCGTTTTATCGCTACGGAGAGCCGACTCACCGTGCACCGCGCCGTACGCCCGAAGGTCTGCGTGTGGCGCGACGCGTGCAGACTCCCGTCTCCCGTCTCGTTCCCTTAACCCAGATACGTCCGTTGATATTTTCGCTCAATTTTTCACTCTTACTTTCGCGCTGCCACGCTCCTTAATCCGGAATCCGCCTGCTCCTCCCCTTTATAACGCTCCCTAAAACAATGCAATGAACGCGGGTCATTTTGATCTCGCATAAAATTACAAAAAAAAACCATTTGTCCTCGAATTAGCATCTAGCGATAGCGTCTACTAGATCTACTAGCGCCTTTCTACATCAAAGAGTAATCCCGATAATGAGGAGATGGGCAAACAAGGTGAATGAAACGGCAGACAATTGGAGCCACCCCTAACGCGCCCACTGGAGCCGACGAAAATAACTCACTCCGCGCAGAGAAAGATGTCCCGAGGCTTCCTTCCGGAGCACCCGGTCATTTAGCATCGGTATCAGCTGGACGATCTCCGCCCGAAGGAAACTCGGTATCGTCGAAGTATCTGCACGGCATATGTATTAAATATTACGGGAATGATCGCCGATTGACCTTTCGAACCGACTGCGGCTGTGTTCTGCCGCGCGAACCCAGCGATCTGGCACCGGGCGAGCCGATAAGATCGCATCTCTCATCTGCTCTTCTCTCGGCTCGCTATCCTCTCCTTACTCCTACCACTACCTGCATCGCGGGTCTCGTGCCGGCACCTTTAACTCCGCCGATGTCACCTGCTGCCTTAAGAAACGCGAGGAGAGTCCGGTCGGAGGGAACCAACAGATACCTATCGATGCTCGACGACAGGGTGGAAGAAGACTCCTTCCGTCATCCATCGTTTGCTCGAACAAGTTTCCCCGTTTCACGTTCCGATCATTCGTTCATCACGAATAATTACCCTAATTGTCATTTTTATGAGCCATTCGATTTCTATCGCGAATCCAAGGGGGGACCTGTTTCGGTGGCTAGACTGCTAGCTGCTCGAACCGAGTTACAATTTCTTATCTGTTTTATAATGGTTTGTAATTAGTAGAGGCAACGAAAAGTTGTAGAGGGAAATGGAAGAAACACAATTTTCAACTTTAGGTCTTTGCTTGGACTAGTTAGGAGGTAAACATACTAAAAGTCCCCACTCCTAGGAGGTGAGCAGGGTGTAAGGGGGCACGTAGAAGGTCCCCTTTTTCGGTTTTCTGCGTATATCTCGGAAACTATGCGTCCTAGCGATAAGACCATTCCATACAAAATTAAAGCTGACAAAATGGGCCACAAGATTGATTCAATTCAGTTTTTCGCTATCTCGCATAGTTTCCGAGACATCCGCGCTCAAAGTTCACTAATTGTGCTGAAGAGTTAGCTAGTCAAATAAGGCAAAAATTTCTTTTTCACAATTATTGAACTTTGACCGCGGATGTCTCGGAAACTATGCGAGATAGCGAAAAACTGAATTGAATCAATCTTGTGACACATTTTGTCAGCTTTAATTTTGTATGGAATTATGGTCTCATCGCTAGGAAAATTTCAAGTGATTCGCTAAGTATTCGCTAAGTGAAAATTTTCAAGAGACGTTAAAAAGAAGAATCAAACATTTTATGCCATGTTTGGAAGCAAGACACGAGCGTATTTCAAGATGCATTAAATTAAGATGCAATTGTGGAGGCACTAAAAACTGTACGCCTTATTCGAAAGCAAGAGACCCGAGTATATTTTCAAGATACCATAAAAAGGAGATAAAGTTTCCAAGACACTTGGAATGGAAATGGTCACAGAGGAATTAAGAACTGTACACAGCATCTGAAAAGAAAACGTGGTTATGAAATCATAAATTGTGAGGACACATGGAATTAAAATGCAATGTATATCGAGCATCTATTAAACATTTCTCAACTATTCTGTAAAAATTGAGGACATTTTTATTCGAATACGAGAGGGTCGATTTCAAAGAAATGACGGTCATTAAAATAAAACGAGACGGTACACATACGCACGGTAGAAGCAGGCAAAGAGTTCCACTGCTCTGGAAATCGCACGTTGCCGATCGCGATACTACATATATCTACGACATACGACCGGCTAATTAAGACGGTAATCTGCCGCGTGGATTGATCGCGTTTCCGCTTGGAATATTAATGTTACCGGTGGAGTACAAAGTATAAAACGCGAAATTGATATGCGCGATAAATATTTGGAAGAAAAGGGAAAGTGTGTCACCTGCTGTGCGCGTCTCTTTTTGGCTCGAGCCTGACGCCGCGCACCGGCAGTGAGTCGATGAAAAATGATCCGGTGATCTGGTCCGAGAGTCTTCGAGTCTCGGTGGTCGGCTAATTGAGAGGTAAAGAATGGGACTGTTGACTTGGCGGTGAGGTCTCGAATTAAGCTTCGGGATTCGTGCCTGAAAAACGTTGAAACAATTTTAATCAAATATTCTGACGTTGAAGAAATTTTTATAAAATACTTGAACACTGAAAAGATGATTAATTGAAAATATTTCAAGATTGAAAATAGGTGAGGAAACAAACGTTGATAGTGCTACGGAGCAACGTGTAACGTAAAGGTATGAATCCAGGAAATTTGGGAGGCTTTCGGAGGACCTTGGTGAAAAGACAATCGGCAACCCTGGAGGATGGTTGCGCAACGATCCGAGGCTGGCATCGAGCGGCTCTTTTTTCAAACTTGTTCCCCATATGCGTCCGCATCTTTGGTCGGCGGATGGGACTGACAATAACCTACTGATCGAAGGCAGCTGGACCTTCCTCGAGTCATCTGCCCGTGTAGAGCAGCTCGCGATGCGATAACTAGTCCCCCTTGCTTCTCGCCACGAGACCAGCATTAATGGATATTTATTATCGTCATCGAAGGTGGCTACTCAGAAGACAGCTGACTCGGGGAAGACTGCTGATCAACGCCGGATGATGATGATGATGATGACGACGACGACGCGGCCGAGAAACCGCTCCCATGATGCTTTGATCGAACAGTTACGTTCGGGACCACTGATCTGCCTGGTTATGTACTACTACTTCAAATTCCTGCTATGTACTCGTTTTTCGCATAAACACGGGTATTTTAATTTTGATGTTAATATTGTCGAAATTATGTGGTGTATGGTGTCTTTTTAATCAGAAAAGTGTTACGAATATGACAGCGATAGTTTCGTGGAGAGTCCAAGCATCGAGGAAACGAAGAAGGACCTTTCAGGAGCGTAGAAATTAGTCGCCGTGTGTCACGGTCCCCTAGTTCGTCAAAAGATGACTCCTCGAACCGTGTCGAAAGTGACTCGATGAACTATACACGTGAACATGATCGCGAGGGTGGCTCGGCGCCAGTATCAGCCTATTAGAGGGATGCTGGCCTGACATTTGAACAGCGTATGGCATTTAACCTCTCTGCAGGGACCCTCTTTCTATCCCCTGCCTCAAAAACCACCTCGTCGAGCGTTGAAAAAAGGCAATTTCCTAGTCAATCGACGCGCAGAAACGTTTCCCGACTATCCCGGTGCATGATAGAACATCCTGATCAAGGTTGCATCCTCGTTCCCCTGTGTGCTCTTCCCACAACCCTGCTTTCGGGACGGCACGCGCCCATACGGAGACACGGAGTCGGATGGAATTGCACACTGCACGGTGTCCCGTGAGTCAAATATTTGCTATATCTCGCTGCGAACGTGTGCTGGTTGATGATAATCACTTTGCCAGCGGAGCTCTCGCTGAAACATTATCTAAAATTATTCTGTGGCGCCGTGGCAAATCAACCCGTAAGCGTATTTGCTGGTTGTACAAATTACGTAAATTCTAAGGTACTCGACATTATTGATACGTAAACCTATCTTATTATGTATAAGGTACAGTGTCATGGGTGGGAGATGCTTATCGAGTAGGCGTGACCTCGTTGCTCTCGATAGAACATAGAACCACGCGTTGCTCCCGGTGCCCTGGCAATTTTATGTACAGTAAGTGGCATAACTGATTCAACACTCTTTAAATCAGAATAACTTTTCTATGAATAGACCAAATGACTTGAATTGCTCTGTAAGGCTAGAAGAATTAGTTTAGTAAATGACGTCTAAAAAATATTTTGAGAAAATGCATTTGGTCGGAATTGCGAAGAAAAATAGTAAAAATCAATTTTTACTGCTTTTTTAGCTGGCCCAATAACGAAAATCTAAAAAAATGTGTTTTGTCAACTGGTATAAATTATATACGCTCTGAAAATTTCATTGAAATTGGTTAATTGGTTTACGAATTATAAACGATGAAAAGTGGTAAAACTTTCGATCGTTTATGATTCGCAAACCAATTAACTAATTTCAATGAAATTTTCAGAGCGTATATAATTTATACCAGTTGACCAGGCACATCTTCCGAATGTTCGTTATTGGGCCAGCTAAAAAAGTAGTAAAAATCAATTGTTACTATTGTTTTTCACAATTTCGTTCAAATGCAATTACTAAACTAATTCTTCTAGCCTTACAGAGAAATTCAAGTTGTTTGGTCCATTCATAAAAAAGTTATTCGGATTTAAAGTGTGTTGAATCAGTTATGCTCCTTACTGTGTGTATTGATAAATACTAACCAGACTGATTGATTAAATGGAAACTAGTTGCAACTATTGGGTTGGCAAATAAGTTCGTTCAGTTTTTGTGATTTATTCCAATGTAAAAAATCGGACGAACTTATTTGCCAACCCAATAGGATAACCTGGATCGAGTTTTTGGTGCAAGAAGCATCGGTTTCGCCCAAGAGCCAAGGCAGATAGAGCAGCGGTTGTTGTCTCCTGTAATTGAAAAAGGAAATTGTTTACGTCACTGTGTAAACTGATCGAGCCGCGATACTCTCGTTTCCAGGTATGCCGGTGATTCTGCGCAGCGCTTAGTCACGGTTCGAGGACGCCTCTAAATTTGAAGAAGAGAAGAAAGCAAGGTCCACGAGCATTTATGTCGCGAGCAGAGCAGCTCCTTTGTTCTTTCTGCTGCGTTGCTGTACCGTGAAACGGCGACTTTCATCGATAGCGAGGGACGGTGAGTCGATTATTGTATGTACAATGGATGTATATAGAATATCGGAGAGACAGACAATCGATAAATGGCATATGTAAATCTAGCAAAAATCATTTTCCCGACGAAAATTGGAGAAACATGTTTGAAAATTTTGCCGCAGCGCTATTTCGTCGAAATAAACGGTGGAGGAGCAAATAGGAGTTACATATAAGATGATCTATCGTCGCGATCGCTAGGATCCACGAGCCAAACGGTCTCGTCGACGGAACGCGATGGAAGATCGGTTGGTTTTCTGGCGTGCGTTTTTGCAACGCGATTCGCCGTTCCGTATTCCGTAGTAGGCCGAATAACAGGATATACGGTGTCCGATGAACATCCTACAGTCTGCGGCGTCTCTGCCCGTTATCGACCACTCGTGGACACATTTGCACGGCGATAGGTGCACGCTCCTTTCGATACGAGCCGCGCTCGTGCACGCGACCCTAAACGAGAGAGAAAAGAAAAATGAGACGCAACCGAGCGGCTCCTCTCGCTTCGAATAATTCCTCGCTTGTGCAGTCCCGGTTCTTTCACATTTTAACACGTTCGATAGCTTCCCCAACGACGTCACCATGTCGCTGCAGGATAAAATAGCAGAAATTCGCGAGCGATTTGTCTCGTTCGCCGATACGACGCGACGGAGACAAACGATCTTATCTGGTGCAAGCCTACTCCTTCGCTGATCGCGGTTTACCGTTTCACGCGGCCGCGCGGACGGTATAAATAATGTTGAACGCGTGTCGTGCCGTGTCGATGCGAATCTCGAGCAACAAGACCGGTTCCGTTTAGCGAAAGTATGTACAATTTCGTAGCTACCTGCGAACATAACGCGCTCGCTAAACGGCGTAACCGAGCCACTGATTTCCCGTTGATCGTAATTTAAGAACACTCGAATCGAATGAAATCTTATTTTCGTACAATGGAATTATTCTAGGTCAGAAGAAATGTTTATCCTTCCGTCGGGCGCAACCGATCTGAGAGGCACAGCATTTAGGTACCTCTTAGGTACCTCGAAAACAGTCACCCCACCCTTGGGGAGGGCCCAAAATGGCGGCCCTACGAGTACAGAGCTCACCAAGTGCACTATTTCCCTAACAGCAGTTGTATAAATGAACTTAATTAGGTGTTTATCATGTTTTTTGAATGTGGGCCCGTCAAGCACATTGCGCTCGACGGAAGGTTAATTTTCAAATGAAAATAGTGCTCCGACTGCAAATGGTTAAACGTAACGAGGCAAAAATTTGATCGTGCCTGTGGACGTTGAAGATTTAAGAACTGGAAACTGGAACGAGGCAGGGAACCGCCGCGTCGTTCGCTGAAATGCGTCGCAGTTTTCAATTCCAGGAGCCGCAGAGCACCGACTACATATCGACTTCGTGAGATCGAAATCACAATACGAGCTTCTGTCCTCCGGTATGCAGAGTTGTATGGCTCCGAGGTATTACCGATGAGTCAGACAACAACGTGGAATGTCGCTAATGAGTCGCGGCGGCCGCGGCCGTTCGAACGAAACTCGCGGGAGACTCCGTGTCGCCGCGGCTTTTTACGATTTTGCGGAGGCGCGCGTCCTTCTGTGCTAGTTTCCGCGAATATCCGACGAAATTCGAGCGTTTCGATGATAAATTACATCGAGCCTCATTCAGATGCGAAGAAAACGACCGATTCAGAGTGTAAAATAATAGGTCAGCGTTAGCAAAAGACAATCATGCGACACAAGGCGACGCGACGGGACAATCAGCACGAGATGACACAGCTCGCAGAATCGCACGGAAAAAATGTGGTCGGGAGGATAGTGATTTTGAGTCCTCGTCGACGGCGTCATGCGAGATGCATAATCGCACGTAGCCGTCCGGCCGCACACCTTGATATTCGCGTGTGTCAGCGGATCGTGGGAACTGGTGTAGTATCTTTCAAGAGCGTGGGTCGCCGGTGTTGGTGTTTATTCAACGGGCAGAACAATGCGCGGGACTATGTGGCCCGTTCCGCGTTGCTGCGCCCAAGATCATCGGCAGCTACTGTTCCTCCGAGAGCGAGCCGCTTTGTCGCTTTCCGATGACTAACAATAAAATCTCCAGTGCGCCGCGCCGCGCCGCGCCGCGCCGGTCATTAATGAAAATCATCGTCTCCACCGCCGGGAGCCGGGAGCTTGTGCGGTAAGCCGAGCCATCTCGAAAGGAACGATTACGTGTGCGTGTGTTGTCTTCCACGAGACGAGAGAACTGAGAAACTGTTCCCAACTGGTCACCATTGTCACGAGAACGTAATTTCCTGGCTGCGTCTGTCTGTCTGTCGCTCCCCGCAACTTTCTGTAATATTCTGCGAGACCACCGGTGCTTTACATCATCGTCAGACCGCGGAAAATTCATAATTTTCCAGCTACAGGACTTCCATTATCCAAACTTCCAGCGTCCGAAGTATCTTTAGCAAAATAAAAATTGTCCGAGTTGATTGCAAGGAAGAGAAGCATGACAGTGTGAAATAAAAATGAAATAAAAATGACAATGATACAATAATATTGTTAGATTTTTCCATTAACCCGACAGTTTTCTATTGCAACTATTCATTTTTCACGTGAACGCATAAAATTCGCAAATCCCCAAGTAAGATGGCCACCTAGGCTACAACTTGATCCAAAGATGGCTCCCAACGTGGATGTTCTGTCGGCGAAGCAAAGATACCTGAAGGCGGGTAGCAACCTCGTGAATTGTCCGAGCGAAGATGCCTACGGAACGTTACCAGCCGCAGGGAAATCTGCGTTCGAGCGTCTCGTCGCGAGCTAGCACTGCTGACGGTTAAAAAAACCGACCAGCCATATAGGAGACGGTTGCGCAATAAGTTCCTCGCCGTTTCTCCTTCGATAAGGTTCTGCGGAGGAATCTGGCGGGCGCCTGTTACGCAAAATGCCAATTGCTGCCCGCCTCCGGTCCTCCCCCGCCTGCCAACGATCCTAACCTCGATTCCCGTGTTCATCTCCCGGTTCACGGCGGAACAATGGCGGCATTAGCGGCTCGCGGCCGTTCCGCAAAGATTTCTCAGAGCCTGGCCTAGCGCGTTAACGCAATTTCCACGAAAGGTGTGTACTCCACGGAAGACAGCTCGTGGAGCCACCGAGGTCCCCGGTTATTGATCGTCGAGGCTAGCCGGCTCGGCTCGGCTCGGCTCGGTTGCCAACCTGGCTGGCTACCTAGCTGGCTGGCTGGCTGGCTGGCTCGTTGATTTTACTCCCAGCTAGAGGAGGACCATACTGGATGTCGTATAGATAATGCTCGCCTATACCTACAAACGGTGTACACCCACACCTGCCCCAGGCCAAGCTACACGTAAGCCCTCCGCTCTGCCCGGGGAACGCGACGCAGATACCGATTAAACGCCACGCCGTCTGCCTCCGCAATATTCCGCTTTCCAACAAACCGTTTTGGACCCAGCGATTATTCCCCGGTTTTTCTGCCAGCTTTCTGGCGAGATCTCGATCTTTTACAGTGAGTTTTCTTATTCTGTAAATTCCTATCGTTGGATACACGAATATAACTTAATCCTCGAATTGTGTCCAACGTCCATGGCTTCGTTCGAACTTCGCTCGGTACTCACCCTCGGCTAACTGTCCCTGGACAGAAAAAGCTGAAAAAGTGGACTGCGGCGAAGTTTTCCAGGAATCTCTCCGAGCGTGTATAATATTCGTGGAAAGGGGGAAGATTATTGGCGCAGGTTGGTCTTGGCTCGAAGGGAGCGAGTCAGACAACTTGGGGGCTGCCAAGCTTTCGCTTGGTTGTTGCCGCTGGGATCCGAGTTGGTAGGTGGTTTTCGTAACCTGGCAACCTGGGCTAGTTCCAGCCGTAACCACACCCTCGATTGACCAATTTATTACTCATCTAACAACCGGTCCGCTACCGTGCAGACCGCGCGCTGCGCTGCGCTGTGTGTGATTCCGAAAGGGGGTTGGATCGTGCGTCGATCCCACAGACGAGCCCTGGAGGTTCCACAGGCCTCTAACCTAGATTTTCATGCTCTCTCCACCTTTCTTGTCCGCTCCGATGTCCGCTGGTCCCGCCAGTCGATCGATAACATGTTCCTTTGCTTTAGATTTCCATGATTTTTACACCTGGCTCGCCCTGGGTCAGCTGGCATTACCGCCGGAGTCGCGGAGCCCGTCATTTTCATACGTTCCAGATAGAATTTTCAGATTGCGGGGATTATTCGATAATCGAGGGTGTCTCCGTCCTAAGCCTGTAAAAATCGCACATCCCCTAACACAGATACTATTAGCTTCTTAACGTAGCCTAGCTCATCGCATCAGGGCCCTCGTCGCATCAGGACTAATATACCTTATAAACCACCCTCTCAAATCCAAACAGAAGAAGATCCTCGCGAAGCTCCCCAGGTTGTCCCAAGCGTTGAGACGACAATCGTCGATTCCGTGGCCATAATAACCGTCCTGTGCCCTCGATGGGGCGCCGCAGAGAGTCAGACAGAGTTAGAGAGGGTCGGAGAGACAGACAGACAGACAGGCAGACAGAGAGAGAGAGAGAGAGAGACGATGGGGGTTGCGATACGGGGAGCGAGAGGAACCAATTCGTGACGTGACGTGGCCCGAGGTACGAATGCGAGAAGTTGCTAGGAAGCCTTAATGATCAAAGCGCTTCTTCCACGAACCCGGGGAATCTGATTCAAGGGGTTAGGGGGAAAGAGAGAGAGGTGGGCAACACGGGCGTGGGTGGACGGACGGACGGACGGACGGACGGGCGGCTAAAGTCAGATCTCCAAGGTTTTATAGGTGTGTTGGCTACAAACGGTTGCTAGGCTACGGCAACCGGTCAATACGCGCCTAGAGCTGGAACGTCACCGGTGCGGTGGAGAGTTGCTCTCTCCACCTGTCCCACCCTTCGCGCACCTCCCCCTCCTCCACCGAACCACCCATCGCGCCCACCTCGACATCCAGCAGCAGCAGCACCCAGGACACCAACGCCACTCTGTTCCCTTCCTCTTCTCTCCTCCTTCTAGCTCTGCTCCTCTTCCTCCTCTTCAGCCTCCTACTACACTCCTTGTCAAAAAGATAGTCCAGGTGTGCTATCTTCAATTTCTCAATGACGCATGTGGAATTTTTCGTCTGTAACGTATAATATCAAAACGTTATGAGCTCAGAATATGCGGCTTGCCGGAAATAAGTCACAATATCGTAGATGTTTGTACACGACAAAGAAAAACTGTTCCATACAAAGGTCGAAATGATAGCACCCTCTGTGAATATGTTTAGAAATTGCTCAATATTTCATGATCTACCAACGAGTAAAGATTACAGTACAATATTATACAGGGTGTCCCAAAATTCCTGCACATCCCGGAAATGGGAGGTTCCTGAGACCATTTGAAGCGACATTTTCCTGTGCAGAAATGTTATCCGCGGCTTTGTTTAGAAGTTATTAACGAAAAACACGGACCAATCAGAGCGCGACCTAGACGCGAGTTGGTACAGTCGGCCAATCGACAGTTGGCGCGCTGGGCCGACCTGACACATCAAGATTGGTTCAATCGTATTTTAATGAAAATACTATATCTGTTTTGCCGTGGCCTGCACGCTCCCCGGGCCTTAATATTATTGAAAATTGCTGGGCAGAACTTGTTGGAAAGCAGTATCAACACGTACAAGAATTAAAAAATGTAATTGCACGAGAATGGGATACGTTAAGTCAAAATTATATCGAAAAACTATATAAATCGATACCAAATCGTACAATAGAAGTAATAGAAAATAAAGGGGGATGTACCAATTATTAAATAAGTATATATGTTTGATAAGTAGTCATTGTTAGTTAAAATTTATGTTAATTATTATTTTGTTATTGTACGTGTGCTATGATTTCTTTCTTAAAATAAAACAATTTTTTTTGTAACACACTAAACGGTATAATATTTTAAATTATTTTCAACGAACCGCATATTCAGAGTTCATAATGTTTTCATATTATACGTCACAAACGTAAAACTTTACATGCGTCATTGAGAAATTGAAGATAGCACAGCTGGGCTATCTTTTTGACGAGGAGTGTAGTCTCCTATTTTTCTGCTCCTCCATCCACCATCCAGCGACGCCGACTCGCTCTCCACCTTCTACACCTTCTTCAGGCTGTTAACGACGAGGGCCGCGAACCCCTCATCCATATCTCGTTCTCTCTCGTCCGCTGCCGGCTTTCCGGCTCTCTCCACCGACGCAAGCACGCGCCCACCACCGCCAACCCCCGATGGAGATACGCTTCCGTAGGAAATCGGACGAGGATGGGGATAAATGGAATTAACCCCTTATGATTTCTTTCGCAACTGCCGCGTAATTAGATCCACCTTTTAGCCCGTTGACTGCGGGAAATTTATTTCTTTGGGTTCATTTGAAAATGGCTGAAAATTTCAATAGATACATTCTCGTTATTGCGGAAAACTATTGTAAAGTAGACGAATCACGGGAAAGTAGAGATAAAGTTACCGTCTCCGAACAATATTCTTTGAATTTCACAGAATCAGCTTTCTTGTCACACGTAATTACCTGAAAAAAAGACAAATATAGATATTATGTGGCATATGTTATTATCATCCGATCCACTTATAAGCTCTCTAAGAATAAAGGATGGCAAGCGCAAGGAACTTCTTTCTCAAGAAACGAAAACGCTGCTGTTGGATCAATAAATTAATGGTAAGTCTCATAAGTGCCAAATGTAATTCGGCGTCAAAATTTTGCGGTTTAGGGTTAAAAAGTGTCGGCAACTCAGCTGGGACTTGCAAATTTATGATATGGGCGGACGAAGTATCGGAGTTATTGGGCTTTGTAGATAAGAATTCTTGATTGTGACAGTTAACGATTTTCGCGCAGCACGTCATCAAAGTAGTCCTTCACGAACATTTAAAAGAATTCCAATTGAATCGATGAAAAACTGAGTTGTCGGCAGATTTTTGTCCAAAAAGATCGGTTTCCGGCCCACTGTGGCGGCGCGGCATCGAACAACAAAATGGCAAAGACATTGCGAACGACGACGGTGTTCGAGGCGTTGCCATCGATAAATTTCACGGTGCATAATGGATTAAGTGAAACGTACCGCGCGGAATAAAACGGACCGTTTAAGATCAACGCCTCCGATAAGATCGCTCGTAGCATTATGCAATTTTGTACCAATTATTACGTACACAATGTTCTATCGAACGCCGTATCTCTCCGCATTTTAAACGCACGAAACCTGCCCGACACACAATTCGTGTCCACGCCTCGGGGCGATATCATGCCAGCTAGTTCGCTCACCACCTAAAACCTCTAACCACTCCTACGTATACATATATGTATATGTATTTCACTATAGCTTCCGAATTTTCCACGTGGCTACGTTATCGCCTAAACTTTCCCATTGGTCGACACGAAATATTCCCGAAGACCGTCCAATCAGTCCACACATTCATAAAATGCTGTGAACACTTCAGGACGGAAGTATTTATGTACTGTGTGATCGATGCATCGTGTTGCATACGTAAATCGATCTTTCGCATCTTTCAACAAATTGTTACCGAACCTTGGAGAACAATATTCAGCGAATTTTTTGTCGACGCTAACTCCCTGTTGTATTCGCGCGTGTTCCTTTCGTGGCGAAGCAACCACCCATTTCCGGGAACCGCAGCCATGGGAAGCCCCGGGGACAAGCGAAAGGGGTGCATCGTCCTTCTCTCTCTCTCTCTTTCTCTCTCTCTCTCTCTCTCTCTCTCTCTCTATCACTCTCCCTCTCTCTCTTTCCTATTCCCTCTCTGTTCCTCTCCTTCTCTAGATTGAGTCTGCACCACCAGCAAACACCCGAGCGCTCGCCGTGTCATGTCGGTGCATCCCCATGCTACACCCGGTGGCCACGATCATCCTACGCGTCCTGCTTCCTTTCCACCGCTCTTTTGCGACTCGATGACTACGTCGCTTTCGGCCCCCAAACGGCTTCCTTTCCACGACGAAAGGTCGCCGGAATTACCGAGGGATCCACCCCAACAGACGATCCTGTTGGGGGTGGGTTTCTCCTGCGGTGTCTCGCGGTGTCTTGCGGTTCCTGGCTTCTCGATAGATACGGTACTGCTCGCGTTCATATGTACATCGAAGAATTAATGCGGAGAGAATCGTATAGCGGATTATCCGAACTGATCGGCGGAATATAACAAAATATTTGAACGTTTCAGAAATAGAATATAGATACTGTAGGATAACTATAAAATCGTGGATTTAAACAAGCAGATATGCTGCGAATAATTTCATGTCCAGGCTCGTTTTAATCAGCCTCCTCTTTATCATTTAAAATGCCACCGATATGTTGGTAACAATTTCATTAAATAACAGATAAACGCGTAAAATTGGTAGAGAAGTTGCAGAGATTTTCCGAGTTCGCAGAACCATCGCTAACGACGCGACGCGACGTCAGCTAATCGTGCTCACGATATTAGGAAAATCTGTTAATGGCGAGCGCGCAAAGTACCGCCTCGCTTTCACCGAGATCATTAGAGCAGCTCCTCGACTCGCGTTCTCCGACATTTCGGCTGGAAAGCTCGATTATTCATTCTAACGAGCTGATTTTATCGGGAAAAACCTCGTTCGGTAACTCGTACACAGACCATCGCGGCCGGCCACTGCTCGAAGCTCTTCGCTACTCCGGCCGAGGATTTTGCGTCATTATGATTTATACGCGGACGATGCAAATTTCGCGGCGAGCTTCTCCTCGCTAAATCTCTTATCGATCATATTTCCTCGGCTGCCTGTCTCGACGATGTTGGAATTTATACGAGCTCATTATACGCGGTATTCGCCGAGCAACGAATACCCCCCGTCTAGATTTCAATTCTTTCCTCTGTGCGTACGCTTCTTCTTCTAATTAGCCGATTTTCCGGTGGAAAATGAACCCGCTCCGCGTAACAGTACTTTATTCTAACAGATAGCGCAACGAAAAATTATGCTCGATAGACAGTAACACGGGAGAAAGTGCGTCGGGTTTATTAATCGCTGTTTACCCGAGGTGCATTCGTTTCTGAATATTTCTGTTTTCGACCAAAAATCCGCGAAAGTACTTGTTTCGGTTTAATTACGAACAAAAAAGCTGGAGGTAAATATTGTACTATTATTAGTTTCGTAAAGAAATTGTTTTTCGAATTCTCGGATACAAAAACCCTTACCCTAATTAATTTAGTACTATGTACTAACACGTGACAGGATTATAAGGGTGCTAATGGGAGATTAGCCTGATATGGGTCACAAAGCTTTTAAATAAAATTCAATAGAAACCTCCGATACCTTCACGAATAAAATGAACCTCGAATCATCCATGAAAGAGCAACACCGACCCAAGGGTTGCTCTACAGCCCTCGTTCTCTGTATAGTACTCCGAGGTAGGAACTTGTCGGGTCGAGGCAACCCTAATTGCGGCCACAAACCGCGGAGAGTTGCGTCTCGTGTTATAAGTTACAAAACAGGCGGTAGAATTTTTTTTTTCATTTTCCCGACAATTTCACTGGAATCAGTATTCCAGGAAACGATTCTTCCGCTTCAGTTTTTATTCATACGGTCGGCGAGCTCCAGGAGGAGAGCCTCGCTGCCCGCCCATACAAGGCCCTCATCCACTCGTAATGAAAGTCAAGTGATCTACCCGCGGGCGAGTCGATTCCTACATCCTCACCTGCGCTCACCTGTCTTCCGCTCACTTTCCTTACCCCTGCGAACGGCCACACTCCGCTCGATCCGCAGCGCGAGCACTTCAGTTACATACATGGTTCGCTACGAAACCGACTGTGTCCGCTAAAACACACAAACCAATCCGAAGATTTTACAATACATCTTCAACGTTTCGGTGAATGATTTCTCCGGAAAATTTCATTTATATCGCGTACGAACGCTGTTCTTCGTATAATACTTTTTTTGCTTCTAATGATTTTTATTGTGAAATTGTTACCAACATATTGGAGGCGTTCTAACAACAAAGGGAATTTCTAGCGCGATTTTCCGGAAAATATGGCGGCGACGCGCGACGCGGGAGATAGCGCATCCGAGAACATTGAACTCGGAATGCTGCTGACAAAAGACAAGCTCCCCGCCTCTGCTTCACAGACACCGTGCTATAACATAGTATACAGTATACAATGTATACTACTACATATTGTACTTGTGTACATCGTTCCCATCGTACACTAGCTTCGATTCTTCTCTCTCCCCTCCTCTCTGCTTTCTATATTCTGATTTTCCACCGAAACACGAATAGCCAGCGTCGATAGGATTCTCATTAATTAACATTCAATGTAACAAAGTCAGCCCACACGCGGAGGCCTTGAAACGGATCCCGACCGTTCCGCTACGAGCTAGTACACTCCGGTCTAGCGTCGATCCTTTAAATAATCTGGATCTATGGATCGATTAGCGTTAATTGCCCTTCGAAATGACTCCACTTAGAGTGTACTAACGAGCGCTTAAAACTTCGGGGCCTAAATACTGTAGGCCCTCGGACGTTGTGCGAATGTATCCTCGAATGAGTTTGTCGTCAAAATTTATCATAATTGCTTATAGTCCAGTCAACGAAAAGTTGTAGAGGGAAATGGAAGGAACACAATTTTCAACTTTGGGTGTGTGTTTGGACTAGTTAGGAGGTAAACATACTAAAAGGTCCTACTTGTAGAAAGTCCCCTTTTTCGGTTTTCCGCGTATATCTCGAAAACTATGCGTCCTAGCGATAAGACCATTCTATACAAAATTAAAGCTGACAAAATGTGCCACAAGATTGATTCGATTCAGTTTTTCGCTATCTCGCATAGCTTCCGAGATATCCGCGCTCAAAGTTCACTACTTGTGAAAAAAAAATTTTTGACTCACGTTTTTTGCCTTACTTGACTAGCTCCAGCACAATTAGTGAACTTTGAGCGCAGATATCTCGGAAACTATGCGAGATAGCGAAAAACTGAATCGAATCAATCTTATGGTACATTTTGTCAGCTTTAAGTTTGTATCGAATGGTCTTATCGCTAGGACACATAGTTTCCGAGACATAAGTGGAAAACCGAAAAAGGGGACCTTCTACATGCCCTCTGCACCTTGTTCACCTCCTAGGAGTGGGGACTTTTAGTATGTTTTCCTCCTAACTAGTCCAAACAAAGTCCCAAAGTTAAAAATTGTGTTCCTTCCATTTCCTTCTACACCCCCCTTATGAGCATTCATTGATTGGACTATTATCAGCGAGTAAGCGCAGTTGCATCGAGTTGCAGCGCAGCGAACAGTGAATCTGGTTGGGTGCATTTGACCGGAGATATATGCACAATGCACATCCGCAGGTGCATCGGCTGTTGAAGGTGGGCGAGAGGTCTCCCTCGAGGAGAGATGAAAAGAAATACATAGTACATGTATGTATGTATGATATCGCGTAGAGACCGTAAGCGCGGCCGCGTTGCCCACGGATCATGGAGGAAAAGAGGGAAACTTTATAAGAAACGCTTCCGGATGTGGGAATTCCAATCTTGATCAATCCTCGCGGCGAGATAACGACCGACTGGCTGAAACGTTCTTGTTCGTGCGCTCGCCGAGAAGCGAATCGAGATTGCTATGGAAATGCGTGTGCTCTCGGCGGCTAGGTTCCTTACGCCGGCACGCCACTCTTCTGTGATTTAAACGAGCATCGAAATGAATTGTGGCCTCGTTAACCGCCGCGGATAAGTCGCCCTTATTCTCCTAGTGCCGTACGACAATCGTCGAACTTTGATATCGGACGTTTCGCGAAGCACAACCGCCTATTCGATGTCTCGATATCGTTTTATCGCAACGCCTTTCGGTAGTTCAGGGCAATATCTTCCATTGAAGAATGTGCAGCGAACTCGAGGATCGGAGATCGATGATATTCGTATTATTCCAATGATTTCGTAGCGGTATCGACGAGAGGCGAACCCGAACCCGAGCGACCATAGTTACCGCTCGCGCTGGAATATTCTTCGTGCAAAAGCTTACGCTTCTCGTTTATCAACTCGCCTTTTGTGATACGCGATCTGCTATATTCGCACCGGTGTCATCGCCGGCAAGTTGTCGCCGCTATAATACGAGAACGGTTCCGAGAAAACGGATGCGGCGCTAATATTTCCGAGGCACGTGTAACACGCAACGCGATCGCCCGAGGAATCGCCGATCTCGCAGAATTGCAACATTGCTGTTCGAACGGGAACCGGGCAACCGCATTTAAAAAAAAAAAGAAAAAACGTCGCTCGATAATCGACGATCCATCGGACACTTTCACCGTCGACAAGCGATCTACTGCTAATTATCCGATGCTCCTGTCGTGAGTTCGACGAAAATCAAGAAACGCTGATTTGTAGTTTTATCCCGACCGATTATTTTTCAGTCCGGCCAATTAATTGCCGATTTTGGGCTGGGTGAGGACTCATTCTATAGAGGAAGGTTAAATACAGGGTGCCCATCTCATGATTTAACAAGATTATGTTTATATCTAATAATATGAGTGCCCAAAGTAGAGAAAAAGTCTAGAAAAATAACCGCAGATTTCAATGTATTCTCCTGTCTCAAAGAGACTTTTTTGACTGATATGATGAGATGACCACCCTGTGATGAACCTTCCTCTATGAAATGAATCTTTGTGCAGCTCAAAATATGCTCGTATAAGGACAAAAAATCGATTCCCGTGATTTCATTCACATTAGCATAGATTTCCCCATGAAGACAGAGGTCCTCTCTGATGCAGAGCTAGTCTAGAGCCAATTTTAGATCAGTTCATTTAGACGAGGTGGCGCCTAATGAGGAGGACTGTCGATCAGTGCTGAGAGATTGTGCAACATTTCGCTGCTGCACTGGGATCATTGCAAAACTGACACAGACGAGGTAGATATTCTAATCGGTGGCACTAATAAGAGAGCGACCTGCCCTGTATAACGGCATTCGCGACGAGCTGAATAGAATATGGAAATAGTAAGCAACTCCATCTCGTGTTCGTAAGGCAGTTGCGTGTTTATCAATTGTTTATCAATGTTACCAAAATTTTTTTTGCACAGACGTTGATAACATTGATAAATAGTTCCTTTCCAGTTACAATCCGAGGGTATAGTTCCCCCTTAAGGGGGAACAAATTAGTGCCACCGATTAGAATATCTACCTCGTCTGTGTCAGTTTTGCTATGATCCCAGTGCAGCAGCGAAATGTTGCACAATCTCTCAGCACTGATCGACAGTCCTCCTCATTAGGCGCCACCTCGTCTAAATGAACTGATCTAAAATTGGCTCTAGACTAGCTCTGCATCAGAGAGGACCTCTGTCTTCATGGGGAAATCTATGCTAATGTGAATGAAATCACGGGAATCGATTTTTTGTCCTTATACGAGCATATTTTGAGCTGCACAAAGGTTCATTTCATAGAGGAAGGTTCATCACAGGGTGGCCATCTCATCATATCAGTCAAAAAAGTCTCTTTGAGACAGGAAAATACATTGAAATCTGCGGTTATTTTTCTAGACTTTTTCTCTACTTTGGGCACTCATATTATTAGATATAAACATAATCTTGTTACATCATGAGATGGCCACCCTGTAGTTAACCTTCCTCTACAGAATGAGTCCTCACCCAGCCCAAAATATGCTCAAATAAAGATTCCCGCAAACCCATGTTTCCACCAAAAATCTAGTAAGATTCTAGTTCCTTTCTAGTTACTTCAGTAGGGTATAGTTCCCCCTTAATTACATGAGCCCGCCGTGTTTCTCGCAAGAAACGCGACACGTCCGTTTGAAGTTGGCGCCGAATGGAATTTCGGGTGGCTGATGAAAAAAGTATGAATTTCGTAACGACCGTGGATTCGACGCGACGGCAACAGCATACGAAAACGCTACCGGTGCACCGCGATTTTCTTGTCCCTTTGCTGCGCCGTCAACGGCAACCAATTAAAAAAGTAGCAGGCGTAACGCTCTCGTCTTAATAAACGGCGCTGGCACGTAATTGCTGTCGGGCCGGGCCATAATTCAACGGGCCCGCGACAATGTAGAACGCAATGGCGCGTGCTCGTATGAAAAACAAAGTGGAATCGGACGAAATGTTGCTAAAGGACCAATTGACATATTGGGGAAAGTGTAATGCGCGCGCGGCCTCGAATCGATCGCTGCACACGTGCTGCATCTGTTTCGGATGTATAATTTATCGGACCAGCTTTCGTTGCAACCTACTGTGCTACAGTGTTGTAGATGGTTGAGCATCATCGATGCGATAGATCAACGCTTTCACGTATAATTCGACTCACGCAATCGATAAAGATAATGTTGCAGGCTCCAGCCATAAAGAATTTCCTTCATTCTTGGAGACCAGGACTTGGTACATATGTATACGCTTATGAATGTAGAATTATTTAAATATAGTACAAGATAGTAGAAAGTGATACGGGATAATATTATATGAAAAGGTATAAAATACATACATATATATATATATATATAAACCATTTCGTTCGACGTTCCAATTGACGGCCAGTGTGGAAAGGAACAAGATCTTCCTGGAAAAGACTTCTGCGCGCGCACACGCGGAGATTGATCGGCATTCTCACGGAAGATCCGGCGCTGGAACAAAGCGGATTCACGCGGTCCTCGCGGCACCAAGGGCGAAATCAGCTTCGAAAGAAAGAAGCGAAATGTATATTAATCTCCATGTTCCATGGATTCCGGGAACGGTGTTATCTCGCCCCTGAAATCCGCCGTGAACCCTCTGTTTATCGCGATCTTCGTGTGCGTGCCATCCTCGTGCACGCGAGCGAGGATGAGAGAGCATCGAAATAAAGGTGTATCCTGCGTTCTTTTTTAATGCGCCATAATTCTCCGCGTTGTCGGATAATTAAAGAGCACCGCGGCGAGGGAGAGAGAAAGAGAGAGAGGGAGAGTGAGAGAAAGGGACGGCGACTCATTTGTAAGTGCTCACCCTTGAGTCACGTCGGCCTTAATCCTATCAGCCACTGCCAACTGACTCTCGAATGTTAATGATCCCCGCCGAAAAGGCACGACACTGGTAAATACCATGGAAACACTTTCTCCGGTTGATTTGATCGTTTCAAAAGTAATATGTACATACACAGAGTAAACGGAAGAGAGAAGTTCCACTCTCATAGAAGAAAATGTTTAGGAGGTTTACAGGCGGAATTTTTGGAGGGTCTCTCTCGATCACCTCGAGATACGAACGAAAATGCATATGCATTCGATCGATAGTGACCGGCAGATACGGTCCCAAGATCGAATAAATAAGCAAGCTAATTATGCGACGGGATGAACCTTGATTACTGACCTCTTCACCCTGTGCCAGCCGCGCGTGAATTATTCATCGTCCTCGCGCGCATCCTAAAAACTCATCAACGGTCCCCGCAACGTCTTCCTGATACGCCGTCGCGCCGCGCCGGAGCTAATGTATACGGGGCCGGGGACGGGGACGGGGACGACAGAAACGCGTTTCCTTTACGACGATCGGAAGTCGAGGCGATGGAGGCGGGCATTGCGCCGTGTATCCACTTAGGAGCAACTTGCGAAGCACCTGGCCATCTTCAAACTTCCATTGTGCGTTCACTTCGAAGCAATTCTATGTATTGTTAGTTAGGGTATATTGTATCGTTAGGCTGTGTGCCCACTTGAGAACAACCAACGAGGCAACCCAGTGAGCCTGAAGCTTGCGTTTCCTTCGGAATGAAGGCATTTTATAATGAAATTGTTGAATTCATTGAAAATCGAGTAGCACGGCGAACAGGATCGTTCCGCGTTTGAATGAGCAGCTTCTGTCGGTGAAGATAAGTACATACACGGTGTACGAGGAAACAAAGCGCGATGGTTGGTCGGAACGTCAGCAGGCACGGCGAATGGTGTGTCCGCGTAGGAGGCGGTTGTCGTGGACGCGTTTCCCTCTATCTAGGGTGCGTTTCCATTGGGCGGCAAGGGGCTTGATTCGCAGATGCGTTTCTCGTCCAGATGTATATCCACGTCCGTGTCGAGATAGGCGCGCATTACCCGGTCACACACGTGCAAACGGGAACGCGAGCGTGTATGGGTGTTGCGCGCGCGCGTGTGTGTTACTTTTGCGTTACAACGCTCGGTGCAGGGTCCACCTGAGCGAGCAGACGAGCGAGCGAGCACGGAGGAGAAGGTGTCTCACATGGGTGCCTCTGTTCCCTGCAACACGAGTCCCACAGATGGGGGAGACATCCGGGCAGCTGACGTTCAAATGAAACTGACTGACTGACTTCGGCTTAACCGACTCCACATCCTCCTTCGATTAAGGAGAACTACGTCCGGAGAAGTTGGAGAACGGAGGATGGGGACTTTATAGTTATACGCCCGTCAAATTGTTTTTTCCCTACCCGTCGCGCCGCGCCGCGCCGGGATCCGTCATCGGTTACACGCTCCCGCGATCCTCCTTTGTCTCGATCCTTCCCGACGACGACGACGACGGCCACTACGATTCGGAAGAATGACCTCGGGAACCGTTCCAACCTTCGCACGACGACGCGACGCCTGGGTCCAGCTCGGCGACGCGACGGAGCCTTGCAGTCGACGCTCTGCTCGGTGAGAAAACTGGCCCAAGGTGAGATCCGAAGATACCGGGCCTGGTGTACGCTTTTATGGACATTTTACATGCTTCCGCGTAACCTGCCACCCGTGCTTGCAACGTCCTCTTCGTTTTAAACTAGACAATCACTGTCGCAGTGTCATCGGAAAGTAGTATCATTAATTTCTTCAGGAAGAATTCCGAAAGTCTGGTTTCCTCCCGATCCCGAAGCAAACGCACCCTTCGAAACTCTGATTTATGCATTTCTCCAGGCCTCTTCCATATTCCCGCGCGAGGGGAGGAGAGTCTCGTTTCCCGCCGAGGCATCGGTAGATCGGATCAACAGCGTTTTCGGGTGCCGTTTGCATGAGCAGCGGACTCGAAACGTGTCGGGGCGTGAGAAGATAGAAAGTGAATCGTGAGAGGTAACCGTGACGAATCATGGAAATATTACGGTTCTGCCGTCTCAACTCTGATAAACAGTACAAATTCTCGTGGATTACCTTTCCTATCTGTTGTACAGGGTCAGCCATTTTTCACAATATTCTACCGTTATTCGCAATATTGTATACACGATTAAATATGTGGGTATCTAATCAATTACTACGAAGGATTCTGCGGCAGGAGACCGTTCTCGCGAATTCTCTCTCGTACCGATGAGTCTTTCGTTAGAGGAGCTGTCGACGATTTGTCAACGGTGTCCGACGAGCCACCGACCGTCGTACCACTCTGCCAAAACGGGCTGCTATCAGCTCCGCTCAATAAGATTGCATGATATACGCAGAGGCATGCGAACTTGCCACGCAACACCGTGACTCGCATTAATTCGGTCGTTGTCGACGATACGAGACGATTCGGACACATGCAATTGTTTATCGTTCGGCGCGGTGGCCGGGTCTACTCTGACCCGGGCTATCAAAATGATCGTTCGATTAATTTTTCAAGGTTATGCTAAAAAAACGTGGACCGAAGGCTTTTCGAAACGATGAAACATTATCTGAAGATCCCGAGGCCCGTAAAATCTCCCACGCCGAGAGAAGCCGCGCAAGTTGCGAGTCGCAAGGTGGCCTTGCCGACCCTCGAGAGTCTGATCCGGAAGATGCGGAGAGCGCACGATACCGATGATCCCGATGCGAGACTGCTGGATAGAGGAAACCTCCCGATTACCTCGGATAGGTAATCCATCGTTCACGGTGACCAATTTCCAACGTACAACGACTACGTTTCGCAGGATGCCGGGTAGAATGGGAGATAGAGAGTCGGGTCGGCATTTGCGGAGCCGGCAAAAGCAAAAGGGGAGAGACAGGCCAGCCGGAGGAAGGGGAGAGAAAAAAAAACAGAGATAGCGTACCCCAGAGACTGGCCAGTAGCCGGTGAAACGACGGAGAGGGTCCGAGAGAGACGGGCTTCGATAAAACGGAGCGACGCGACGCGCCTGTGTAAAAGGGAGAGGAACGAGGAGAGTACGCGAAGAGAAAGAGAGATGAAGAGAGAGAGGGTGGATCAGGTGAGAGAAAGAGAGAAAGAGAGAGGGAGGGTGGGAGAGGAGACGAGAGCGGGTGAGACAACTGGAGAATACGAGGGAGAGAAGGGGAGGGAACGGATAAGAGGAAGCGTGGGCACTCAGGTGTGACTCTCCCGCGGGTTCTCCTGCCTCTCCTTACCAGCAGCAACAGATACGCGGACCTTGGTCTCCCCGTGCACCTCCGGAAGTGCTCTTTATCTCTGTCGGTCTGTCCCCTTCGCCCGTACCACCGTGCGTGCGTGCATGCGTGCGTGCGTGCGTGCGTGCTGGTTCTACTCGGGCCTCTGCGTCTGCTTCGACTGGACTCGTGCAACGGCCACCGTTCGCCGACGCTCGATTAACCGAAATTTCGATTGTACGAAACCTGCTATCGACCAAACGGTGGATCCGCGGGACCCTGCACTCTTCCGAGACACAGCTCGGATCCGTACCCCAACCTTCCAGGGGGTTGGACAGAGTCCCTCTACTACTTCTCTTTCTCTTACGTGGCAATTCGTGGCAAACGAGCGGTTATTCTCTTAGTCGCTGTTACCTGTAATTAGAACGTGGGGTGCGCGGAATATTTGATTCGCTCCGGTGATATCGTGGACTGTGGATTATTCGGGCCTGTACGCCGCGCCGTACGCGTGTGTATGAGATGGGGATGGTTAGGGGTTGTCCGAAGCTATCAAAATGGCGGAGCCCAATTGCGTTTTCATGGTGGAACAGCGAGGGGTTTGTCGTAGGTTATTGCGCATGAAACGGCCGAGTCTCGGTTCAATTCTCCGATTCTACATCAACAATTTCTCAACTTTTCGTCGTCAATCTCTGGTAAAAATCGACGAATAAAATGCAAAATAATGGTCGCATTCTCGAGGGATCTGTACCCCTTCGAAATCGTTTCAACATTCTCAATGTTCACCAAGTTGGGTCACACGCATCTCGTTTAAAAGGCATTTGAAATTCTCCGAACGGAGACTTGGAAGTTGATCGGAATTTTAGTTGATGCAGTATACATAGATGTCCTCTCGTTCCAGAAGCATCGTTTCCACGTCTGGCCACGTTCTAAGTTAAGTAACCAAATTAGCGACGAGTACAGCACGCTTTGTGCCACATAAGCTTCTAAAGCTGAAGAGGACGTCCAGTTTGTCGATCTCTTCATCCGATTAAGCCCCACCAGTCCGACCGTTCCGCCGCCGCTATTCCATCTCCGTGAGCACTTTTGTTTCATCAGCCTCGCTGCCATTTTCTCGTCTCCAGCCGCCGCCGCGCCGGCGCGCCGCATCGCGAGCATTTTCATCCTCTTTACGCAATCCCGTACCATTTTTTGCGACCGTGTTACACTCGCATTTCTTTTCGCAACATCTTTTCTAGATCAAACAATCCGAAACAATACACCGAGACTGTGGATCTTCGTGCATTTATGAGATTTGTGAATGTTAAAAAACAATTAGTTTTTCATTTATTTTTTACTGTGATACACCCTACAGAAATGATAGGTTTCAGATCTTAAAATGAACATAAATAAGAATTCGCGATGGGATCGCGACTTCGTTGGAGAAACGATAACGCCAGGTCAAGAGGGACTGCGAAGAATACACCAGACGGTAAAGTAATTCGTAGTTGAAGATCTGTCTGACCATAAATGCATATAGATCGCCCAGCCTGGTAAAAGAATAGAGTCAAGGAGGATGACTCCGAACAAAGCAGTTTTGCCGACGCGGCGGCGTGTGCAAATAATTAACGCGGTTGCCGAAATAGTTTTGCCTTACTTTTATCCTGGATAATCGTGGCCACTTCGGTACTTTGAATTGATTGGTGCGTTCGTATTGTTCAGGCTGCTTGGAAAACGCATCCACTGTGACCGTAGTCTTACGAAACGCGAGAAATGCGTCTAATCGTGTAACAGCCGATCATTTTCGATGGCAGCACACCTGCGCGCGCTCGTTCACCTTTCGAAGACGCATCGGAATCATCGCTATGTAACACGTAACGCGAATTTCACCGGGTCTCGTGTCTCCTCTGTGGCGGTTTCAGAGCCGAGAATTTCTTGCCAGCAACGTGTGCCATTCTTATGGACACTACGAGCAATGCATTGACGAAACAAAATTCCTATTTGCCCGGAACCGCAATTGCCGAAGAATGCATATTCCATTGTATCGACGGAATGGTCCCGGGTATTCTATTCTGGTTCGGATCTGCCGGATAATAGAATTGTTATCGGTTTCGAGGCTCCCAGTCTGGCAGTGCCGTCTGAAAAATTCAGTTTCCCATTTTTCAGCACCGCGAAGCGGAATTGCTTCGTGCACACCGACCATGATCGAACAGTTCTACACACCGGTGCGGTGCGGTGTGCGCGGACACTGCACAGCAGGTGGTGCACACATTGTGCGTCTACTATATGTAGTATGTCGGCGGTGGCGCCACGCGACTTTCTTCTTTCCTTCTTTTGCGAGGCGGCAATTCACGTGTCCCTTCTTAATTAGTCGGAAATTGGCCCATTTCCAAAGGACTCATTGATAAATTAAAACGTCTGCGAGATCGCCGATTACACGTTTCAATTTGGTAGACGTGGCATATTAAATGCCTCACACGTCCCCGCACTTAATTCCACGGAATTACGATTCTTGACAAACTGCAACGCTTCTTTATACAGATGCGTTGTTTGCCAAGTGTTTCACTCTTAATTTATCTTTACTCTCGTTTGATCCCCTTCTTTTATTCTTGATCGAAAATAAATTGGATCGAAGTATCGCGATAACTGCAAACATCCTGCAGTATACTGCAGAGACACTATTTCTTAATCTCTCACCATAATGAGACGACACTAATTTCGTCCGAACGCTCGTGTTCGATTCAGTAAAAATACATATGACAGGAGCGTTCCACGTTAACGAAGTCTATAATCAACGATTAACACCCGTCATTTGAAACGTTCCTAGCGTGAAGATGGCCGTGACCAACCCGAGCAACTCGCCAGGAAGAGTAAGAAGAAGAAGAAGAAGAAGTAGGACGGAGGAAATAATCGCGGGAAGCAGGGTTTTTCGAGAAGGAACGTTTTTTCTAGTCGCGGAGGAGAGGAAGCGGAGCGTACAATGAGGAGGGCTCGGATAGAGTAGGAGGAGAGAGAGAGAGAGGGGAGAGAGAAGAGAGAAGAGAGACGAGAAGAGATGCCGGAGAAGCAATGCTAATTCCTAGCTTGGAGTTGGGAGACTCCGAGAGGTTTCCCACCTTCTACGGTTTCCCTCTTCTAGACAGCACGACGGCCGGCCACTCGACAGCCGTTGGGGATGATAATGATTTCGTTTGCAATACTCGTCCGGTCAATTAACGAACGCCTGCCGACCGGTGATGCGACACACGCTGCTGCCATTGCGCGAAAACCCAACCAGAAACCATCATTTCCGCCAATCTTCGTCGAAATCGGTACCCCTACTTTTTCGAGGTTACCGAAGTCGATCGTCTAACCGAAAACGCAGTGGAAATGGAGCATCCGATGGATATTTGCCATAAGTCTCGCAATAAATTTTCGGAAAATTTTACGATTTTTATACAATATATTAGAATAAAATTATGAATAATATGAATTTAATGCATTCGCTTTTCTTGCCGTAGAATTGAATTTTCGGCTCGCGCTTTTCCAGAGATCGCCATGGGACACGGCTGTGCATAGCGAGCCGCATTGGTTCGTAATCGATAATAATTGATGGAGACCCGGCTGACGCAAGGTGACTCTGGTAATACGATGGTCGCGGCATTCCTTCCATTTTCGAGCTCGGATGATCTATCGATTCCTCTTTTTATTCAGGAGATGCGGCCTTTCGACCGTCGCGCTGCGGAAGCTTGCGCGATTGTACGGGTTTATTGGCGAGCCGACTCGAGAATTGATATCGAGCTGGGCTCAATTTACCTTGCGAACTGGTCCAAGTCGCCTGGAAGGTGGGTTGCAGGGCCCGCTCTAGGGGCGGGCAACCCGGACATTTCCGGGGCGCCATATTGGCTGTAAGTGTGAGAAAAATATTGATGTGTTAAATAGCCAATTAATAGAAAATTTCACATATTGGTTTTTTTCGTTCGCTAATTATTTTACCAGCGATCAAGCACTAAATGCACTAGATGCTCGATTTGAACAACTTAATAATCATAGTAACGATTTTCAATTCTTATATAATATATACGATTTAAATACTATGTCCAAAGAGATGCTACTAAAACACTTTCAGAATCTAGAATGTATTTTAACTGATGGTGATTCTGTTGACATAAATGAGCTAGAATTAGCAGAGGAAATTTCAGCAGTATTTGCGCCTTTGGGCAAAGAAGAAAGTCTAAGCAATGTATTAAGCTTAATTACAAAGTTAAATTTTGCCCCAAACCTTATTTATTGCTTTAAGAATATTCCCAACGATACCAATAACTGTAGCAAGTGGCAAAAGGAGTTTCTCTAATTGTAAGTTTAAACTAATTCAGAACTTTTTACGTTCGACTACTACAGAAAATCGTCTTAATGGTTTGGCCGTTTTGGCAATTGAGTATGAAATTGCTGATCAAGTAAATTTAAAGGATGTAATAACAAAATTTGCAAAACTGAAAGTAATGGAAAAAAGTTTTTTGTGATTTTAGCGTAGCTGTTTGTGCAATAATACACATTTTTAAAAGCATTATATATTTAAAAAAATTATATGGTTAACAATTTGTAGCTAGGTACAGATATTTCTTAATTAGTTTCTACTGTTTTGTACTGCTTGATTATCGATGTTATGTTATATGTTTCTTTCTAAATATATGCTTTTATTAAAATTTAAATAAAATGATTTGATTTTTATTGAAAATAAAAAATATGTACCTTTATTTTTTAAAAATATGTATATTCTTAAGGGACGGCAATTTGTCTTTTTGTACGGGGCGATGTAACCGCTAGAGCGAGCACTGTGGGTTGGTTCTATTCGGAAGAGCCCGTCCGTTCGATTTTGCACGATTTCTCCCCTCTTTTTAGAAAATTCCGAAAAAGCAATATAAATATAAAATAAATGTGGCTCGCTTTATACCGTTGCAAAATAATTCCGACATCCTCAGTTCGTATAATAGAGATTCTATTGAACTAAATCGTGAATTGAAGAAGCAACTGTGCTCCGAACGATGTCGTGTTTGGTCTCATATCAACAAGAAAAATGTCACGAATATGTTTGCAACTGTTCCACGAAAGAAAGGGAAGAACCCTATAAAATATATCGACCTTCGTATCGTTGCTGCAGTGAAATACCGGTTGAATTCCGTGAATCTGACGTTCAAGCCGGCTTAGAACGGATGAATGAAGCAACGAAAGCCACGACATGATTTGGTGGCTTAAGTGCTGACGCGAAGAAGAGGCACGGCGCTTACAACGAAATCTCATTACGAAATTCTCGTCTCGATCCATAAGATTGCGCGCCCATCGGCGCGACGCGACGCGCGGGGCGCGCTAATTCCGAAACGAAGGGGACCGTGGACCACGAACATCGCGAACGAGATCGCTAAAAATTCCATTTGATTATTAGAAATCGTTGATCCAGCTCGCGTAACTCGATGTTATCAGTCCGCGGCAACTCTAGGACGTGTAATATCAGACGAAATCGATGACGAGATAATGGACGCAGACAATATGTATAACGTCCGGTGCTGAATATAAATCGTCTCAATCGGAGAACCCAGCATGTGTCGTCGCGCGTCGCTTTGCTCGGAACTGTTCCGAATACTTCCGAACCGTTTCCGCAGGTTTGCTGAAACCACGCGACATCTATCGGGGACACGGCAAAATTGCGCATGCTTGGCTGATAAATAGACAGCGAATTTTATGCATTTATGAGAAAAATCAGATGGTGTAATTTAAAATAGTGAGAACATTGGAAGGATTTTCATATACTGTTATACATAGTATTTTCACCCAATTAAACGCATTAAGAATTTCGAACCATTTAGACCCGCGGTATTGAAATCGTCGACGTTCAAATTGAATAAATAAAATGTTACATTAAAAACAAAAGAAGTGACCCTACCTGGAAAAAAATACATTGAAAAAGTTGATGAATACTGTCTTCGAAATTGCTCGAAATAGTCCAGTCGACGAAAAATTGTAACGGGAAATGGAAGGAACACAATTTTTAAATTTGGGTCTGTGTTTGGACTAGTTAGTAGGTAAACATACTACAAGGTCCTACTTGTAGAAGGTCCCCTTTTTCGGGTTTCCGCTTATATCTCGGAAACTATGCGTCCTAGCGATAAGACCATTCTATACAAAATTAAAGCTGACAAAATGTGCCACAAGATTGGTTCGATTCAGTTTTTCGCTATCTCGCATAGTTTCCGAGATATCCGCGCTCAGAGTTTACTAATTGTGCTGAAGAGTTAGCTAGTTAAATAAGGCAAAAATTTCGTTTTCACGGTTAGTCAACTTTGAGCGCGGATATCTCGGAAACTATGCGAGATAGCGAAAAACTGAATCGAATCAATCTTGTGGCACATTTTATCATCTTTAATTTTGTATAGAATGGTCTTATCGCTAGGACGCATAGTTTCCGAGATATCCGCGCTCAAAGTTGACTAATTGTGAAAAAGAAATTTTTGACTCACGTTTTTTGCCTTACTTGACTAGCTCCAGCACAATTAGTGAACTTTGAGCGCAGATATCTCGGAAACTATGCGAGATAGCGAAAAACTGAATCGAATCAATCTTATGGTACATTTTGTCAGCTTTAAGTTTGTATAGAATTGTCTTATCGCTAGGACACATAGTTTCCGAGATATAAGTGGAAAACCGAAAAAGGGGACCTACTACATGCCCTCTGCACCTTGTTCACCTCCTAGGAGTGGGGACTTATAGTATGTTTTCCTCCTAACTAGTCCAAACAAAGTCCCAAAGTTAAAAATTGTGTTCCTTCCATTTCCCTTTACACCTCCCTTATGAGCATTCATTGACTGGACTAAAAGCAGATCGAGTCAGCCGAGAACCTCTGGCAGCAGTGTTCAGCAGTTGTCATTTCGCGGATAGTGGTCGCGAGTTACGATGACAATACGGGAAATGCTGCACTCATCCACCCTGGCCAGGCAGAACGACCGTTACATCGTGTGCTCTCACCGCCGCGCCGTTCTCTCTTCTGCGTGAGTGCTCGATCATGGAAAAAAAGAAAATCTAGTCCATACATCGCCGGCACGAACAATCGAGCCGATGACACAGAAATGGGGAACGAACGATCGCTAATCATCATTATTCTGTACAGGGCCGAAAGTCGCTTCGCGCATCCACAGAACGAAAATCCAACATCCTCCTTTTTAATCGTTGAATTTCAATTTAAAAACGCTACGAATATTTGTTCGAACCGAATATATCGTCGCTTCGTTTTGATAAAAAAAAAATCGTCACGAATATGTTGGTAAAAGCGTCGCAGGAAAATAATTAACAAGAAAACAGTTCTATCATTGAAAAGCGGAAGCGACGATAATCTTCTCGCAAACATTGAGCACATCTCTATGAAATACATGAAAAATTGACTCTTCTGCTGATTGTTGACGGAATTTGTGTCGAGACAGGTAGAGGAAGCTCCCGTTGGACCGCGAGGACAGGTGCTCGACGAAACCACGTTCTCGCAACGTTCTCAGTTGCGAACACGTTTCCCAGCGCCGTTATCATCCAGTTTTTCAACGCCGCGGCTTATCTTTAACGGCGCGGCGCGGCGTGTTGCATAGATATGTATTCGGTTCAGGAGATCGCCGGATGGTTTCGAGGTTCCGACGCGATGACCGGAAGTTGTCGATACCGTAACGTTCGGGTACCAGCCAACCGGAAGCGGGTCCCACGTGTACCGTGGGCTACAGTCGAGGAGACTGGCTGTACGACGACTTTCTTAACCCGGCGCGGCAGCGGCGACTCAACAAATCAATCACGTAAAAGAAACGTATATGCGCAATGGTTTTCGCATATGTATGATCGCTTATTAAAGATTAAAGACCCGACGTCTGTTGGTTAATTAGCTGACGGGGCCCTGAGTGTTTACTAAATTCGTTTCTACGAGAAATTACTAGAATCGTTGGCTTGTTAAATTAATGTTCACTTCCATCGGTATATCGCTAGTAATTGTCCGTGTAAAATTGAGAATCGATTAAAAGTTCGATACCCATGATACATACTTCGATCGCAGCAATGTTGCACCTTTAAACCCGTTTCTCCAATATTGCTGCACGATGCCGATGATATCGTTACGATCGCCGAGGATTTATGTTGCCGAACGATACTTTCGGGCGCAGTGACAATTCGTTAATGTACGATCCGCAATCGAGTAACCGGGTAATTGGCACACGCATACGTAATTCCGAAATGTATTCGATGTTTCATCGGGTCTCGCACAGCATGGCTCGGTGTATGTATGCGCGGAGTACAGGTGGTTCCTGCAGTCTTCGGGAAGAAAGTGATCAATAACCGAGGCCCGGTATCAGAATCAATAACTGGTACGATCCTCCCGTTGTAAGTAGAAGATACATCCATTTTTCTATAGTCGCGACTGTGACCCGAGAACGGTACTAACAGGAACAGGTGGACCTGTGTTGGCTTGGATAGCAATCGATAGTGGACGCTATCTACTATCTACATAGATATGTATAATTAGTGGGATAGGACTGAAAAAATTGGCAGAACTCGTTAAAAGCATCCTAAAAATGTACGCGGAGCTTCAAGTTAATTAGGCAAAGGTTAGTTAGGCATCGAAAAAAGATGGAAACGAATGTTTTGCTAATTGAAAAGAAGCTCCCAACGTTGGGCGATCGATCGAGGAGGAAAGATCGAAGAAGGAAAAGCGTATCGGGCACTCTACGTATATTCGAAGGTCAGGGCTGATGACGACCCGATATCACCGTTTCCCAATGAGAAAGCCCAATAAAGGCCCGGCTCGCGGCGATCACGATCTCACCGCATCTAAAATCACCCAGCGGTCCTCGTGATTGTATTAATTCACTTGACAGAATACAGAATACGGGACGCAGAGTGTATACAGATGCCATGTGGACGGGGGCCCCGGGCGTGTGTGGATGTGGACGTATTGTCTTCTCGGCTCCTTTCTCGCATTAGCATAAGAATTCAGCGTGTACCTGAGCCGCGTATCAATGGCCGTCCCGGTGAATCAAGACTTAAATCTTGCACCATGATCACCCGCCGACAGTCGAATGTTGAAATATCGTCATCCAGCCGATTGGAAACCTGGAACGCTCGCTGACCCACGCCCCCACCTGGTTTTACACGTTCGACAGAGAAGAGGCCCGTCTCTCGCTCGTCAACGTTTTCTCGGAAGAGGGCAACTCGCGTCGCGAAAGTCTAGAGAAATCCGAAAGGCAAGTCCGAAAATCTTCCGTCGTAACACCGATCCTCTTCGACATTTATTTCGGACGAAAAGGTCCGGCTAACTAACTTGAAACCAATTTTTAATAATAAAAATCTTCTACCTGAATTGCAACCAACTTAACACATTACCGACCTGTGATTATTGCGTAATTTTGAAAAATCTATGGTACAAGGCTAAACACTTTTTAATGGAACCTTCAATAGCAACAGCAATGTTCATTGTGAAGTAACAATTTATTTACAATTTCATTTAAGATTGCAATGTAAAAGAAAATTTCTATGCTTCCTTCTGGTACAGCACAATTATTGAAAATCCTATTAATAGGCTTCCGGTAGGTAAAGTGTTAATTAGTTAAAAATGATATAACAATATTGTGAATTTCTTCTAATATTTCTACCGTTTCAAATTACGTCTACCCATTTTTTTCTCATAAATGCGTAAAATCCACTGTCCGAGAAGCAGAAGATCAACATAAACCCTGAACAAGTGTACACCCTGCGTCTGCAGTAAGAGCTGTACGAAAAGTTCTGGTCGAGAAGCAATATTCCATCACCTGGACACACAACCTCCGGTAAAATGATTTCGTACAAATCCTTCTGCGTCGCGTGCACGCACACGCGCTACCAAAATGCCGGCCGTGGAAGAGCGCTGAGGAACGTGTACGGGGACACGAAGTGTACGTGTTCTGCGAGTGAGAGGCGATCGATGGTGGATAGATGCTCGCTGGCTCCGCTTCCGCGTGGACGGACAATCGCCTTTGACGAGCTGGTTGCTCAGGCAGCGTGTGCACGCGCTATCCAGCCAGCCGCCACGGATTTCTTCGGGTTCGAAGCAGAGAGAAAGAGAGAGAGGGGAGGGAGGGAGAAAGAGCTCGAACAACCGTGTCGTTCCACACAGGGAACCACGGTAATGTCTGGATACGAGTGACAGAAATCTACACGGCATTTGCGAAATATTTATCCTCTCTTCAGCATTCCAGTTTTTAGTGTTTGCTCGTCTAATCCACGATCTCGCGAAAAGATCAGTAGAAGCAAATAAGTTATATAAATAATTTCATAAATCACTAAATTGTAAATACACGTTCCGCTCATATTGTACGAATAGATAAGAAACACACGACGTTATCTGGTTATCCCGACTCGAATAATTTGCTGAGCGAGCGTGCACCCAGCCAGCTCCAGGAGGAGGTTTGCCGGCCGAGTACAAGAAGAAAGCTTCTCTTCGAGGCTGACGAGCCACGCCACGCCACGGAAACTCTCCTCTCCCGGTGTCTCTCCTCTCGTCGCTGGATGACCGCGACCGATACGCATGAGCATTCGGATCACGACGACCAGACCGGGCACGTAACAATTTCTGTTCCCGGGACTGGAGCCACTGGATGGATCGTCGATCCTTCACAGTTCGCTGTCTCCCGAGCTCAGCCCTCTCCGACCCCCTTTCAGCCCACCCCCCGCACCTGTGATCATCCAGTTGCGGAAGACCGCTGGTCTCTCTTACGCAACTATTTCTAGGTTTCCGGTATTCGGGTTATCGACGGACTACTCTATGTAGTGTGACAGGCCCGAAAAATCGATTTTCCTTGCCTGCGCATCAACGAAACAGCGCAGCGCCAAGCTGGTGCAGAGAAATGTTTATTTTGCATAAAGATCCGCAGTGTAGTAATTATAATTGAACCGGTGAACGACTCACAGATTGGAAATACTAGGAACGGATCAGACGCAATCGAAGGACAATGTATCAGAGGAAATCCCTGGGTATAGTCAGTGTACCTGACGATGAGTGTTTGGTCGTTAAATCCACGAAGAAGGTGTCCGTTTCGAGGCCGAATCGCGGCCACCAACATCCTCTGTTCTGCGGTCTCGTCGTGTGCGGCATAAAGATCCGCTCATTGTCTCTCTAATGCATATTGACTATTAACAGCAAATCCGTTTTCCTTATAGGCGAGGATATAACTACGTCACGTCCTTATTCGCGAAGCAGAGCCACAGCCAGTCGACTGCGTTCATCTTGGAGCGAAGGCGGCCACCATATTCGGCGGTCCCACCCACGCACGCACAATGCCGGTAGGGTTCATAAAGATGCCTCGCCCGTTTCGACGATCGATCGACTCGGCTCGAAAACGGCAAAAATATATTTCTCTGCCCCACCTGGCGGAGGAGCCAGGGGCAGAGAGAAGAAAAGAATCGGGATTCAGCGGGGCTCTCGTCCGAGCGCGAGCGGTAACGTTACCCGAGATACGAGCGCGCTTAAAATAGATCTTCGCGAACGATACCAACTGGAAGCGTAATTAGCAGGCCTCGATTACACGCCTGGCATTCTACGGAAAGTGTACTTTGCCTTCTTTCTTCGCCTCTGACTGCGACCTTGCTCCGATTCGCGAAATATCGGCTCGCAAGACGAAAATCATTCTCTTCGACTTCTTCGGAAGGATTTTCAGATAGAGAGATAGGGTAACGGGTAACTTATTCCCGTCGATTCGTACTCCCTCGAACTGCTAAATGAATTATTCTGGAAATTGGACACAACGAGGGATGCCGAAAATGATCCAACGACACGAAAACTTGAGAAAGTCTATAGGAAAAATCGGCGCAAACTCAAGATCAGAAGAGAAATGACGAGGAAGTGGAAACGCGTGCGTACCAAAGGAAAAGAGCTGCGCAGAGGGCAGAGAAAGAATGATTCTAGTGGGGAGAAAGACGGAGAGGAAGAGACGAGAGAGAGAGAACGGGCGTTTCGAATGCGTCGCACGAATCGCTACGAAATCTCGGATTCTATTAACGGAGAAATTATAACGGATTGACGGACGCAGGAATGGATGCACAGACGGATGGACTGTGCCGCCTCCTGTCCCGGGAGAGAGATTTCTCTTGAATCGTAAATACCGATCGGGCCACGGGGAACGATATCCACGCACCGTGGCTAAGTCGGTCTCTCTCCCCTGGTCGAGCCAAGGTTCTACACGTTGCATGTTCAAGTACTTCCCGGTACAAATTGTACCAGAGGAGACCGGTCTCTCCTCTGCACGTTTATGCAACCTGGATGAGGAACGCATCCGCGTCGCGCAGACCTTCCGATTTCGATAGGGAGCACCGCCTATCCGCCAGGAAAACGACACGATGCGACGCGACTCTACCGATGCGTGCAGCTCCGTGGAAAATCCAGCCCGAACACCGGAAACCGTGGAACGTGGCACCGAGGCCGGCCCGATCGATCGCCGATTTCGAAATCTTCTTCGCGAGCTCAGTGAAATCTTCCCGGCCCCCCGGAAACAGGCACGTCGTATGCGTTCGGCAGGTTGAGCTCCGCTTCTTCGTTTACCTTTTCAAGACTGTCTACATGAATCGCATCTTTTTATGTCTTCGTTTGTACCGATTCAAATTAAAAGTCTTCCAGTAGATTCAAACGCAGCATCTTTAATTTTATGGAAGAATCCTCGGCCTAGTTCCACTAGATATTGCCGTCCCCTTCGACTTATATTTCCGAAAGACACTCCTGACATAGTCAAACGCGAAAAGGAAATAATCCAAACTCAAATTGACAATCTTCAACCTACAAAATTACCAAATTTTCCTATTTACCATGATTGACGGAAAAATATGTAATACTTCGACAGATACGTCGTCGCAGGTTTGCTATCTGTGTGGTGCGAAACCATCGGAAATGAACAATCTTGAAATAGTCAAAAATAAATCGATAAAACATGAAACACTGACTTATGGCTTATCAACACTTGACGCGTGGATTAGGTGTTTTGAGTGCCTTATTCGCGTATCATATCGTTTGGACATACAACAATGGCAAGTTAGGGGTGCTGAGAGAAAAGCTCTATTAAAGAAAAGGAAAGATCATATCATAAAAAGATTTAGAGACGAAACTGGATTGCTGATAGATCATACAAAGCAGAGTGTCGGATCTAGTAATGGCGTGAATACTGCCCCAAGATTTTTCGGAAACCCCTCACTTTCTTCGTCAATTTCTGGTATTGATGAAACATCGATAGCGAGGTTCGCAACGATTTTGCAAGTTGTATCAAGTGGGTTTAATATCCATGTATATCCGTGTACAAAAATTTTCAGTGCAATTTAAAACTGCGAAGTCACACGCGCCAACATCGAAAAACTGACTGTTTTTCTCCGAATTGAATGCAATTGGTAGCCGTGCGAGAAAAATCTGAGAAGCGCGAGGTCCAGCCACACGTCTTTTGGTCAAACTGATTTGTCGAAATAATGAATTTGGTATGGTAAATTGCAGTAAATTGAAAGACGAACTTTTCTTGGTTATAAAATGAAAATTTCCGAGGGTAAGTGACGAGAACGCTGCCCCATACCAAAGTAATCTTCATCAAATCCATCCGTCATAAGTCACCGATCAAAATTGTTAACGATTCCGCGATCGTTAAATCATGTACTGGGTGTGAAGTAATGAAATTCCCCTTGAAAATATTTTCTTTTTGCAATCTAGCACCAGCGAATCATGCACTCGATGCACAGTAATTATCTCCGAGAAATCAGATGTCTGTGACGACGAGAAAAGTATGCGAGAACCAATCGAAAATTAACTGATTTAAAAATCGGCTCGAATGAATTTCTATTTAAGATGTGATTGATTCGGATACGACCGACTGCCAGAATCCAGAAAATTCTAGCAATAGCAACCGGATATTCACCTGTCGAAACATGATCGATGCCTAGATTGTGGGGCGCCAAATTTTTGGAAAATCATTTTTCCTCTTCCACTCTGCTCGATCGCTCTACGATGTATGTTCCGAAGAACTCGAGATGCTTGAGAAATTATCGCAACATTTATGGCAACAGACTGGTCGACGTGGAAGGTACATCGTTCGGGGCCTGTAAAATTTCCGAAAAATCTCATTTTCTTTATCCCTTAGATATCACTACGGTTTACAAGCATCCGGACGTTACCCACATCTGCGAGTACATAAAGGATCGATTTTATTTCGCGACGCTGGCCAATGGCCGGAAATATGCGAGAAGCTCTGCGCATATTCACTGTTTCACCGTCGACGACGAACTGATTTATAACAATTTCTACAACGACTTTGGACCACTGAATATCGCTTGCCTTTACAAGTGAGTCGAACCGCAACTATTTCTAAAATTCCATGCCTGTGCTTTCGAAAAATTAAACTGCTCCTCAGAGTTGGGCATTAATCGATTAAAATTTTAATCATGATTGATTGATTAATGTGTACGATTAAAAAAAGAAATCGTCTAAAAATCGACGATTGATTTAATCGATTGATGAAGTTAATCGTCAATCGTTGATTAAATGAAGAAATCGTCTAAAAATCGACGGTTGATTCAATCGATTGATGAAGTTAATCGTCAATCGTTGATTACATTTTTGCCCAACTCTGCTGCCCCTAAACCAATCGTAATATAAATTGTTCATAGATATTGCAGCAGTGTGAACAAGAAGCTACAGAGCCCAACGAACAAGCATAAACAGATTGTGCACTACACTGCGCAGAAAGATGACAAGAGGGCAAACGCTGCTTATTTGGTAGCTTCGTATGCTGTGTTGTACTTGAACAAAAGCCCCAAGGAAGCTTATAACACTCTGTTCATGGGGAGCGATTTGCCAATTGCATCTTTCCAAGACGCTTCCATGGGGTCCTCTATATACCACATCCATATGCTAGGCAAGAAACGTGAACCGATCTTTCGAATGTTAAGTAAACGTTTCCCTAACAATTTCTACGAATATTTCGATAGATTGTTTAAACGCACTCCAGAAGGCAGCCTCGTTCGGATTTTTTTATTTTGACGACTTCGATCTCGTCGAATACGAAAAATACGAGGATATGAGGAATGGAAATCTGAATTGGATGGTGCCACAAAAATTTCTGGCGTTCGTGGGCCCCAGTACCGAACCAGGAACGCCGTACCATCCTCCTGAATGTTACATAAATTATTTCTTAAAGAATGGTGTCACCGCTGTGGTTAGATTGAATAAAAAAGTGTACGACGCGTCGAGGTATGCACATTTTTATCCTGTTTCGAATATCCTGTTGCGAATAATTGATTTATTATATTTTCATACAGATTCACAGCCGCAGGCATTTCCCACTACGACATGTTCATGCCAGACGGCACTGTTCCTCCGAAGAGGGTTCTAAATCAATTTCTTTCGCTGAGCGAAAATACCGATGGGCCGATAGCAGTCCACTGCAAAGTAATCGGCGGAGTTCCATTTTTAAAAAGTGTTTTCGTGTCCCCCTAGATTCATTTTACTGTTTATATGCCGGTATCGTAGGCCGGCCTGGGCAGAACGGGTTCCCTAATTGCGGCTTACTTGATAAAACATTACGAAATGACGGCGAGAGAAGCTATTGCTTGGATAAGAATTTGCCGACCCGGTTCCGTTATCGGACATCAGCAAACGTGGTTGGAGAAGGTGGAGAAAAATTTGCTGAACGCCGGCGAACAGTACAGGTCACCCAACGAAACATTTGCAACAATAAATAACAATTTTATCGCACACCATTAGCCAAATACCTGTTTGGAATAGTAATTTGTTCTGTGTGATTGAGAGTAGGAATTTTAAAGCAACAATTTCAATGTGTTTTATCGTTTCCTTTTATACACACGAATGAATTGTTTAGTGTTTTCGTTACAGATTAAAATACTTTGGTAACCAACACCATAAACGAGGAATCTATTCGATGCTAGACAAAATGGAAAGAAACGCACACGAATCATCCCCGATTGCATGCCCAGGTAAAATGTTCAAAAGATTTCTATAATATCCGGTACGATTTCTACTAAAGAAAAATATTTTTCCAAACACTTTAGAGCCAAACAAACACAATACACCGCCAGAAAAATCGAACAGGACGAAATTCACTCGAATTCTAGGTAAATCTTCCGCGATAGCAACAATTTTATTGTATTTACTCGCAGAAGAACATTTAGTACAACTATTTCATTGAGAATTAATTTGGTGGCTGATCTTTTGTAATTACCGCAGTTTTACGTTGGAAACATTTGAAAATTCTTACTTGCGCGCCAAATTCTTTTGCCGCGGTTTCTCGAGTGTAGAGCCGCGCGCGCATCCAACGCAGATGCGTACGCACATTGTTAGATGCGCACGCATCTCTTTCTGGCAAGAATCGTTTGACTATATAGGAGTGTCTAAACGCGCGAACATAATTGTTATTTTACGCTAATGATTCTCTGATTCGTATATGAACTAATTATGTGCAAAATGAATGTTACTTCGAGTAAGCAGCGAATAAGTACTTAAACGTTACTGAAACGATATATCTACTTTACCTAATTTGGTTAGTGGTTCCGATTTATGAAATGACTCCGATTTTGAATGAACATTTAATCGCAGGGAGGCTCAGGAACATTAGAGGAACAGATGATTCGGAAAGAGAATCGCCGAGTTCGCGCACCATGACGCAAGGAGACCGATTGAACGCGATCAAGATGAACAGATATAAACAAGCTCGAAGTTCAGAGTCACAGAAAAACTGTCCGAACTATTCACTCGACGGCTTTCGCAGTCCACGCAAAAGGAAATAAAGCAGGTAAACGATAAACAAAAAATTAGCTGTTTTATTGCGTTCGAAACACGACCGGAACAAACATCGTCGCAATCGATCGCCCCCGATTGGTCAGCGGAACGGTTTTCTCGAAAGTAACACGTACAGCGAAGGATTGTCGAAGTCAGATATATCCGCGAAAGAGAAATGATTCAATAGAAAAATTGTTTTACACGATTTTATAGTCCATTCGATACAAAATGATTTTCTTCTTCTCGTATAAAGTAAATAGAGAGATTTCTCTGGGAGTGATCGCTCGAAGTAAGTATATAGAAAACGTAATTTCCATACGATTCGCTGATTAAACGAGATTTTTTTCTCCCGTTTAGCGTGACACGCGGAAAAATTCGACAGTCTATATACTCGCTCGAAGATAATTTCCAAGCAAAAATAGCTCGACGTAGCGTTGTCAAAACAGGAGGTATTCGAAATAGAATCCGAGAAACAAGGACAGCTGCGATTTCCTGGCCGAACGCCGAACGAGCGCTGTCCGCGTCTCTCGAATTCTCTACATATAACCTAACAATTATGCATCGATTAACACTTTTTTTGCGTATTTTCCAAAGGTGTGCGAGAGCCAGAAAACGTCGGGTCGGGTGTTCCCAAAAATATTCGGGAATCTCAAGAATATTCTGAAGAATAACCCGGAAATTTTCGGGAATCCTGACATATTCGAGAAGATTTTCAGGTTCTCGCACATCTCTAAGATATACAATAGTACTTCCCCTCGTTTCCCGTTCGGGGACAGGTGTAATGAGATCAATTCGTATTCGAATTTCGAATAAAGATCGAATGAAAGGCGCAGATTCAGAGAAAAGAGTTTTTACAACCATTCAGAATACACAAACGTTCCGATACTTCCCTAAGGTCAACGTGAGAATAAGACAAAAAGCATGTTCGCGAGTCTGTGCGGTTAAAAGTGTTAATCAAAGTAATTATACATATCGTACAATATTTCACGTGTGTCCATAGAATGGTCTTCGTTATTATATTTCACGATTATTATTCGTTACAGATGATCTTATAATCACTGTAGGTTATACCAACTATATCGAGGATTTACACGATACATAAAACATAGCTCTGTTTTCGCGTTACCCTATACAGTTTACTGGGAAACAACTCGGAGATAGGGTCATTTAGACGATTGTGCAATTTAACATCGAAGTGAATCGAATATTCGTAGAAAAAAAGAAACGAAAAACGAACTTTCCGTTAGTCGCTGCGTCGCGGCGCTTTTACAGAGGAATCCATTGTTACATTCAAATACTAAAAAACACTAACGGGTCTAACCGAGCTCTGCGTTATACATTCGTACCGCAATATTTACCTAACTGCACAGAGAGAAATATAAGAAAAAGTATATTATCAACTAAATTATTATCTCCTTGCATATTTTTTCGGTTTTTTCTTGCTCTTCTTCTTCCGTTGTATGTGTGTTGTGTTAATGCAAACAAGTAGTCAATGTAATCTATTTTTTTTTCTTTCTCGAATCTTAAAATCTGTCGTATCACAATATTCAATAGTGTACAATAGATAGGAGCGTAAAAAAACAGGCCATCTGTTTTAATTCTCCTTGCACAGACAAACATACGCTTTTCCGCTTAGCATATAATCTGCGTCGTCTCGGTACTTCTTTTTTTAAAAGAGAAGTCATTGCTATGTTAAGAAATTAATGTATAGTATATTCGGAATACTATAATTCACATCGTTACGTAGAATTCTGTACAGACTGACCGGGCGGGTGCCAGAACACGGTTCTCACACCCGAACGATATTTATTTTCCGGTTGTACCATTCATTTTGTTTTGTCTTGTTGCCTGTTACATGCAGCATGCGTTACAAAATTTTCATCCAAGAAACTCGGACATCTTCTTTTTCGCACTCGCACTAAGCACATTATTACATTTGTCTTACGATTATTGAATCGTTATTGTTGTTATAATCACTGTAGACTCATCAACTATCAAAATTCTTATCCTCTGGGACTACTTCCCCTCTCTCCTCTTCTTTATTTTTTTGCTTTTTTTTGTTCTTTTCAATCTATCGAGCTCAAATCGTTACAGTTATTGATCGCTCACACAAAACCACATTTTTTTTTAATTCTCATCTATATTTTAAACTTATAACCAAAAGATAAAAACAGTATATTAAATATGATATTTATCGAATATTGCAGACACGTGTACCCCTTAGTTGATGTTCTTTTTGCTTTTTTTCTTTCTTTCCACACGTTTTTTTCTTGTTTTCCGCTCGTTTATTTCCCCGATGGACGCATCCAAGGAAGAATATAAAATATTATAAGCAACAATACGTGATATTCAAAATGATATCGCCTGGTTTCTGAGCCTCGCGCTGCGTCACCTTCCTCTCCCGGCAATCGAAAAAACGTTAACTGGTTTCTTTAACGTCCTCGTACGTGCGTTTAACGTTAAACGGTTACTGTTAAAAAGAACTGCGTCTGCTATCCGACACCGCGTCGCTCTTATCACTTCCCTCCGGGACCATGCAGCCTTTCGGAGTAACTGTTATTATGCGATTGCCAACATTAAAACCTGCCTATTCCCTTACATATTTCTTTTCGGTTTTTTTTGTTTCACATTATTCCAACGCCATTTCTTCCGTCAGCTCTTCACAGAGCGCTCGATAATGCACAATGTCGCGCGAATGATCAAGGTCACGCCGCCCTGTACAAAGTTACGCTCGCGATGTGCTGATTCGCCATCACCTCGACGATCGCGTCGCGAATACCGTAACAAAACGTGCATCCAAACGGATTTGTCGTGTTCGTCGAAGACGCTCGATTCAAGACCACCGGTCTCGCACTGGCCTTCAACTGCTCGCTTATTCTATCCCATTTAGTATAGGCAGTGATCTAAAGAATAAAGACCAATTAATACTTCCTTTGTATCTGAAAAGTCTCAGTTTATCTCCTACGACAACTACGGATGGTGCAACTGTGTTGAGAACGCGCGCCGAGTCAGCAACGATAATGTTCTATCGTTTATCTCGAACGAATAAATTGCATGAGTGATGAGAGAGAGAGAGAGAGAGAGAGAGAGAGAGAGAGAGAGAGAGAGTAGAAATTAAAATAGCTTCCATGTCTCACCGTAACTGGAGATGGGGAAACGTCAATGAGTTTTCCCGATTCAGTGGAATTATTTTCTGGTGGCAGAGATAACGAGAATTCGCAGCGATGATACATATTAAAATTATAGTGTCCTGGATAATTTGTGTGTAACACAAACTTCTTAACACATTGGGTTTTGGCATCAAACAAAACGTCCTGCGAATGAGACACACGATGTTAGTTAAAATTGTGCATTATAATTAGACTGCGGCCCAAAACAGTATTAATTCAATATCATAAGACGTTTCTCGAGAAGCTTACCAATCCTAAGGTAAAATAATTGTAGAAGAAATCGGATCGCCTTATTTTATCGCGTTTGTGCGCATGAGGACTGTGAATCCGCATTTTGTCCTCTGCCTTGAAGAACACACGTGATGGCGCGCCCAAGGCGCTCAACACATCTTCGCAGGTATCGCCGAACAACACCTGAAAACGCACAGTATTTTTTTCACTGCTCATTTAATCCATAAAATCAACCCTTTGCAACTGCACTGTCTCCTTTTCGAAAGAACATAAGAAGTTTTGTTTCATGATATCTGTATTGGTAGAATCCTATGCCGATAAAATAAATAGATGAATGCCTTCGAGTCCCTGATAGGTAATCCTAGGAATATCTCGGAGTGTCACGAGTTAAGTTGTAAAATAATACCTCTTTGGTCAAGCAGTGTTTCTTCGGCTCCAGCAATACCCTGGTGACAGAGCTACCTTCCGTGAAGAGATGCAGTCTAAGACCACGAGTACGAGTCTTATCCCGTATAACGTCTGCCTTCTCTAAATACAGATTATTATGATAGCAGACCTGCCGAAATACAGATGTACAGTGTTAAAGCTGTCTTCGCTAACACGTGTCTTTAACTACCAATGCTAACAAACAATAATTACAAGTGGTAAGGGAGGTGGCGGTGTCTTTAGGTTGTGCTCGTCACTTCCACTCCCAGCAGCCATGTTACCGACGTAGATAGCTGTCTTTGCTACAAGAGGGGAAGTCCCGTTTGGAAATTGTAACGACCCAAGTCCGTGAGCATACCCAGGCTGAAACTTTGAGTCGATGGGAAAGTAAAACGACAGTCCTCGGAAGTTCAAAACAAACACCTATGGAACAGAACGCAAATTGTTAAATAATTGTTTTGTATTTGTCGGGAGTTGTTAACAGCATCAGAACACTGTACCTGTTTGTCGCTATCGTAAACACCAGGATGAGTAGCCCCAAACGAATGCTCGATCTGTTCTATAGATGGCAATACCTCTGGCGAGTTGAATGGTAGACCACAATACTTAAGCTTCACTAGTTTCATATTATAAATTTCAATTATCTTGAGCCTTTGCACCACTGGGTCGAATATAAGCCGAACGCCATCATGAGGTAAATTTATCACTAAGTCTACGTCTAAAGGATTCTGCAAATCGGACATCGATTCAACAACAACCAACATAGAGCAAAGAAAATTAAATTGAAAATTCAATTGACATTCGCATATTTACTTACGCTATCGCTATAAAGTACTTGTACTCCTCTTATAATGCCCACTTGGGATTGTATTATTGACACAGACTGGGAAAAATGCATACCTAGAAAGACGACCAGAGTCAGCAAAAAGTAAACCGATCGTCCCAAGTGCTATGCTGCGTATGTGTACGTGCGTGTGCAGCAACCAATTAATTTCAACTCGGTTATGCATTATTTGATAGTAAATGCGCATAAATAAACGACCCGACGCGACTAAACGACTTTCGGCGGACGACTCTGTATTTCTCAGCAGGTGGCAGAGCCGAGCGTCTATTTCTGATAAACTCTTAGTCCAAGAATGGATTCCCAGCCCCAGAGAATGCTCAACAAAGTGGCGAACGACTGTCAACAATTACATAATGCGGCAACAAAATATTTATCCTCGGATGGGCTCCATTTTCTTTGTTTACGCGCATACGATTGTCAAGCGGAGGTGTTTACAAATAGAACCGATATTACGGGATGTGCAAGTGTGCGGGCTCGCTCGTATCACGGCAGCATCGATAAGACGCACTACGGCCCTCGGAACCCCGCGATCCTTCCCATTGATCCGTTCGTATGCCGCGGCTCGATTCGGATCGATTTCGATCGAGATTGACACGTTTGAAAATTACGCGTAATACGGGATAGGCCGCGATACATTACGAGTGGTTTCGTCACTTGCCTAAAATAAATTCCCACTGCTCGCAGCCGAGGGATCTCTCGGGCACCACCTCCAGCTCCAACATTCTACGAACTTCCCCGTGGGTTGGTTTCTACTTAGACAAGGTGAACGGCACACACAACGCGTCTCCAACTACCATGAGAACTGCGTTGCCCCTTTGTCTACGTATCGCACTCTTACTAGTCACCAGATAGCCATATTGCTTCCCAAACAATAAGCCTCGACGCACTGCTCACGGCTAGCAAACTGTCACCCGAACAGCTGATACGTACCGCGGAATACGTAAAATCAAACTGATGTACCGGCCGAACGCGCGGCCATCTTGTCGCGCGGGCACAACTTCGTTGCGGCTTCGATAGATGGCGGAGGATGTCGGATGTTTAGCATGGAACAGAATCTATACCTCCTTTTACCATGCTAAATTCACCGACGAGATACTATTTGGTGCTAAATTGTATCAGTATTTCAGTATTTATCACTGTCACAGTTACGTTACGTTACGACCAGTGTCACACACATTCTCCTCCTTTTCCCCTTCCACTATTCTATTCCAGCACCATGCGCACACTCCTGCGACCACGGATCCGCAGGCGCACGCTTCAGCCACTTTTTTTGTAACGAGCGTTTATTGTGCCATAAAATACAATGAATTATATGGGTATTATAATAAACTTTAGAAACGCACAACAAGTATAACATAGGAGAAAAAATAATAGGGAACTAAACTAAAGGCCCGGAAGGCCGGGCACGCACGGTTTCTCGATGGTTATCATTTTTATTGCACTTAATGCTATTGGTTTATTGTTTATCCTAATGCTAATATGATTATTCGTTCTTAATTATTTCAATAGTACAGAAAGGCACGTTTAAAAACTGTACTTTTGATTGTTTGGTTTATACGATTGCGGGGTGGATAGGAGTTGTTAACAAGGTTTTGAGTTTGTATACGAGAGGTAATCTGAGTCAGATAAGTAATCTATTTATAATACTATTTGGCTTATCTCATTATCTTTGGTTTAATGTTGCGGTGACTTATCTTATAGTTATCCTTAATTCTAGTGCGAAGCGTGATAAATTGCGGGATGATTAAGCTTAATCGAATACTATATTTAAATGTAGTTTTCTGGTTTTAACCACCAGAATCTTTTTGTGTCATTTCTGTGGCTGTCTTCGAATTTTGTTAGGTTGTAGTAGAATCTCATGTTAGGGTTGTTATGGTTTAGGTTACTGTCGTAAGTTATTGTTTTGTCGTAGTTTTTTCTATTGAAATGGTATATTAATGGGAGTTCTTGTTTGTCTTGTATTAGTCCTGCTTTGTCTAGGTAGATGAACGATTCTGGTGGAGTGTAACCTGTGTGTCGAGTTTTTTCTAAATAGTGGATTGGGGTACATATGTTGAGCTAAAGGTAAGGCTATTGTTGTGTATGTGTCGTGTGTTTGCCCAGTGGTTTCTGATTAGTTTTAATATGAAAATGTCAATTCTGATGATTTTCGCTGTCGTGAGGAGGTTGTGGTTACTGATATATTTGATAAAATTGGATTCGGGCGTTCTGTAAGCGCTTAGGCATGCTCTTAAATCTTAGGCATTTCCGTTCGACCAGGCGGATCTATTCCATAATGCTTGCACTGATGTTGTACCATATGGGTGTACCGTATGTTAGGATTGGTCTGATTAAAAGTTTGTAGCAGAGGAGTTTCACCTCTGAGTCTAGTTCTTTGGAATAGAATATCCTTTTTGCCGCTGCAAACGCCTTCTGTGCTTTTATGCGCTTCAGCCACTGAGCCACTGCGAGCCGAATCGAATAAATCTTGTGGCACATTTTGTCAGCTTTAATTTTGTATAGAATGGTCTTATCGCTAGGATGCATAGTTTCCGAGATGTAAGCGGAAAACCGAAAAGGGGGACCTTCTACATGCCCCCCCCCCCCCCTACACCCTGCTCAACTCGTAGGAGTGGGGACTTTTAGTATGTTTACCTCCTAACTAGTCCAAACAAAGACCCAAAGTTAAAAATTGTGCTCCTTCCATTTCGCTCTACAACCCCTTTATGAGCATTCATTAACTGGACTATCGTGTTTCGACAGTCCAGAACGGTACGACAACGGGTCCGATACAACTTTTTCACATAGCTCTGGTCCATGATTTGTTAAAGCGTAATAATTATAAACCTGGAAGAAGTTGTTAAGATTGGACATTAACGAGGCGAGAGAATCGGCAGACGTGTCGTCACGATTTCTTAATAAAATAATTCGATACGATAGACAATAGCGAGGTGATGAAATCGTTCCGTTCTTTTCAGCAAGCAACGAGCATAAGAAAACTGAATAGCAAAAGCAACGATAATGCTGCTCGTTATTATGAGCATTTAGGGTTAAAGACCAGAGATATTTCCGCCGAGGCGTCGCGTCGCGTCGCGTCGCGGGGGTTCTCTAATCAGAAATATGTGAAGCAAGTGCATCTGACAACGCAGAATTCGATGTCGAAATCCTAGTCTGCAATATACAATGTATGTACATGTATAGTCTCGTCAGAAATTTCAAGTTGTCATACACATGATAATTACACGATTGAAATATCAGAAATATAAATAATCGAGTATTCTGGAGACTAAATACAGATACGAAATCAGCCATTAATATCGATTAAATTATCTATGACATTTGGAACTCTATATATATATACAGTGGCCGAAATAATGATAGGTTCACTAGCCGCATCGGCTGGTTTATTGTTTATTATTATATTGTATTATTATATTGTTATTATTATTATATATTGTTATTATTATATTATATTGTTTGTATTGTTTATTTACTTCTATTTTCGTTTTTTGAAGTGCACTGTGGCATTTGTTTTTATTTCGCAAGAATGTGTTCTACACATTGTGTAAGCAGTCAGTCGACTATCAACAGTATTAGTGTAATGATACAAGATGCGAAATAATCTTAGGTTCACGGAGGAATATTTAAAAATTACTGTTGATAGTGCAATTTTTTGAACGTTTTTGTATGGTAAGTACACAGATTTATGAAGTTCAAGAATTATAAAAAATATTTTATGGTCGCTTAATATTATTAAAGCACAATGACACGGGGAAATCGTTAAATGATAACGAAAAGGGCCAAATTATTGCTTTCCACAATATGGTCTCTCTAATAGAGAAATTGCAAGAAGATTGAAAAAGTTATTAAATGTCATTAACAATTTTTTAAAATTAAATGGAAAGAAGGCAGAGTAAAACGTGTACAGGTCATCCAAAAAAATTAACACATAAGAACAAAGATAAAATTTTTCAAGAAGCACGACAAAATATGCTTCATGCCTCTAAAATAAAAATGAAATTAACTTGCCAGTTGGTGTTCGACGTGTACAGCAAGTTGTGAGATCGAGTAGGACACTTAAATGTTCTAAAAAAAGCGAAAACACCTCCGCTAACTAAATTCCACAAGGAGGAGAGATTAAAGTTTGTAGAATATCATATGTCATGGACCGAAAAGTAGACGGTGATTTTTTTAGATGAAAAAAGATTTAATTTGGACGGCCCAGATGGGTATTAATATTGCTGACACGATCTGCGTGATGGAAAAGTGTAAAAATGACAAGAGTACATGGAGGAGGATGTGTAATGGTTTGGGCTGCATTCGACTGGAACTCCGATAATGTGATAGTTCCCTCAGAAAAATATCGGGAACTATTGGAATACGTACTGGATGAATACATATAGCGACGAGATTGGTGGACCTTTAGTATTCCAACACAATAATGCAGCAATACATCGTGCAAAAACAATTAAAAACTACTTTGAGAGGGTAAAAATCCAAGTTTTACCCTGACCATCAAGGAGTCCGCACCTAAATCCGATTGAAAATCTTCGGGGAATATTAGCACGAAAGGTATACGACAATGGGAAACAGTATAGCACTGTTTCCGAAATAAAAAAATGGGATTAGAGAGGAGTGATCTGAAATTAAATTAGAAACATTACAAAAATTAATTTAATTAATTCCACGCAGAATATTTGAAGTTATAAAACACAAAGGAGGTTCAACCAAGTAGTGAATTATTTTTATTTTTTCTTTTTTTAAATTTTTTATGTGAAAATACACAATGAACCTATGCTTATTTCGCAACTAAAATTCAAGTGTTGTCATAGAAAATTTGTAATTTACATTAATTAACATTGTGTTATTCAATTGAGCTGTGTATTTTGTTAATTTTATTAGAATGAATAAATAGTAATAAGTAAAATCAAAAATATTGCATTAAACACAACATTATGTCAACAAAATGAAGTGAACCTATCATTATTTCGGCCACTGTAATTAATATATTTAAGCATCTTGAATTGTTTTAGGATCGCAAAGGAAAGAAGTATTTGAACACCATCTGAATAAAGAATTGACCGATACCGATTGGGACAATTGGGACAAAGAAATGGACCAAGAGAAGGAGGACTCCGGAATCAACAAAGTAACGCCGTCGACTGGAATAACTTCGCCTTATGAAATTGTTGTTGACACATAAGAAGCTCGCGGCCGTGCCTACCGCATTACGCAATCAATAACGATAAACATATCGCCGACCGTACAGCCGAGCCTCCAGACTCCAGATACGTGAAAACACGCGCGACTTTACCATTGATTGTGTGCGTATCCCGAACACAAGACATCGGCGGGCGCTATCGATGATTTGAAAAGAAAGGAAAGGAACTGAAGAATCTCGACAGCAGCCGAGCCGCTAACCGGCTCGATTTTTAGCAACCGGCTCGAACCGGAAACCGATGGCTCTCTGCCCCGTTACATTCTTCATATGTTCCTTTCCTCCGCGAATGGAAACGTATAAATGTTTTTGTCGGGCAACAATTGTTGCGTCACTCGGAACGTTAAACTTATTGCCAGTGGTCAGCCTCGGGAAATATTAGACTCACGAATGACGGACAACCGCCGTTATTGTCTAGTTTTCGTATTGATATAGCAATAATAATTACAGTTCCCGCCATTTTCAAATAAAATTAGAGAGAATTTATCAGGCTGCAGAACATTCTGCAAACTGACTTTCCAAGGGAAGGAAACAGAAGTTGTTGTCCAATGTCCAATACAACAGAGCGCGAGTCTCGCTTCAAAATGGTGGCCATTAGGATTAGAAGCGAAGCGTATTCCAGGCAATAGCCGAATTTATTTGCCTCGCCAATATACTCGGAATTATTGTAGAAACGACGAATCGATATATACCGAGAGCTGACGAAGATTAACTTGAATCTGCTGACCTGATCGTTGACACAACAAGGTCCACAGTTCCAACTTTTAGAACTGTAAGATTCAATGGGGTCAGGTGGTTGCTAAAAGTTATACACGATGATACGCAAGTGTTCGATCGTTGTCTTCTTTCCAAGAAGCTGCTGGCTATCGCGATAACATTTGACACTTTTGCTAAAGCACGTGCTGTCAAAATAAGTCTATGGGATTACCAGAAATGTCAGAGTACAAATAATAAGCGATAACATGGCCAATTATTTCGCGAACCAACGAGTTCAGAAAAATATGCGACAATCATGCAATGATTACGAGAAGAAAATAATAATAAAAAACTTGTCCTCGACAATTTCAGAAACGCTTCTTCGGCTCGTTGGACGAAATTTTAATTAGTAAAAGAACATGATAAAACGAATGTGTACAGCTGTATACATTTATGATTGAAAAGTGTGGCGTGTGTCGCGAGTAAATACATTCGACAGTTGCAAAGAGATCACTTTATATGTATGTATATTCAAGATTTGTTAAAAAATGTCAACATCGTTTTATGAGATTAGAAAATGATTAGAAGAAGGCTGGTAGACATTTTGAAAAGCCAAAGTATTATCTCCTTAAGGGAAAAACTCGTTGAACATAAGCCTCGTTAAACAACGATTGCAATTAAATGCGTGGGGTGATGAAAAATGATAAACGCTGATAAACTCGTCGCGTCGCCTTGGACCAGTCACGAATAAATTGCGACAATGGAGATAGGAACAATTGATTTCGAGCAACTGCGGGGCTAATTAATTTTTCCATCGACTCAACCGAACATTAGTTCTATTGGAAACTTATTATTAAACAGTAAATATATTTTAGATCGATAGCAGAATGAGCAGCCCGGTTGTTAACGCTGGAGCGGATTGCAGGAATTTTCCAGGAAATTAATCACTACGATTAAAGACAACCGACTCTGGACCCCAAACAAAGTTCGAAGTTGTTCGAGAGTCTCTGCGAAAAATAAAATTGAATGAGCAGCGCGTTAGCCAACTTAGATCAAAGTACAACACGCGGACGGACACATTTCCTTTCTCCGAGCAATCTCGTCTCGGCAACTTGATATTTTTTCTTCGCTCGCGAATTCAGCCGATGCACTTTCGGAAATGAATCAAGGGGCAAAGGTCGCGTATCTTGATCCGAGCAATCTATACAATTAATCATGTCCATCGACAATTTAAGTAAAGAACTTCCGAAAATGTTTCTTGTTCTTTTTATCTTGAAAGGATTGATTCTGTCCCGACGTCGACGGCGATTCAGGAATTACACTTTGAACTAATGGCTCATCGATTAGATATCGAGACCGCGTTCGGCAATAATTGATTTTCAAGAATCGCCGACGCCGTACATTCGAGAATCTTAGATCCATCCTTATTTATCCAAGAAATTTGAATCGGCAGCCGCGAAACAATTATTCCACAATATCGATCGATATCGGACTATCTACCTACTTCTGCTTCTGTTTCAGATATAGTCACGACACTTTGGTCCGTATTTTCAAAACTCCGACTTCCTATCGACGTCTTCCGGTGCGGTGCGAACTAACATCCGATTCCCGGTATCGTATTGCTAACACTCAACAGTCTTCATTGTCTTCAAACGATTTTCTCATCGACAACTTTCATTCAGAAATCGAACTTTTTCAGCCATCCAAGAAACGATTTAGTTATGCAGTTTTCTAGGGATTGTTGGGATTAGCATCGGCAACAGATCGATGGTGAAATCGCATTGCGAACAAGAACATGGCGACCCGACGTTCCAAGTCATTCATTAGAAAGTATTAAGCAGAGTTTGAAAGAAGCGATTCACTTGTAGAATACATCTTGCGACGGCGCGGCGCGGCGACTCAATCCCGTTTTAATATCGGAAGAATCCCTTTCGGTTCATTATTATCATCGAATCAGGCTTCTTCATCCACTATATGTAGTAACTTTGTATACATAGTAACTTTCTATACATTCATAGCAGTCCTAATCGATTAGAGAAACCTTTAGGCGTATGTACAACTTAATTCGTGGTTGCCACAGTGAATCAAATGTAGTTTCATTTTCAATTGAAATCTGTTCAAATCATCGCATTTGATCGCAATTAGATTGCGGATCTTTATGCATTTATAGCAAAATTGAGTAGATGAAATTGAAAATTGTAGGAAAATTTTAAAAATTGAAGATGTCAATATATGATTTCTCGTCTATTAAAATTATTGAGGGAAGAAACAACATCCTGTTTGGTTTCTATTCCTTGCAACCGATACAGACAATTTTTATTTTGCATAAAGATCCGCAGTCTAGTGGTAATTGTCAGATTATTTTGGATAATAGATTTTTTTAGTATTTTAATTCATGCATCTTTGAACTTCAACTACGAACTTCAATTCATTTCAACTACGAAATGAATTTCTAAACCTACGATGATCGATTGTGGCACTCGTACACAAGCACCGCGACAATCAACATGTTATTTGTAATCGTAACTCAACGACAGCGCTCGGAAACAGAGTTTGCATCATTTTCACTTTTTGTCAACCAATTTCGAAACATTCTGTAATCTTCGCTCGACAAACGAACAAGAAGATCAATCTTGTTGGACTGCTAAAACCATACAAACCTGTACTCAAAACTCTGTTCGTGACTTTTGCGTGTTTCACGCAAGTCTAGTCTATTTTATTCGTATAAACGACCATCGGAGCCGTTCATAATTATTATTAGTTATTGCACAATGAATTTCGCAGTTTACACAATAAATTCGTTCGTTTCGAAGCGAATAAATTGACGTTCGCTAATTTCGCGACTAGACAACGGATTTTCCCCTTTTCCGGTTTTCGGCATACATATATCTCGGAAATTATGCGTCCTTACGATAAGACCATTCCATACAAAATTAAAGGTGACAAAATGTGCCATAAGATGGACTGCATTCAGCTTTTCGCTATCTCGCATAGTTTCCGAGATATCCGCGCTCAAAGTTCGCTTTGGTATTATTTGTTCGAGTTAGTGTTTTTCCTTCAATTTCGATTTCAACACTTCAATTTCAACTTCAATTTCAACACTCCAACTTCAATTTCAACTTCACTTTTCCAGTTTCAATATCAATTTCTCAATTTCAACATCAATTTTTTCAAATTCCACTTCACTTTCAACTTCACTTTTTCAATTTCCACTTCTATTTCTCAGTTTCAACATCAATTTCTCAATTTCAACTTCAATTTTTCAAGTTCAACTTCAATTTTTCGATTTCATCTTCAATTTCAGAACTTCATTTTCAATTCAATTTCAACTTCAATTTTTCATTGTCAATATCAATTTTTCAATTTCAACTTCAATTTTTCAGTTCCAACATCAATTTCTCAAATTGAACTTCAATTTTTCAATTCCAAAAAGTCCCCCTTTTCGGTTTTCCGCTTATATCTCGGAAATTATGCGTCCTAACGATAAGACCATTCCATACAAAATTAAAGGTGACAAAATGTGCCATAAGATGGACTGCATTCAGTTTTTCGCTATCTCGCATAGTTTCCGAGATATCCGCGCTCAAAGTTCACTAATTGTGCTGAACAATCAAATAAGACAAAAAACGTGAGGCAAAATTTGAGCGCAGATATCTCGAAAACTATGCGAGATAGCGAAAAATTGGATAGAATCAATCTTATGGCACGTTTTGTCAGCTTTAATTGTGTATAGAATGGTCTTATCGCTAAGACACATAGTTTCCAAGATATAAGCGGAAAGCCGAAAAAGGGGACCTTCTACGTGCCCCCTGTACACCGCTCACCTCCTAGGAGTAGGGACTTTTAGTATGTTTACTTCCTAACTAGTCAAAACAAAGTCCTAAAGTTAAAAATTGTATTCCTTCCATTTCCCTCTACACCCCCATATGAGCATTCATTGACTGGACTAATTGCAATCTTAAATGAAACTATTAGATGACGTGATTGAGGGTGACGTGTTCGTACACAATGAAAATTCCATTAAAAAGTGTTTAGCCATCTACCATAGATTTTTCAAAATTATCCAATAATCACCGGTTGGTAATGTGTTAAATAATTATATGAAAGAAAGTAGATTTCTCTTTTGCTCCAGGTAGAAAATGTGTAATTTGCATAAAGATCCGCTGTCTATTTATGAGAATCGGGGTGGGAACCAAAAATGGTACGCGCGGCAGGCGGCAGGGAATCCGAAGGATCTCGCTTCCGGGCTGCGATTGCTGCGAATCTTCCGCCACACCGGCACGATTGCCAAACGCGATTGCAAAAGATACAACATGTATCGTAAAGCGACGCGTGTCACCTGTCTAAAATGCCACGGGTGCGCTCCGATAATTCGCGGAGGAGAGCGAGTCGCTCGTCAGTTCGCGAATAATCGTCGCGCGGCGAACGGTATAGCGGGCGACCGGGGAAAGTGTTCGCGCAAAAATAGAAGAGCAAGTGTCGCTAGCAAGCTTTCAGCGTAAAACCCGACCGGTGCCGGTGATTTCGTGTTAACGGGAGCGTGGGTCGATTAATCGGCGAGCGATTGCTTTTACTTCTGCAGCTTGGCCGGTCCGAGTTAGTCTGCCAGTATCCGTGTGGTCGGCCGTGGTCGGACAGTTCGCCAAGCTTGTCGTCGTTCTGCCGTGTTCAGTCGTCGATCGGAACCGCTAAAATCAACATCTGCCCGCTTGTGGATCGTAGCTCGGATCAATTAACTGCAGCTACAATCAATTCAACCGGTCCAGCAAAACAGGATTGTTCTCTACACCCTAGGCGCTCGTAACGAAGCTCCCGATCGAGGACGATCCTTCCGTGCAACTGATCCGCCGAGCCGATCGATCTCGATCTCCGTTTCTGCGGCCTCCCCCCCAACCCACCGGAAGTGTACTCGGCCAATCCCTGAATCGAACCGCCTAAGTCTCGTCGTTGCTTTTGTCGATCCTATAAAAGCGATCACCGAGCAATATGTTGCTAAGAATCGATCTCACTCGCTGGTCAAGCTTCACCACCGGCCTCAGAGCTACCAGACGGTTCTCCGTTGTTGCTGGACCAACCCCCGGACTCAGGGTTCGCTGCTCGGGTCTGCTGAGAACGGTGAATGCACCCTGTACCGGTCAGACCGCACGGTTCGCGATCCTTTGTCATCAGGCCAGCCAGAAGAACGGAGGAATGCCTCACGCGGTTCAATATTCCTACCCGCAGTAAGTAGCGGTGGGAAGAATGCAAAAGTTTACGGTTCTTCGGTTCTTGGGATCCTCGGGATGCAATCTGTAACTCTGGCAGGCGAGTCGAACGTTTAGCCTTGCAAGCATACGCTCAATTGCTACAGGTTGATCCGTTTCACTGACAATTAATGTAACGTGATTAAACGAATTATAATAAGTTAGCTTATAATCTGCAGTATTGCTTATCGAGTCACAAGTTGCAGAACTTTGTCCACTTTGTAATAATTGGAGTCTGATGAGTAACGATAGCGGTTGTTCGAGATTAGCTGAGCAATTAAACCGCGTGTCAAGGGGTCGGCAAGATACTAAACTAAAAAAATAGTGTCGTCTACGACATATAAATGTTTAACGATGTTTGTTATTGTACTCTGTATCTTCGAGTGCGTATTTCATTGCAGCTACTTCACTCAGTTTTATTATAGTTTTAGGTGATTGATTTACTATTCTGCATGTACACTACCGCTCATGAGTGTTTAGGCACTCCTCTTCCATGATAACTTTTCTAATATTCTACTATACAATTTGAACTTTTTTGGGAAGCTGGAGCAATGTTTCCGAGATATCCGCGCTCAAACTTCACTAATTGTGAAACAGAAAGTTTTCCCTTATTTGACTAGCTAACTCTTCAGCACAATTAGTGAACTTTGACCGCGGATATCTCGGAAACTATGTGAGATAGCGAAAAACTGAATCCAATCAATCTTATGGCACGTTTTGTCAGTTTTAATTTTGTATCGAATGGTTTTATCGCTAGGACGCATAGTTTCCGCGATATAAACGGAAAACCGAAAAAGGGGACCTTCTACGTGCCCCCCTACACCCTGCTCACCTCCTAGGAGTGGGGACTTTTAGTATGTTTACCTCCTAACTAGTCCACACGTCACTTTATTAATGATTGTTGTAATTTGAGATTGCAATGTACTGAATTGAGCTAGTACCAGTAAAGCGAATGAGAACAGCGTAAAAGATACAATGGTGATCGAACAGCGATGAGCGCAAACATGTGAATCAGAATGAGAATCCGCTTCGCCGAGGGGGTCCCCAAAAGACGCCGCGCCGATTCGGCGATGTTACGCGATTGGCGCAGATAGCTTGCAAAGTCGATTGTTTTGGGATTCAAATGGAGGTGAAATAATAACAAAATAATAACGCACAGTAAACTCCTCGATTTGAATTCCGAACAGCTACTCCCCAATACCCTCGCGAACGAGATAAAACGGACGCATTAATTTATTCCGAGAGATTCATTCAGCTCCCTTATCGTAGAATCAATACTTGGCGCGATAACAAATAATCCGACACCATTGCAACGAATTCTATCCAGAATTTCGAATGAATTTTGTAGATCGTTTGAAGCCAGACTTTGATCCTTACATAATCCTCAATTACTCCGGCCCACGTTGCCCTGCTTGCAGAATCATTTCTCTATTTTGTTCCGCACGGATGCAGTCAAATTTTCGTTGCCGGCTCATTAAAGAAAATGGACCTGCTATCCAGCAAACAAGTCCGCGCATTGAATTGCGTCACAAGGCGTAACGAGCAATCCGAATCAGGAGAATATGTATAACGTGAATGTTCGCGGCACGGTGAGAACCACGAAAAAAAACTAGAAACCGGCTAGGCTGCCATGTGGCAGGCTTCAAACGCGAAAATGCATTTTTTACATGGACAAGGTCCTCGATGAAGTGAGAGTGAGAGTGGATCGATCGAACGAACAGCCTTCCCGTGGTGCAACCTGTTACACAATGCAGTCGGCGCGCGATCTAATGCACTTTTGCTTCGCCGACTGATAAGAGATACCGCCCGCCGCGATAGCTCATAAATATTTGCGAAATTTTACGCTTGGTATCAAGATTCACAAATTTCTTTATATAATCGCGCATTCTGGTAAAAATCGCAGAAACAATTTTATTCTTGCCAGAAGAAATAGTTTGTTTAGTGATCTGCAAGACAGTGTCGCGAGTACAATGATTTCTATTTGATATACTTTTGACAGGCTTCCGAGGCTGTTGGTGACTCACGCAGCGAAAAGCCCAGCTATAAACAACAACTACGAGTTCATTGGGAAAACACCCCTGCTGAACACCCCCGCGGAGTCTCTTGCTCGAAAAATTCGCTCGTACATCGAGGAATGCGCAACCCTCTGCAATCCGAAGGACATATACATCTGCGATGGCAGCGAAGCCGAATACGAACATTTGTTGCAACTGCTGGAGAAAAATGGCACCATTACATCGTTGCCGAAGTATGAAAATTGGTAAGTCAAATCGTTTTTGAATTTGTATTTATTCGTCTGAATTTGTACTGTTACACTACGATATGAAGTTTATTTATTTGTAGATATTATGGTATGAACATTAATTTTTTTCTCCTCTGGGGGGGGGGCGCGCTTCTAGACACAAATAGGTAAACATCTTTAGATTCATGCGTCAATAGAATCATCTACATATACAATAACTTGATGTCACTCACGTGTATGACCTTAGTACTTATATTTTCAAATTCGTTGGCATTTTTCCAGCATTTAAATAACGCTGTCTTTATAAGGTTCCGACGATATCGTAGAACGGAATACCTGTCCTATCATCTTGAATACTATATGCCAATATTGCCAATTCCAATTAATGGAACTCGTTGCATTGGATCCTCAGCTGGCTGGCCAGAACGAACCCCGCGGACGTGGCCAGGGTAGAGAAATGCACGTTCATCAGCACCGAAACAAAACGAGAAACGATACCCACCCCTCGCGATGGCGTCACTGGAGAACTTGGCAACTGGATTTCCCCCTCCGGCATGGATCAAGCCATCCTAGAGCGATTTCCAGGATGCATGAAGGGTCAGCATCCCCTTTCGACTCGATTAATCCCTTGTACTACGATTTATTTAAAGTCACAACGATTAAGACGAGTCTCGCTCGATGTTACAGCGCAAGCAACAACAAATCTTCAAATCCCTCAAAGCAACAATTTGGTTCTAGGTCGAACGATGTACGTGATCCCGTTTAGTATGGGTCCAGTGGGTTCTCAGCTCTCGAAAATCGGAATAGAGATCACAGACTCTCCTTACGTAGTCTGCTCGATGAGGATAATGACTAGAATGGGAAGCAAGGTACTGGAGACTCTAGGGAACGACGAATTCGTCAAGTGTCTGCACTCGGTCGGAGTCCCAAAGCTGGATACCAAGGTGCCAGTGGTGTCATCCTGGCCTTGCGATCCCGAGAGGACCATCATCCTGCATAGACCAGCGAAGAATGAGATCGTCTCTTATGGGAGTGGTTATGGAGGAAATTCTTTGCTGGGGAAGAAATGTTTCGCTTTGAGGATCGGCTCGACGATCGCTAAGAGAGAGGGCTGGCTAGCTGAACACATGCTCGTACGTTCTTTTTTTACTGTAGATTTACGGTCAGAATATTTTTTTTTTGGTCTACCGTTAAAAACCCACTACACTCCTCAAAAGAATTAAGGGATCACTTGTGCGAACCCGAAAAATTGATCCCACTTTACGTGATCGTAACTCCATCAAAAAGTTGCACAAAATTTTTGTTAACCGTCAATGTTGTTTTCATCTTGCTATAACTTTGTAAAAAACCAACATAGCAACAATTTGAAACAACGCATCTGAAACTAGAGGTTTCAGGCTTTCAAACCATTGTTTAACGATATCGATACGGCAATTCTTGACGGAGTTATGATCGCGTAAAGTGGGACCAATTTTTCGGGTTCGCAGAAGTGATCCCTTAATTCTTTTGATTGTTAAGTCGCCTAAGGGATCCTGTATCGGTTACCGTTTCTAGATACTGGGTATCACCAGCCCGAAAGGTAGAAAGCGTTACATCGCCGCCGCGTTTCCTAGCGCTTGCGGCAAAACGAACTTGGCCATGATGAGGCCAACCTTGCCTGGCTACAAGGTCGAATGCGTAGGGGACGACATTGCTTGGATGAGATTCGACCGAGAAGGCAAATTGCGCGCCATCAACCCTGAGAATGGGTTCTTCGGAGTCGCGCCGGGCACCAGTTGCGCCACCAACCCTAACGCCATGAAGACCATCTTCAAGGACACCGTATTCACCAACGTGGCCGCCGCCAGCGACGGTGGGGTCTTCTGGGAGGGTTTGGAAAAGGAAATCAACGAGAACGTCGAGGTAAATCTACCCTGTAGAAAATAGAAACGCAACAAAATAATGTTTACAGAATATCTTGGAAACTGTTTATAATGTGTGTTGTTGATCGATTCTGGTGGAATCTTTGTAGATCACCGATTGGCGTGGCAACAAGTGGACCAGGGGGTCGAAGACACCTGCTGCACACCCTAACTCCAGGTTCTGCACCCCAGCGAAACAGTGTCCCATCATTGACCCGGCTTGGGAAGATCCAGCCGGTGTCCCCATAGACGCCATTCTATTTGGAGGTCGAAGACCAGAGGGCGTCCCCTTGATTTATCAAGCTAGAAATTGGCAACACGGAGTCTTCGTTGGAGCCTCGATGAGGTCTGAGGCTACTGCTGCTGCTGAACACCAGGTGAGATTTGTTTCACCTTAAAATACCGAAATTACTTTCTTGCCAAACCATGTATATGTATATACGACGAACGGTGTAATTAACTGTGTTATCGACGATCAGGGCAAAGCGATCATGCACGACCCGTTCGCTATGAGGCCTTTCTTCGGCTACAACTTCGGCCATTATTTGCGCCACTGGCTCAGCATGGCGAACGTGGAGAACGCCAAGCTTCCGGCGATATTCCACGTGAACTGGTTCAGAAAAGGAGACGATGGGAAATTCCTCTGGCCAGGATTCGGCGAGAACTCCCGGGTCCTGGACTGGATCATCCGCAGAATCGACGGCGAGGACATCGCAATCGAATCTCCCATCGGTCTCCTGCCGAAATCGAACTCCTTCAACTTGGAGAACATCAAGGACGAGGTGAACATGGACGAATTGTTCAGATTACCGAGAGACTTCTGGCAGAGAGAGGTCGAGCAGCTCAGAGACTACTTCGACGCGCAAGTCGGGGACGATTTGCCTGAAGCTATTCATTCCGAGCTCGATTCCCTTGCCAGTAAAATCAACAATCTCTAATCCATCACCCCTAATCGTTATCCTTTCTTGAACTCGAAAGCTGTTGCTTTTATCCCACAATTTTTACGATCTTTGGGAGACCCGAATAGAGTCCGAGATCGATGATTGTGAGTACTGTAGAGGTATTGGATAATCATCTTTTTTATGGAAGAATGATGATCGAATTGTAGATCTAATGCTGACACTTTACCTACCGAGGGTAGGCTACCGACAGGTTTTTTAATGGCTGTGTTATATCTAGAGAGAAATTTAATGATTGTCTTCCGAATAACAATTCCAAAATTACCCCTGAAAATAATCCCAGAAAAATTATTAGACGAACAATGTTTTTGCTAGAACAACAACGTTCCGTCTTCATTTTTATCGTTATTAGGACAAGTATTCGTACTGTTCAAGACAGTACAGTCGTTGAGAGTGCGAGGGGATCAGCGATACTGCACGGAAAGACATGTATTATGGATATTATTTCCTCAATAAAACTCTATGAAAAATAAAATAGTTCTCTCGACAACTTTTATTGCTAGGATCACAAACAAATAACATCAAATGATCATATTTTTTGTGCGTGCAAGTGCACGTTTTACAGAGCGCCATCTGTCATTCGAGTTACACAGGAATGATCCCACTGATATATATATATATATATACTATCTGATACTATGGATTGGAGATGCCTGAAGCAACATGAAGAAGCCTTTGCCATGAAGCGCCACGATCGAGACTCAAATGTACTATGTACTTCCCTTCACCCCACGATCACCCGCGGAGCTCCTCGTTTTGCCTCACTTCACTTCACTTTGCCCCGCACCAAGCCACTCCACGCTGATCAACGCCATTGCAGTGTGCCCAGATTCCAGGTTTTTACGCGCATGCGCGTCGAAAAACAGTAACGTAGCTATGATGCGGCCGATGCGATGATGTAGCAGAGCCCTGAAGCAGCTACAGTCAGCGGCGATAATAAGTGGACACGCTTAAAAATCGCATAACTTTTTAGGAATTGGTCCAAAGGACTTGAATTTTTTTAAGATGTTAGACCGGCTAGTTCGCTAGAGAATAAGTAAACTAAAATTTATTACGATTGCAATTGGTAGGAATTATACAAAATTTTTAAATATGATGTTTTGCCAACTTTTTTATCTGGGCCTACGTATATACGAATATATATATACAAATACACTTGTCATTCATTCGTTTTCCATAATCAGTTCACATTCGGCATGGCGCTCAAGGTGCCACAACTTTCTCGCGAAGCGTACTTTACTGAGGCTTAAAAACGTCGCGCATGCGCGGGAAAACCTGGAATCTGGACACACTGCGCCATTGGTGCCGACTGGTGCCGACGCCGACACGAGTACATATATTGGAGTATATTTAACGCTTGGTAACGCTTAGTATTACAAAGTGTTTGTAACTGCAATATTTATACAAACATATTTTCAAAATGAAGTGCGTATTTTGTGGTATTTTGATCAAGAATAACGAAAATGTGTCCTTACACAAGTACGTAAAGATAACAACCTCTTATCAATTTTCAATAGTGTTAATATATTTTTGTTCTAATTTTCATACGATTATGCGTAGATTTCTACGAGACGAACCACAACGTAAAGAGTGGTTGAAACTAATTGGTTTGGATGGACTAAGTGTTCGAAACATTACTCGATTGTGTTCAATTCATTTCAAAGAAGACTGTTTCATAGAGCACCACTGTAACCGGAGATCTTTGAAACCAGGAAGTGTGCCAACAATTTTTAAAAGAGGACAACAGGACGTTTCGGTTGAAACAAATTTTACAGGTAAAAATTACAGGTTGTATTTCATCATTTATAAAAGTTATTAAAACTATGTATCCGTTATAAAAGTATACATATAGAAATTAATAGTTCATGTATTTGAATGTTTTTTCTTTTACAAATTTTTCTTTCTGCTTTAAATGTAAATACTATTATTGATATATCCAAAGTTATATCTTTTTCAGATAAAGCTGAAGATGTGGCTATAATGTCCAAAAAAAGAAAACGAACCGCGGAGGAATATTTTGAAGGAAATTAATTCTATAGGTAAGAAAGAGTGTCTATGTTGACAAAAGGTACACATGAAAATTGCTTTACACCTCTACATTAGCTTATGCAATGAATATTTCAGATAATGACATTGGGCCAGCCTCAGTAACTGAACAAATCCCTGAGGCAAGCACAATAGTGGAATACAGTGACTCACCAACAACGAGAAAGATATCCGTAAGTTGAAATAAGTTTCAAATACACTATTTAAGTTAATTATATATAGTATTAACAGAAAATTTGTAGATTTATTATTGAGATATTGAAAGTGGTATGAAATGTTAATGTTCATGGACTAAAATCTCTGTGTACAGTAAGTGTAACTGAGCATTATTTCTCATTGCAGTTAGCCAAGAGGAATGTTTCTCACCAACCAAAACACATGTCTCAAAGAAGACAAAACATGAATATGAAACAGCACGTGATATTCTTTTCCACGACCACCACTATGAGGACACTCCACACACCATGAAAAGGAAATTAAACATTTTACAAAACAAATTGGACACAACAACAAAAGAAAACAAAGTGTTAAAACAATCAGTACGACGTCTTAAAAAAAGGTGAACTCCTTGCAGGATGTAGTGGAAGCACTACGGCATGAAAAATTATTGCCTGATGATGCCTACTATGATCAATCTGCGCATGAAGACGTTCCTTGAGAATTATTTAACCGCATTGTCGCGAATAGGAAGAACATAGGTAAACTTTCTAGGGAAAAATATCCTCCAGGTCTAAGAGCTTTCGCACTAACTGTGCATTTCTATTCGCCAAAAGCATATGCTTACATCAGAAAAACATTTAATTTGGCGCTTCCACACCCAGACGTTCTTACAACGTGGTACAGTAGTGTGGACGCTGAACCGGGTTTCACGGAAGAGTCATTTCAAACGCTAGAAGAAATGTCGAGTCATTTGCGAGAAAAAGGTAAAAAATCACTTTGTAAAAAAATTACTTTTTACGTGTGGCACGGTTTTCATTGACATATTAAAGACTTAATAGCAATTAAAATTCTTGATTCTATAGAATTCTTTCCTACAATCTCTCACCACGGATGCGAGTATGGGATCATAATTTTTGGATAAATGCGACTGACTTGGACTCACATGGATTCTCAAGATCATTGTTTCTAGAAGTCAGATTTATTTGTATATTTTATTGTAAAATTAATAAATTTATTTTGGTATTATTATGAATTTAATTTCATTTAATGCTCCTCCTACATCTCCTTTATCCCAAACAATAAAGCAAACGACAAAACTTTACAACTATTTCAAATTCACTTTCACATCCATAGTATCTATATCAGTGAGAATAAGGGGACGGAGCATAAAGGAAAGGCCTTCACTGATATAGTATATATATCAGTGCTTATTCCTATGTCCATGGCCGAGATACTCTGATAGAGATACGTTCGTGTGTAGCGCGTGCGCAGTAGAAGCAACGTGTCAACGACGGTGCGTCAGAGTGGGAGGTCGAGTCGGCTGAGCGAGCGGAGGGGAAAAACCCATGATTCTGGCATCACTGGGTCCGTGTTTTTCGTTAATAATTCGCAAACAAAGCGTTTTGACGTGAATTGGCAAATTAATTGAAATTAATAAAGTGCTTTGAATTACCTCGAGAATCATCCATTATGTTTTCTTACACTCTTTCTGGGACACCCTCTAGGTAGTTCAGTAAGGAAGTTTCCCAGATAGCACAGTCTGACAGAGCCTACCACCGGACCCAGCCAGCAGAGCCCCTGACCTACAGGTTACGGGCAAACACAACGCTTGGAGCTGCGTCGAGACCCAGACAGGCCGAGTCAGCCGGGCCCCTGTGCACAAAATGGCATGATTTTCACCTGCAGGGGGCTCGAGCCCAGGGCCTGCCGGCCGGGCTGGGATTCAGCCTGTTTTTGAGAGGGCAGCACGGTATCACACTAATGTGGCCAATCAGTGCTTCGGTTGAGTCCAACTTTTCTCGCGCATGCACGACACAGGGCGCGGGTCGCAGCAATGTGGCAGTACTGTGCAAATGCGTAGCAGTCTCCCTTTTTACCGACAAAAGTATAATAAGATAATAAATAAGACCTTTGAGGGCGATTGCTGCCTAGATTGACCTTTATCTGGCGTTTTTGACTACTGAAAAAACCCGTGTTTGTATTATCACGAAATGAGAACGCGAATCCCGCACCCTTGCAATCTTGCAAATCGGCCGAACACCGGCCCGACCGGCAGGCCCTAGGCGCGAGCCCCCCTGCAGGTGAAATTCGCGCCATTTTGTGCACAGGGGCCCGGCTAAAATCGAGCCGGTGTGCTATCTGGGTTGATATCCATAATAAATAATGCTACTATATTAGTAAAATAATATAGACCATTTTGCTGAAATTACTTTCGATTGGAACAATATTCAATTTATTCATTTTTTAAATTATAATAAATTCTTTTTCTTTCAAGAATTATTAAATTTTTGTTTCAAAGATTGAACCTTTCATGTGTTCAACGTGACGCAGGTATTAGAACTTTGACAAAGTAAATTTTTATACATGTAGCGTAGGTATTTTAAATATATGTATATGTAGATTTTTTTATATCATACGACTTGTAAATAAATTAAATGATTCGACATTCGAGAATAATCGACTTTGGTATAGTGCACTGTAGTCGATACTCAAAACATTCATTTGCAATCGTATTTTTATCTGTATGTGACTATAATTGTAAAAATTTGCTGTCACGAGAATTAGTAGGAATTTCATTGTTCCCTCATAAAAGAGGACTCATTTGGATAAATTCAGCAGCCGAGAATTAACAAAATGATTTTCGAAAGGGTGATTAGCGGAAACATTTTCAGAAAGGTTAGACAATTAGGTAAGTACATTTATAATTTGCGAAACTGTTTAAATCCTTCTCGTTTACATAATCTTACCAGAATTCATATGTATATAATTGTACTGGCAAGATCTTTTTATACTTCTCATTTAACCTAACATTACACGTTACTATAAAATTAGCATTCAATAAATATCAAATAATATTTAATCATAATAAGTGTCATGAAATTTTCATTATATTATGTTTACATTTCCAGAATCTTTTTCAAAATCTAGTGTATTCTCAAACTCATGTAAAGCTCCTCAGTTTACTAGAACATCAACAAGTTTATCTGTTATAAATCGATGTTTAAATTCTAATACATTAAATAACAGTGGCAATCGTTTTCTGGCAAAGGTAAATAAACTTTTGTAGAATGTGAGTATAATTAGGCATAAAACACGATTAATTTATAAATACTTGTAGCCATCAACAGTATATATAATATGAAAATTAATATTAATTTCACTTGTAGTTTCCAAAGACTACAACTGTTGGCTTACAACAAAATCGTAATGCAGCCACACCCACAGGTGATCATGTACGACTGTGGGTTATGGAAAGAGTTGTGGCTCTGGCACTGCCCTTCGTAATTCCTGCTGCTTTAATAACAGAAAATGCAGTCCTTGATGGAGCTATGTCTCTTTTAATTGTAATGCATACTCATTGGTAAATAACACATTGTATAGTTTTGCTTTACACATAGTTCAAACACTTTTCTGATAATTTTAATAATTACCTAAATATTGTTAAACAGGGGTCTGGAGGCTATTATCGTAGACTACGCTCGTCCCAGTGTTGTAGGAACAATACTACCAAAGGTCTTACATGTTACATTGATTTTGCTTTCTGCAGCTACGTTGGCAGGTTTACTCGTACTGATAAATAGTGGCCCAGGTGTTTCAAAGTCTATTAAGAATTTCTGGGCAATTGGAAAGGAGAAGCCCTCAAAAGAAAAGACCTCGGAAGAATGAGACCCACAGTAATTTTCATTATCTGCTTTATTTAGGATAATTTAGAACTCCATAATTTATATCATGTGAAATATACAAAAATAAATTATATATCTCTCTAAATCTCATACTGTACTATTTAAAAACATTATGAAACACAAATAGAATTTATTACATAATACATCTTCAACAAGTGTGAAACTTTCAATAGGTAGATTTAAGTAAAGAAACATGACTTACAAGCTTCAGGATATTAATTATTATACAAGTTTTAATTTTGATCCAATTTAGCAACATTATCAATGAATGTTGCAAGTTTAACATCCCTTTGTGATAAACCATTCACATCATGGGAGGAGAGAGTGATATTCACTTCATTGTAAACATTAAACCATTCTGGATGATGATCCATTTTTTCTGCTTGCATTGCCACTCTAGTCATAAATCCAAAAGCCTACCAATAAAATTGTACAAATAATATTTTTCCATAATAGTAACTGTTCTTAGCAATATTAAATATAATATTATTTTACGACAAACCTGATTGAAATTTTTAAATAAAAACTCCTTGTAAATGGCATCCCTATCTGCTTGAACAGACCAACCATTAGTCAATAATGGTTTTAAATTTTTTTCTCTTTCTTCTTCAGTGAGTTTTCCCTAAAGAATAATAGATTATTAAAAAAATTAAGTTACAAAAAGAAACATCATTTCTTAATGAAAGTCAGTGGATAGTGTTTAAAAAGAATTAAAAAAAGGTACGAGGAAACTTTGTTCAAGGATCGTGGTGACGGGAAAACTTGATCAACACGATCAGGAAATAGTTCGATCGTTCTTCAGTGTGTAACATATGATACGAAAAAATGAACATTATTTCATAAATATTCATTATCTCGATTTTCCACAAATACATTAACGAAGTCCGTTATGATTTTCGTCTAAGTTCGATTGTTTTTATACAATGCGAACAGGATAATTCGGGTAATAAGCAACATAGAATATCAACCACTTGTTACGCCCAAACAGCACGCAATTGTGTCGAAACACACGATATTATTTCACATATCATTTTTCTATCGTAAACGATGAACATTTATCAACTATAACAATCATAATAATAATTTAAACACAAAAATATTTAACGTTAAACAATTTGTAAAAAGTAATTTTTTTACGTTTAAACACACAATAAATTAAATACTTTGTTCCTTATCTAATAAACTATTTTCAACGTGTATGTCTTCTCTAAATTCACAATAAAAAACGTACCATTTTGTTTCTTTTCAAAGCAGGAGCAGATATTCCTCTTTCACTAAAATTATGGAATATTTTTCCCTGAAGAATCCCCCCACCATTTATAAAACGCATGCGCGCTAATATCGACATGGTTTTAGATTTCTTGTTTTCCGATTACAATTCGTCTGCCATTGTAAAAAATAAAAGAACATATCATTATTATGTAACTGTTCATTACTAAAAAAGAATATTTTATGATTAACATATGACAAACATACTACATAAATATAATATGATCGTATGTAATGTATGCATTAGAATCTGTTGAATATTTACTTAATGAAGTATTTTAAATGTATACACGTTATCAGCATAATTTCAGGATTTTTAACATCCTATAAAGCCAGCTAATACTCTATATTAATGTGTGATACGAAGCACCATTGAGAAATTATGTATATCTTGCACAGTGAGTCCATAACCTCACCGGTGAATCTGTGTCTCCTTTTCCGAGACGAAGAAAGCGCATATACAATTGTAGTATTAATATTACAACATATTAAAAACTGTAATAATACCTTTATAATTATTTGAACTATATTTAGATAGTTCTAGTATTTTACTAACGTCGTTTGAGAAGCACTACATTGATGAAATACTTGTTTTGAGCGACAAAATGTGGCGGTTTATTTGAAATTATTTTCTATTGCATTTTCATTTTCACACATTTTTTCAGATAAGATTTATAATATCTAGTGAAAGTTTGTTCCTGTACATAAACGGTTAAATTTACACTAGTTTATTTTTATGTAGTTTCTATAATAGCCATTACTAGACAGCGGATTTTATGCACTTATGAGAAAAATGAGTGGGTGTAAATTAAAATAGTGAAAACATTAGTAGAATTTAAAACTACTGTTATATTGTTTTCAACCTATTATAAACATATTTTGAAAAAAATAAGTTTCTAATTCACTCCACTTTGTTACAATGCAGGTAGAAAATTTATATTTTGCATAAAGATCCACTGTGTAGCCATTACACTTTTTATCAGATTTCCTAATTGCTAAATTAATGTTCTTCACAAATTTTCTGTGGTCTTAGAAGCTCCATCAGATCATCATGACTTTAAAAAAGAAAACGGAAAGGAAGAAAAGAAGCTAACAAGGTCAAATTTGATTAAGTTCGTCGTCAATTTCCACAAAAACATTTATGAAAACCAAACACAAACCTATCCAGAAGAATTTGTTGAAGATGATGTTGATGTTAATATGGAAAAAGAATTGTCTCCCGAGAAGAAGTTACAATTAGCCATAAATAAAAAAATTGCCACGAACAATAATACAAAAAATAAATTTATCCAAAACTGTCAGACGAGAGACCGAGTTGTTAGAAGATGAAGGACGTCGAGGCAAATATTTAGAGAAAGTATATTGCTCATTATTAACAGTACCACCAACTAGCGTGGATGCGGAAAGAGCATTTTCAACTGCAGGTAATTTGTGCAGAAAAATACGTTCAAGGCTTAATGACAGTTCAATAGATGCATTATGTTTTTACAATCACATTTCAAAAGTATGAATTCAATAAATTAGTTAATGTTTTTTCTATTAAACAACTGTGTTTTTGTACCTTCATGAAAATTCCTAGTATCGGTATTAATACCGGTATACCGGTACAACGTTTAAAAAAATACCGAATACCGGTATTGCAATTCCTAGTTGCAATTAAACGGTTTGCAAAATTATGTATTCGTTTCATCATTCAAATATGTTTGCCATCTTCACGGGGGTAATACACGTTACAAGATGCTCGGAATTGGCTTTTAATAAAACCTCTCGTTCTTCGTTTCACGCATACCGTTTCCCACAAGGACTTTCATTCTCGCACGTGCTTCACTTCTAGGATGACGATCGCGATTACGATCCTTTTACTCACTCTCTCACTCATCGTGATCACCCGTTTACGTTCACATCGTCCAGGATGGAATGTTACGTTGAATGCTATAATCTGTTTACAGATAGTTATCAAATATTTCACATAAGCAAGCCTTGATAATAAATTCATCATTACCCGAGGTCGTGCGTAATCTGCGGATTATAATTGCGATACATTCAAATATAAAAATTGTAAGAAATTCTTTGGTATTTCATATTCTTTGTAAAAAATGTCTTCACTTCACTCCGCAAAATAAAAATATTTCTCTCTTTCTATAAAATAATTTGTAAGCTGGAAAGAAATAGATATATGTTCTTAAACTCTTTGAATTTTTTACTGTCTGAAATTTTATTCACCCGTTTTTGTCATAAATGCATTAAATCCGTAGTCTATTAATGATGTACATACTTCATGCATGAACCAACATGGGTAAAGAATGAATTTCAACAATTTTTATTTCACATAAAAACCCGCAGTATAGTAATATAAGGAACAACATACATGAACATTATTATCCTTAACACGAATCGTACTTGTACGACCAGTCATGCAGTTTCGCATTTTTTATTTCATAATTATTAAAATTACAAAGATGTTTCAATTAGAAATGACTAAATAAATTTCTTGATTTGTATCAACATGTGCTTGTGCACATGTTGTTTATAAAGATTACGGGAAATCGAGATAAATTCATTCTTGTAATTTTTATAAAACAACGAATACCGGTTACATTTTGTGCTCGGTACGTTTAGTGTTAACACTAAACCTACCGAACACTGAAAGCGATTAAAATGTTTCATCTGATGAAAATGACAAGACTCTATTTATTTAGATTTTGTGCAATTTCATCGAAATCAATTTCCCTGTAAGCAACGTTATCGTTTCAATAATTATAAAATTAAAAATATAAGATCGGTTATTTGACTGGCAGTGGTAGATTTAGTGTTAACACTTTACCTATCGAAAGCCTATTAATAGGATTTTCAATAATTGTGTTGTACCGAAAGAAAATAGAAATTTTCTTTTACATTACAATAAAGTAATGTATAAAGAAAGTATATTAGGTGATGTTATTGAGGGTGACTTGTTAGTTCACAATGAAAATAGCTGTCACTGTTGAAGGTTCCATTAAGAAGTATTTAGCCATGAACTATAGATTTTTCAAAATTATGCAATAATCACCGGTCGGTAATATGTTAATATATAAAATATAAAACATGCCAAAGAGTATTTTCTTGTGGTAGCTAGAGCAGTTCGGTGTTTCCCAAACGAAGAACAAAAGTTATAGGTCGCCGTTTAAGGCTGGCGGTCCAATTTCTGCATAACTTTCTGATTAGAACTCGAGCTGTCTCGTCTTCGAATCGATGAATTTCATTTCACTTATCCGTGTCAGCGTCGAAGCGTTCCACGATCGGGCAACAGTCGGCTACCGCTTCAGATTTACTCTCTCCTGTCACGGATATCCAGTCGCCGACACATTCTGCCGTTGTCTGCGCGGCAACGTTGTTAACATGGTATATTTCTGCAATATATTTTCAGATTGGAAACTGCATCCTCGGAGCCGGCTTGCTCGGGTTATTCTAGCCCCGATGAAAAATTAGATTGCGCAGTCCTTACGCTCGAATGTTAGCGCATCGAACGATCCCGATGCTACCGTTTCTCCGATCCGTGATCTCTGCAGCGTATCCGGATACGCTGATACAAATCTAAAAAAATAGATTATGCTAGTTCCCTGATTCAGATAGTCGACGAACACATACTTTCTGCAATTGTACACATTACAGTTGTATAATATATTATTTTATTCAATCGGTCGACAACTTTCATCGACGCAAATGTGGTTTCTGATTAACAGATACAACCGAAAAGAATGAGAAAGAATTCAATGCGTTATAATTATAATAAGTAGGCTGCGGATCTTTATATGCAAAATAAAAATTGTTTGCGTCGATTGCAAGAAATAGAAACCAAATAGAAAATGCTATTTCCTCCCTGAATAATTTTAATAGATGAGAAATCATATATTGACATCAACAATTTTCAAAATTTTCCAACAATTTTGAATTTCATCTACTCCATTTTCCTACAAATGAATAAAGATCCGCAGTCTAATAATTAATTATGATTTACTTAATGATTTATTTTGTTTTAAGCATTTTCATAGAACATTTTTACATTATATGAAATGTCTATGTGTATAATATATCTATCATTCATACCGTTATTTTACCGAGAGATAACCATAACAATACTGTTACAAGCAATGATATCTACGACTATGAAAATTATAATTAGCAGCGTAGAATGATAACCGCTCTATTTCCGCACTGATATAATTTATGCTTATTGTTAGCGTAACATTGAATATTGTTTCCGGTCGCTTTGCGATTACTAATATCAATTTTTATATAAATTTAACAATACTTCTAAATGTACGATCGAGTATTCTGTTAATGACTGAATTGTGTACATTAATGCATACCTATGGATAATACTTATTGTTAAACAAATTAAATCATATAATAGTTTTGCCATATCAGAAATAAAATGTATCGTATATAGTTTAAATTTGTAGATATAACTGTGTTTTAGACATTAAGAACCACTGTCCAATTACAAATAATCTTCCATGTATTCTTATGTGGTATTTTTATTTAATAAAAACTTTGAAGGACACTTTTAATTATATTTTGTTATTACTATAATTACTAGAATAGTAACAATAGTTAGTGTAGGCATTTAATGTATCGAATACAACAAGAATAAGATATATTAAAAAATTTGTATTTCTATAGTATTTAGTAATTAAATTATTAAAATGTTTTTACTACATTAGATAAACTCATAAATCTGTGAGAATTAATAGATATAATTTATTTAAAAATAAACTATTTTATTCGGCAAAAATATTTTTTAACACATTCATTCGTGGATATTAAAACTATTATAGTTTTAATATTACACTGTCCAACAAATTCTAACTCTTTTTATGGTTTCAATATACTGTTGGGTCCTTCTTATAGAGTTCTTTGCGCTGATTCCGAATCTGTCCTTAATTTTTCTCCTATACGCACAGTTTTTGAGAAACATGGCTTTGAAAAGAAAACATATTTTCCAACTTTAAACAAATATTGTAATGTTATTATAAAAGATATTGAATTGTTCTTTACAGCAAGAGATTCTGTAGATTTTCCCGAACACAGTGATATCCAATATTAATACTGTAGCCATTGTCGATAGGAATAATCGGGAAATATGCTGGACACACAAATTTATTTTGATTAGGAACATGGGTACAGGATTCATTTGCTTGAATTACAGAATACAACCATGTAAACTCTCTCTCTCTCTCTCATCCTCTCTCTCAAACGTCCAGAAGATACTCTGTCCTCTCTCGCTCGACAAGGCGTCCAGGTATTATCGCCGTACTCTCCTTGTCGAGACGAGCGGCCAGGAATACTCTCTCATTCTCTCTCTCTCTTAAACGACTAAAAGGTGCTCTGTCCTCTCTCGTTCGACAAGGCGTCCAGGTATTATCGCCGTACTCTCCTTGTCGAGACGAGCGGCCAGGAACACTCATTCTCTCTCGCTCCCTCTCGGCAGGCGTCCAGGTATTGTCGCCGTACTCTCCTGCCGAGGCCTGGGCGGCCAGGAGTTGACCCGTTCTCTCTCGTTCGACAGGCGTCCAGGTATTATCGCCGTACTCTCCATGTCGAACGAGCGACCAGGAACAGACTCCCGTCCTCTCCCGTTCTCCCGGCAGGCGTCCAGGTATTATCGCCGTACTCTCCTGCCGGGGTGCTACTGCTAACCAAGAGCGGCCGTGGTCCTTACCTCGTCCTCTCTCTCGGAATAGCAAATAGGCCGAGTCCCTCCGCGAACCCTCTATTTATATAAATTCGTTACTAACTGCGAACGTGAAATCAACAGCGGTCGTTAAGCGCGATTCGTCTTTTCGCGCGCTCCCCTTACGTCGCTACCTCACGTCGGTCGTCTACGAACTATGCTTCTAGAAGCTTTTAGAAGCTTGTCGATTCCGAATTTCTTCTAGATTATTCTATACATGCTACAATACATCATAATTGTTTAAACATGTGTAAACAATCACTAAAGGCAGAGAGACACCACTTTTGCACCAATTTTTGGGGATTTTTTAAAATTTACCTCAAAAAGTAAGGCTCAAGCGGAAGATCGAACTATACCACGCGATAGAGCAGACTTTTATCTTGAGAAACCTTCCTTTGGAGTTTGAAACTTCGACGTTTTTTTCGAACCAGAAAGCAAAATATCTTCGCCCGACACAAGTTGCCGTTTTTTGCCGAATTCAATATCTTTTATAATAACATCACAATATTCGTTTAAAGGATGAAAAATATGTTTTGTTTTTAAAGCCATGTTTCTCAAAAATTGTGCGTATAGGAGAAAAATTAAGGACAGATTCGGAATCAGCGCAAAAAACACTATAAGAAGAACCCAACAGTATATTGAATACAAAGGTGTTGGACAGTGTTATTATAACAGTATTATTAGAATACTGCAAGAGTGATAATGCTAATGTAGGAGGCTTACATGGACGGAAAGGATGCACTTATGGACACTCGTGCAAATATTGATACAAAATGCGTATTATCAGCAGCTTCAGGGTCCTTCCGTTTTACATAAATATGAAATCACTACTGGTTGTGATTTGTTCTTCACTCTATCCGCAGGAAGGTTGCGCGTTCTTTCCGTAGCCAACTGTCATATTTTACGTGCTACTGAAATGACACGAATCGTATGGATACTGTAAGCGAAATTATTCGTCTTTTATCGTTTAAGTCGGCGCTCCCAAAGTATTTCGTTAATGATTGTGTTTATAGGACACTTGTCGGCGTCCTTACCGGCACCACTGCCTTTATGGAGGACCATCCTCGCAATTTAGGAAGGTTGTTCAGCGCGGATGGTACATCAGATATGAAAAAATCGACAGAACGCTCAGTTTGTGAAACTGCAGAATGCGTTGCACTTGGTAAGGCAATAAATGTATCTTTATTTTATTGTAATGAAAGAGTAATGAATTCAGTAGTAAAAATATTGATGGTTGAATATGGTTGTCACTTTTGGGAACAGGAGACAACTCTAACGTCTTCATTATGCGCCATATTTCTGAATTTTGTCGCTATAATTACACTACCACAATTTGTTCAATAAATTGTTTTTATTATTTCACGCGGTAGAATTTTATTGTTAGAGTAAAACGTACGCGACGTTTCGTTAATGGTTTTATATCGCACGTTTTTCATTATTTACAAATACTATAAATACAGAAATTTCCTCTACTGAAGTGTACGAATAATAAATGTTCGGTGTAACGGAGATTCTTCTGCGTACAGATTTGTAGTTTCAAACCTGTTTACTGTGCTCGTTCTGTAACTTCAGGTGCTCGTAACAGAATAGTTCTGATTTGCATAAAATCATATTGTTCCTGTAATTTCGACAGCAAAAATAATGACCGAGAGCATGAACCCAGACGTGGATCCGTGTGAAAACTTTTACGAGTACGCGTGTGGGAATTGGAAAAAAACAGAATCCCCTCCCCGAAGGCAAAGAAGCTTGGGGTACAATGAATAAGGCGAATGCTGTAGTAGAGCAGCGTCTTCTAGGTTTGTTAATTTTTGCTTAAGCTATTCATTAAAACTAATTAATACAATCGTTCTCTTTGAAACATTACAAAAATATGAAATGTTCGTAAGAAATTTTACCTTTAAAAATATTAAATGCAAAATTCATTTTATATGTGATTTTACACACTTTTTTCGTTATTAATGTTTATTTCTATAGTAATTTGTTATTATTAGCAGATAACGAAATTGAGGGAACAAAGAATCATTTTCTTTGAAACATCACAATAAGATATGAAATGTTCGTAAGATATTTTATTTTTAAGAATATTAAATGCAAAATAATTCATTTTATATGATTTTACACACTTCCTCCGTTATTAATGTCTGTTTCCATAATAATTTGTTATTATTAGCAGATAACGAAATTGAGAGAGCAAAGAATATCTACTTCTGATAAGTAGAAACGCCGAGCAATGGCCAGACATTGCGTCAAGTAGTATAAACGTATATACAGTGGATAACAAAAGTAAGTTAATACTCACATTTTCAATAATGAAATCACGATAACAGTAGTATTTATTCACTTATAAAAATAAACAATTTGATCACATATTTAATGGTTATGTTGAACACAAAATTTATCACAATAATCACAGTGATCTGAAGATTTATCAAGATATTGATCTTTCTATACTAAATATACAAAATTTGGTGTGCCAAAAGTAAGTTAAAGTATCGTTTAATAACACTGTCCACACAGCACCAAAGTTTCACAATTACTGTCTGCTCTATCGCGTGGTATAGTTCGATTTTCCTGAACCTAAATTAAATATGTAATCATCTTGTTTATTTTTATAAGTGAATAAATACTACTGTTATCGTGATTTCATTATTGAAAATGTGAGTATTAACTTACTTTTGTTATCCACTGTATATTCATGTATAAAAGAATAAATATGATTATGAGGTTGATTTTTGAAGTGAATTTTATATTTATAATATGATTAATAAAATTTATTACATTAATAGATATATTACAAGAAAAATCGAAGCCTGACGATCTCCTGGGCTTAAAACTGTCTAGGCGAGCATTCAAAGCTTGTATGAACACAGGTAAAACATATAGTTAATGTTTTTTGTTATCATTTTCTAAGGTAATTAAAATATATTTGCGAATGCAATATTCTGATTTACCGAACTGTCTAAATTGCAGATGAGGTGGAAAGAGTAGGACTTGATCCGCTCATTACTTCGCTATGGAGAATCGGTGGCTGGCCACTAATAATGGAGGACGACGAATGGGATGATGAATTGTACACCTGGCAATACGTGGATGATTATTATGCTAGTTTAATTGGTTTGAATAGTTTACACGATGTGAATGTTGACGTTCCATGGAATTGGGATAGTAATTATACGTACTTAACGGTGATTAGATTTATTATGCATAATTTATTCTGTATTTAGGAAACGGATCTTTCAAAATAATTTATTCTATCAATACAACACTAATATAATCAATCGTTTGTGAAATTATTGGGGTGGCAAGAAAGTAATTCCGGTACTTTAAGGTGAAATAGAGAGCCCCATTTTCTGATTCAAGCAATGAACTCTAATGAATTAGATATTTTCCCTTTTGTTCAATGATCTTTTGCAAAAACGAATATGCCAACGAAGAAGAATATTGCCAAACCAATGATAAATACCAATATTTATAAGAGTATTGCCAACCCAATATAACAAGCAATGCTGTTTCAGATCTCCACACCGGACTTACCATACAAAATGTACAGGCTTGTCATCAGCGACGAAATCACTCCACCAGACTACAATGAGAACGAAGGTAAAGATGGCAGTCAAGAACGTGGCAGCGAAGAGAGGCCAAAAGATGACGACCATAGCGAGGATGATGACGAAGAGGACGAGGACGATGAGGAAAATGACGAAGATAACGAAATTCCGCAAGATAAAAGGATAATTAAGAGAATTAACAAACGATTAGGTCGCAAAACGAAAAAGTACAGCAACGCTAAACTGAGTGATAAGAAGAAGCATGATAGCAAGACAAGAACGAGAAGAGCTGTGTCTCAATCAAAGGCTCATTACAAGTCAAACCGTAAACAGAGGAAAGCTAATAACCAGAGAATTCTTCATAATAAGAGGACTATTAACAGACCATCGCATCATTCAAAAATGCCTGCAGGTCATCATGTCAAAATACATTCGAGAAAGGGCAAAGGCGATGAGAAAATGAATAGGTACATATACATCGATGATGGTGATGATGACACTGAAGATGAAAACGTTGAAAACGATCTTGGTAATTCTGGTGATTATGGGAATTATGATGACGACTCTGAGGATAGCGGCAGTGGTAGCGGCGATGCTGACGATGACACCGAGCAGGATGATGATGAAGAGGGTAGTGGTGATTATGAAGATGAAGAGGAACGAGAAAAGGAAGAAAACAGAAGACAATGGAAGAAAGAAGAAAGGGAAGAAGCTGAGAAGTTGAAAAAAATATATAAAGAACATATGTTCAACGTTACAATGGCGCTTATCGAATCCAGAAATGTCGAAATACCAAAGGAGAGGATACAGAAAGATATTGACGATGTACTCGAATTTCAGCTGAGGATTATAAGGGTAAATATACATTTTTTCTAAATTTATTAAAGGATTTATATATAAGTTGTTTCTTACAGCTCGTATATCAAGATTACGACGTGTCGAATAGTACACTCAAAGATATGCAGAAGAAGTATGATGATATGGAACCAACCACAATGGATGGCCAAGTAAGCAGATTTTGAACTTTTATATTGTTCGAGGTATTTTTTGATGTTCGAAATATTTTATTGATAATCTCGCTAAGCAACAAGATATTTGAAGTTGATGGAAGTCGATGGTATATGCAATTAGAAATCATTGCTATATTAAATGTTTCACTTTCGAAATATTCTTAAATCAGCTGTATTTGTAAAATTACATGCTTGCTATTTTAAACTAAGAATTATTATTTTGTGTTAGGAATTATTAAGTGCATGGTTTATTTTTCTCGTAGATAAATTGGGCCAAGAAGGTAGGAAACCTACTTGCAACGGCGGGAATGCAAATTGATAGCGATGCGATGATCATAATTCCGTCTGATCCTTATTTAATAGGACTTCGAAAATTACTGGATGAAACACCGAGTAGGACTATCGGTATGCAAATAGAAATAGTACACATATTGCGTAGATAATAAATATTTCAATAATAGCAATCAGTTATTAATAGACTGCGGATCTTTATGCAAAATAAAAATTGTTTGCATCGATTGCAAGACGCAAGGCCGAAATAAAAATTTCTTTCTTCGTTTAATTATCTAATTAAAGTGAAACCAGTATGCTGATGTCTTTTAATAACTGTTTGCATTGATTGCAAGACACAAGAGCGATATAAATATTTCTTCCTTTGTTTAATTATCTAATAAAACTGAAACCAATACGCTGATGTCTTTAAATAACTGTTTGCATTGATTGCAAGACACAAGAGCGATATAAACATTTCTTCCTTCGTCTAATTATCTAATTAAACCGAATCCAATACGTTGATGTCTTTAAATCTTTTTAATATGTCCACTGCTTTAAATGGTGCTTACCCATTTTTCTCATAAATGCATAAAATCCGCAGTCTAGTTATTAAGAATATTTGGATAATGTATTTCAGTGAATTACGTTCATTGGAACTTCATAAGATCAGCGATAAAAGCCACTACTGCAGATATGAGAGAGCTTTATTTCGAGTGGAACAATTATGAGCAAGAATCCGATAAGAGGTATTGCAGATTGTATCATAGAATTTTTTTATTGTAACAAATTTTAAAAAAATGTGTAATAGGTGTATCGTTTGTTGATTTAATTTCATAGTACCGATTTTACAAATAATTGCATTTCTTCACAGATCCATGCAATGCATCAACGAATTAGAGGCGAAGTACTATTTAGGATATGAATACGTGAAACGACATTTCTCTGATGATTGGTTGAAGACGGTATTATTTATATATCTTTAATTAAGAAGTTCATAATTTCTTGTCTTTTACGGTGGAATTTCTATTAGTAATACTTATTCGAAGAGAAGCGCATCTGCAACGAGTAAAACTAATAAACTCTTATTAATTATTCAAGGCTTCGGATATGATCGATGATATTCAAAAGGAAGTCGAACATCAGATCGAAGACTCGACTTGGATGGACGATACCACCAGAGAATTTATATTGAGCAAATTGGTGTTTATGGATAAGTTAATTGGTTATCCGCCTGTCTACCGAAACCATACGGCCATGAAAAAACATTTTAAAGGAGTAAGTACAGTTCAAATTATATATTTAATTGTGTTCACACGTTTATGAAGAAATTTAGGTGCCGCGAACATGCCTCCGCGTATAATTTTATTTGTAAATATTTCGTCGATCTGGTAAGCATTTTGAATCTCATTTTAAAAGCTACTTCTTCCGGCCTTAACTGCTTTCTAGCAAAGTATTCTTGTTAACGTGCATTTAGATATTACTCATTATTTTTGGAAATTATGTATTAAACGAGAAAATAAACTTGCTTGAATGATCCTCTATAGCTCAGTATCAGCAAGTCTCATTTCGAGAATATGTTGGCTGTAATGCGATATTCGAGAAGAGTAAATCTGAAAAGCCTTCACGACGATAGAAACCCTACCGAAAAGTAAGTCACTGAGAACTGGCTTATTTCTAAATAGTTTATCTTTCGTAAAACAGAAGTAAACGTTTTGAAATCGCGCTCGTTTTATAATTACAAGAAATGTTTATTTGTAGATATTATATAGATCCTTTGGTCGTGAACGCCTTTTACATGCCCAGTCAAAATACCTTTGGTAAGTTCTGAGATCATAAGCAAATCCGTCGATTGTGCTAAATGACTATACTTTTTACAGAAATAACAGCGGCAGACTTCCAAAGCCCACTTTATAGCCCTAAACAACCATGGTGAGCATGAATTATTTCTTTTTAGTGTAACATGACTGCAGCCCGAAACGTATCATAGTAAAACCATTAAAAAATGATAATCTTTTAATACAGGTACACTAACTTCGGTATCATAGGATTCATAATGGCTCACGAAGTAAATCACGGATTCGATGATATGGGTAAATCAATTACGAAATGGTATTATTTTTGTAAAATGAATATTAATCTACAACCGTTCATTTTCAGGTCGCTTGTTCGATAGACATGGCGAATACTCGATATGGTTGTCTGCCATGGCAGACGAAGCATATGAAAAACGGGCTAACTGTTTCAGAGAACAGTATACCAAATACAGCGTTGTGGAAAATAGAACGGCGAATATTCCGATAAAGGTAGAATTCCTAATTTGCCTTCAGCAATGAACTTCCAGATTGCTTTTTACACTGTCCTACAGCGAAAAAGTATTTCGATTCCCACTATACGATTCTTATAGAGTTTTTCGCGCTGATCCCAAATCTGGCCTTAATTTTTCTCCTAGACGTACTAGTCCAGTCGCCAGGTACTTTTACCTGGAAAGTATTCTGAACTTAATGAAATTTTGGCACGTCATTTGAGGGTACTCTGGGGAGTCGAATCTGAGTTTTCGACCTCGAGGACCCTGTGCTAACTTGGGGAGGGGGAAAAAACCACGATTTTTGTTACCTGTGTGTGTGTGTTTTTGGTATTTCGTCTATAACTCAAAAACTATGGGTCCTATGAACTTTTCCTTTCCTTTTCTGAAAAGAGCATTAAATTTCCTTCAAATTTCCCCCGTCCAACGTATTTTTTGACCCAATAGGTACCGAGAGACAGGTGTTCAAAATTAGGAAATGTTTCTCAAAATGACATTTTCAGCCACACATTGTGACATTTATTACATATATGTAATTATAGAATTATGGAGAACAAACGTCGGGTGAAAACATCGCGGATTCAATGGGCTTGCAAGCTGTATTCGGAGCGTATCAACGAAGGCAAAGAAATTGCGAAGTCCCGGACCCAATGTTGCCTGGTTTACAGAATTTCACTAACAATCAAATGTTTTTCCTATCCGCTGCTAATGTAATGATTTTACCATTTTACTCAAGTTATTTCATGAATTTCTCTATTTCTTAGAAGTATAATGTTTGTCTTTCTTTTTAAATTATAGGTGTGGTGTACAATTTATGATGTAAACAAAATTAAGTCGCGATTAGAGCGTGATCCGCATAGTCTTGCTCCATTAAGAGTAATCGGATCTTTATCCAACTCCGAAGGCTTCGCAAAAGCTTACGGATGCCCAGCAGGAAGCCCCATGAACCCCAAAAAGAAATGTAGCATATGGAAGTAACGAAGCTAATTTCAAGATTAATAGCTCTCGATATCTTTAATCTTCCGAAGCCTGTTTCCTTTGCAGTAGTAAAATGGCAGTAGTATCTATTCCCATTAGTATTCCACGATTAAGTTAATAATAAAAATGTGCATGTGCAAAAAAAAAAAGAAATAAAGAACATTAATAATATTCATCATCTGTTAAATTTAATATTTACCTGTACTCTCGTCATTCACATGTTTCTTTTAAATGAACAATGTTCAGTTCATGTCTATTAAAAGTTTATAAGTAAATTATACAGCGAAGTATTACCGATGTATAATTTGCACGAATATATTAGAACAAAATAAATATAAATATTCAAACAAAATAAACACATATCAACATGACAGTGCGTTTACGATTAGAATAGACAACATTTCATTTTCATTCAGTTCAATTTAATGGAATAAAGCTGACTTGTGAATATTTAATTGAAATATTATATATTATACAGTGGGTGTGGCTGGACGGGTGGTACAACCGAACAGGGTGTGGTACTGCGTGAAAAAATAAGTCGAAAAAAGGAATTACATTTTTTTGTTTCACGCTCCATTTCCGAGTAAATCGAGTTTGAAAATGCAGTGGGGCGCACTTTAGGTAAACATGCTTTTAAAAAATGTAATAGAAATACAAAATGAATAAAACTTTATTGTTATACTATGATTCAATATAATTAACTCTCGAGCCTTAATTAATGACCTCCTAGAAGTTAGCCCCCCACTTGTTAAATTAAATACTTTCAACAGTTGTGCTGAGTTGTGCTAAGTTTGTGCTAAATTGTGCTCGAATATTACAGCTATAATATCAAAAATAAGACTAAAAGTTGAAAAAAAAACGATTTTTTGAGTAGCCCCCACTTTTCATTTTTTCAATTTTCTCAATTGTGCTAAGTTGTGCTAGGTTGTGCTAAGATTGTGCCAAAGTATTACTTCATAAAAATAATAAATAAAGAAGTTATAGTAAATAATCGGCTTGGACACCTAATTAACGTTTAAGTTAGTAATAATTATCCAAACAGCACATAATCATATATCTGAGTTGTGCTAGCCTAGCACAAGTCAGCACAACTTCCGATTTCTCCAGCACGACTATTTAAAGGGCACTTAAAAGTATATATAAACTAGAGGGTTATTGTTGCTCGCTCGCTTCGCTCGCTCGTGAGTAGGGTTGTTTTTGCTCGCTCGCTTCGCGAGCTCGCGGATAGGACTGCTCTTGCGAAAGGGTTAGTGGTATACATGGCTAGTAGTACCTATAGCTTTTAATGTTTTGTTTGATTTGGTGTGTAACTCCCCAAGAGCCACACAAAGAACTTCCCGATTCGTTAGTTGCAGTATATTATTATCATTATTAAGTGTAAGTTTTAAGAAGATTATACGTTTTCAGAGAAATTCAATAGTTTTCTACTTATCAAAATGTTTGTAATATGGCGTCGCATTAAACCAACATCGTAGGCTCGTTGCTCGCTTGGTTCCTTGTTATAGCATACTAACGTTGCAAAATAAATTGTCTTAATTAGTTTTTCGCAAACGATACAACTCCTCATTATCCGGGTTTGCAGTATTGATCTTGGTTTTCTTCGATACTGTTAATTTAAATTGTCCCAAAATATATAAACCGCGCTCAATTTTGAAACTCTGCTCAGTGCTACATACAACATTTTTAAAGTTCATTTTTCCGATGTTTTAAAATTCAAACATACTTTCTCGTATGTTTGTCCCTGACTTTTATGAATCGTAATCGCTTCAGCAGGAACCACTGGAAATTGACTACGTGTGATTTGATATTTTTCCTCACCCGACATTTTTACATGATTCGAGATTTTTATTATTGGTGTTAAATTTTGATGAATATTTGCATTTTTCATTTAATCACGATAACGAGTTCATACTTTCACTCCTACTCTGGCCAATTCAAAATCTAACCACAATATAGACGGAATTTTAGTATTTTCTTGAAAAGTAATAAATTTTAATATTCCGCATGTGTGCTCCATTAACCAATCCGTTTTCAACATCAATGTTATTAATAATTATCATATAGTTTATATTAATTTTCAATTTAATCTCAGTTAATAATTCGTTTTGAACTGATTGTTTTTTTAAAGATTGTAATATAAATTTTTTTTTGTACTTTCATCGATATTCTTTGAAAATGTATTCTCGGGAGTAGAGATGATTAACTCACTCTTGTATTGGGATAATTTTCGATTATTGTAAGCTGAAAAATCATAAGGTACAAAAAAAATTTTTTTTTTTAATTTTTTGTGTAATTACGTTTGTTTCTTCGGTGGAAACTTTCCGTTCTCTCGTATAAATTGCATTGTTGAATGAACTTTTTTCGAAAAAAACTAAAAAAACTAAAAAACTACTGAACGAAAGTGGACCAAAATCTAATCAGCTCTAAGTTACAGCGGGGCACATCGATTGCATCATTCATCATCCTGATCGCGTTGTTACTTTTTCTGAAAACGTTAACGAAAAATTTGATTACATAGAAACGGACATACGCACACACACACACATACGGACATTTTGATAAAAATAGTCTAAAATGACTCCAATGACCATGAAACGTGAAGATCTGCTAAAAAATCGATTTTCGATTTTCGGGGTCATTACAATAACTTCCCTATAAAATCGGGAAGTTAATAAAATAAAGATAAAAGATAAAAGTCTGCTCTATCGCGTGGTATAGTTCGATTTTCCGCTGGACCCTAATTTTTTGAGATAAATTCGAAAATATCCGCAAAAATTGGTGCAAAAGTGGTGTCTCTCCGTCTTCAATCATTATTTAAACATGTTTAAACAATCATAATGTATTAATATTGGATATTGCTGTATTCGGGAAAGTCTACAGAATCTTTTGCTGTAAAGAACAATTCAATATCTTTTATATTAATATCACAATATTTGTTTAAAGTTGAAAAATATGTCTTTTTTTAAAACTCCATTTTCTCAAAAAGTGGACGTATAAGAAAAAAATGAAAAACAGATTCGGAATCAGCGCGGAAAACTCTATAAGAATGGCATAGTGGGAATCGAAATACTTTTTGGCTGTTGGACAGTGTTATTTTATTACAAGCATTACTGATCATAAGACTACGGATTTTTATGCGAAATGAAAATTATGTCCATTAATTGCAGGAGACAAGAACCATACGGGAGTTGATTACTCTTCTTTAGAATTTTACTAAAAATAGGTTGTAAACAATGTGTGTGGATTGATATTCTGAAATTCTTCTAGTCCTTCTTCTGTTTCGAATAACGCCCCTTTTATTTTTCTATCATAAATGCATAATATCCACAGTCTACTGATAACATACATGCTTCACCTTTGTTTTGATGATATCATTTCATTGAATCCTTGGTAATGGACGTAACCATCTTTATCAAAGCGAACGGAAGTAGCATTTGACTAACGGACAGAGGTGTTGGGTGGCAACATTGATATACTAGAATAAATTATTTATGGAATTCCCAAGGGCAGAGGATGCATTTTTTCTGTCTAGTTCGATGTGTTTGCATTATCACACACACACAGAGTATATTGTTAACACTATCAAATCTTCTCCCCCGTATTTCACGCTTATAAAACGACCGCACATCATTTTCCCTGAAACACTTCGCAAAAAGTACGACTGGTTGGTTCTTCGTTGAATCGACTTTGCTTTTGCGAAGATCGGCCTCAGTTACGTTCCGAAAATGATTCGGATTTTGATCTTGTAAGTAGAAGTTCTAATTATTATTAAATCCGGCCCTCCGAAATGTTCTTTCAATTCTCTATAATTTTTATAATTATAATTCGATCATTTTCAATCGTGTTCATATCCACATTACATTTTCAACCACCTTTGAAAGTAAGCTAACAAGTCGATAAGTTGTCAGCTAAAAATTCTAATGCATTACTTAGAGTAAATATCATGGTTTAAAATATTTAAGAATTATAGAGTGCGAAGTGTTCGAAGAGCTGTAAATTTACTAATATTTTTCGCAGCCTGCATGCAATTAATAATATAATTATAATTCGATCATTTTCAATCGTGTTCATATCCACATTACATTTTCAACCACCTTTGAAAGTAAGCTAACAAGTCGATAAATTGTCAGCTAAAAATTCTAATGCATTCCTTAGAGTAAATATTATGGTTTAAAAAATTTAAGAATTATAGAGCGCGAAGTGTTCGAAGAGCTGTAAATTTACTAATATTTTTCGCGGCCTGCATACAATTAATAATATAATTATTGTTTAACGTAAGTTTGTAATATTCTTTTTCTAGAGCGTCCCTAGGCGCTGTTGCAAGTGCTACTCCGTTTTTCTCAGACTACCCTCTTGGTTTGGAAAGTTTGTTCGCGAGAAAACGCGAAGCTATCGATGCAAATGAGGAGAAGCAGAGCACGGTATGCGACTCCGAAGCGTGCAAGTTGATCGGTAAGTTCTTTCGAGTCCGTCAAGAAGTAAGATAATGATACTTTCATTATTTTCTTGATATGTTATTTATTTATATTTCTTTGTACTCGGAAGTTTTATACATAATGTTTTCTTCGAAACAGCTAAATTAATCAAGGAAGGTATTGACGAGTCTGTTGATCCTTGTGACGATTTTTACCAATATGCATGTGGGAAGTGGGATCAGAAAAATCCTGTTCCGGAAAATGAAACTACTTGGAGTTTGTGGGACATGGTCGACAACAGAGTTCGTAATCAAGTGAAAGGTTTGTGTCTCCGTTTCAATCAAATATTGGTGCTCAACTATGTGCGAGTTTAATATCCTGTGAAGAAGTTTTACGAATTTTACTTACACTGGTATTAAACTCTATCTGCTGTATGCAATGCACACTTTTTCCAGGCAATCTGCAGACAATACACCACAATGTTATCATGAATATTTAACATTTTCAGGCCTTATTGAATCTCCAATTGAATCAAATGACCTATTTGCCGTGAAACTGGCAAAGAAGTGGTACCAGACTTGCAAAAACGAAGGTATTTAATCAAATGTCATTAGTTATATTTGTTCAACGTTGTATTTTGAATATTAGGACCTTGAATAAGTTCTCGCTGTTTCTTCAAAGATGGTAGTAGCAGTACCCCGTTTGTGGAATTTCGAATGGTAACACACATGCAAGGCAGTAGTGTATCTAACCTTAAATTTCAGTGTATGGTAGTTCACTTTAGTGTAAACAAAGTAATTTTTTCTTAGTTCTGAAAATGTCTACTTTTGTGCCAAATAAAGCGTATTTGCGGGGAATTTTATTGCACTACTTTATTCAAAAGAAATCTGCAGCTGAAGCACATAGAATTCTTGTTGAGACTTATGGTGACGATGCTTTGTCGGATACGACATGCAGAGACTGGTTTCGACGCTTCAAAAATAATGAATTTGAACTTGAGGATAAAGAACGTTCTGGCGCACCAAAAAAATTTGAAGACGAAAAGTTGGAGGAATTACTCGAATATACTATACTATATCTATTATGTTTTGAATGAAATGTTTTTGTTCCTTATAATTTAAATAAATCTTTTATTTTGTAAAAAGAAACAGCGAGAACTTATTCAAGTTCCTAATACATTGAATACATATACTGCAAAGGCAAACGTTATCGTTAAGTTATTGTCTTTATAGAAAGAGGCGGACCCGAAGAACTTGAGCCAATCGTAGCAACATTGTGGAGGCATGGGGGTTGGCCGCTGATAATGGAGCAAGGGGAATGGGACGAACGCGTATACAACTGGCAAATAGTTGACGATCACTTTGCTCGTTTAACGGGAATGAGTACTTTCTACGACATATTCTTCGCTGAGCTAGATTATGACGCCAACAAAACATTAATCGTATGATCACAGTCCATGTATAGAACAATGTTAACACTTTACCTACCGGAAGCCTATTAACAGGATTTTCAATAATTTTGCTGTACCCAAAGAAAGCATAGAAATTTTCTTTTTCATTGCAATCTTAAATGAAACTATTAGATGACGTTATCAAGGGTGTCATGTTAGTTCATAATGAAAATTGCTGTTACTATTGAGGGTTCCATTAAAAAGTGTTCACCGGTCGGCAATGTGTTAACCATTCGAACTTTTCCAGGATTGCAAGGATGCGGGATGCGCCTTCTTATTTCTCGACAATTCAAAGAGTTTTTCAGTAGTCAAAAGCGCTAGATAAAAGATCAATCTAGCGCGCGGTCGCCCTCAAAAGTCCTATTTTTACGTTTACCAGGCGTAATTTTCTTCATTCGACGGCATGTAGCTATCGCAGCTTTATGAAAATAGGTACATGTGCAGCTTCATGCTTCCAAACAATGCAAATTACGTCTTGTAAACGTAAAAATAGGACTTTTAAAGGCGACTACGGCCTAGATTGATCTTTTATCTAGCGTTTTTCACTACTGAAAACTAACTCAACACAACTGTAAAATAAGAAAGCGCATTTCGCAATCTTGCTATCCTGGAAACGAGGGTCTACTACCCCCTTAAATCTACACTAAATGTTGTAATTTTTTATCGTGTTTATACTCGCTATTTCTTAACATTCCAGTTGGATACACCCCATTTGCTAGTCGGTATATACAAACTTCTTCCGGAGCCCTACGAAGGCGCGGACGCCAGCGACGAGAACAACGAGAGTGGAGAGGGTAGTCAAGAGAATGGTAGCAAAGAGAAGATCCCTAAAACTGGCGAAGACGAGGAGGATGACGACGAGGACGAAGGGATCGAGGAAGACAATGAACCAGAAGACGAGGAAAAAGAAGAATCGCAAGCGAGACGAGTGTCGAGAAGACGGAGCCACAAGAGATTGGGGCACAGTAAACGATCGAGCAGTAAACGCAGTGTAGGAAGGAAGCACCATGGAATTCATCTTAGAAGAAGGCCGAAGAGGAACGTTATTCAGGAGATTGTTTTCCATAAGGTACGAAGCGTGAAGAAACGCGCTAAACACGGAGTTCAGCAAAAGTCGCGGAAGACCGGCAGAAAATCATCGAGACATAGACACTTACCTATGGCTGTCCAGAAGAAGTCTTCTACGGGAAAGAATGATATGAAACGTAGTGAAAAAATCAATAACGGAAATGTGAAATCGGCGAACAAGAAGAAGCATGTGGTACACAAGAAGAGGGCGACGAACGATGAAGAGAATGAAGGGGTGCGAAGGAAGAACAGAAACCATCATCAGGGACATGAAAGGAGGTCGATCCACGGAAGTCATCAAGATAAGCAGAGGAGACTCGGTCGTCATAGAGTCCATCACGCAGCGAGGAAGATGGAAGATAAGGAGACCGACGAAGCTCCGAATGATAATGACAATGAAAACGAAGATAATATCAGCGGCAATGAAGTTGACACTGGCAGCAACGAGGATGATGATAATACCAACGATGAAGAGAGTGGCAACGATGATGATAATGAAAACGAAGAAGGGAATGAAAACGAAGAAGGGAATGACGATGGCGAAGGCGATGAAGACGAGGAAGAGGATGATGAAGAAGAGGATGAAAAGACTGTAGAAGAACTTACGGAGATATACCAGAAATATATTGTTTCGGTGGCGGAAGCATTCGCGAAGGTCAGAGGCGTAGAAATTCCGCGTAAAAAGTTGGAGAAAGATGTGGACGACCTCATCAAATTCGCGATTAAAGTGGGCGAGGTAAATAAATTGATTAACTTCGATTCATAGATGACTGTTTTCTCAGAAACTGACCGAAATTGTTTATCATTACTTCTTAGGCTGCAACAAGTGACTTTGAGCTGGAAAACATGACACTTAGTGAATTCCAGGAATGGTATGACAGTTTAGGACATACTAAAAGGAACAGCAAGGTGAGAATCTCGCAATGAAACGCGCGTATAAAATGGCGGCGTGACGCTTGTAGCAAACGAAACTTTCTTTATTTAAATATTTAGGTAAACTGGGAAAGGAAGGTGTTGAAACTGTTTTCCGAAGCAGGATTGGAGCCCGAGGATGATTTAAATCTTACGATGCCGTGTACCGCGTATTTCGAAAAACTTCATGATATACTCGAGGAAACACCGGCTAATGTAATCGGTAAAATCATGAAAGATTGATCTACTATTGACCATCTACCCGATTTATTCACTGAAAGCAGCTTCGCCGAATAACATCGTTGTTTGTTTGCTATAGTTAATTACATTCACTGGAGCTACGTCAATACAATAGGATACCTTTCATCTCCAATAATAAAAGAATTAGCGGAAGATTGGAACCCCATACGTGCATCAGACAAGTAAATTCTAATAACTAGACTGCGGATCTTCATGCAAAATAAAAATTGTCTGCATCGATTACAATACAAACCAAAGGAACCAAATAAAAAATTCTTTCTTCTTTTAATTATCTTATTAAGCTAATGCATAAAATCCGCAGTTTGTTAATAATATTTCAAAATTAGAAAAATATTACAAAGTTATTTGTATTTCATCTTTTCACAGGGAGAATATGTGCATGAATGTGGAGCTGTCTGACGTAATAGGGTACGAATATACCAAAAAACATTTCCCGGCAAAGCTGGAGAGAATGGTAAATGATTTTTCCACATTTTTTTTCGTAACTCTCGTATTCCTATCTACTCTTCGAATAGTTCTTATTCACTGAATTTTCAAACAATTAAAAACCGGCAGATAGATCATTACTAGACTGCGGATCTTTATGCAAAATAAAAATATTTTGCATTGACTGTGGGAAGCAGCAGGATTAAGATAAAATCGATTTCATCTCTTAATAACTTTGTTACGTCAAAAACAACATTACAATATTCTTGAATTTTTCTAAACTATTACTGTTTCATATTTCACCCAACTAATTTCTTCATAAAAGCATAAAGATCCGCAGTCTAATCATTACACATGCTGTATATGATTTGTTGACGCTGTAGGCCAGGGACATGATCGACGACATTCAAAAGGAAGTTGAATACCAGATCAAGGAGTCCACATGGTTGGATGACAATACGAAGCATTTCATTTTGGATAAACTGGTGCATTTGGAACATCTTGTTGGTTCTCCCGATTGGTACCAAAATGCTACAATGGTTCAACGATACTTCCAAGGGGTAGCTAACTTGCCTTTCCAATAACAATTCATTTCATGAGAACTATCCACCGCAATTAAACTAAATTTTCATTCTCGTATACTGCGTAAAAATAAATTACTCTCGGAGAATCTATTTGTTATTCATTAATGCTTTATTAATATGAGATTGAAGCTTGTTTGACAAGCAATAGTTACTTTATTAAAATAAAATACAGCAGATTAGTCCTTGATTTAATGTTGCAGCTCACGATTGGTACATCTTACTATGAAAATATAGTGAACTATATCAGATACATGAGGTGGAAACAATTTCGAAGTGCATTCTTCCCAGACGAGTATCCATCGTAAGATTTAATTTAGTAATTTGAACAACCATATTGTGATTGAATATTTTATAACTATATATTTTTGTAGACTATCTATGGATCCGCTAATGGTAAACGCGTTTTTCATGCCAACAGAAAATGTTATAGGTTTGTACACTTTACTATTACGTACAGTGGCTCACGAAAGTATTCGAACGCCCTTTAAAACAGAATAACATTTTTATAATTAAAAAAAAAATTATAATTTAAAAAATTAATAATGAAAAATAATTAAATATAAAAATAAAAAATTAAAAACAAAATATAAAAATATTAAATAATTAAAAATAATAATTTACAAAGTTATTAGGGCCATTAATGAAAATTTAAAATATATGTTTCGTAGATCTACGTTAGTTATACACATGCTGAAAATTTCATCGAAATCGGTTGACGCAGGAAAAAACGACACGCATCGAAAGATGTACGATTTCGTGGATTTTAAGCAGAAACTGATCAAAAATCGTGTAAAACTACGATTTTCAACATTTTTAATCGCTCGTAGCTCGTGTGTATGTTAATCGATTTTGACGAAATTTTCAGCTTGTGTATAACTAAACATAGATCTACAAAACATATATTTAAAGGGTCCCTAATAATAAGGGCCCTAATAAAACAGTTAAAAAAATGACTTTTTTATTTTTGCATGTAACTTTGTAAATTATAATTTCTTGGAAAATCTTTTTTGCATATCATTTCATAAACCAGTGCTTCTAATTGATTATAAAAAATCAGATCGTTTGTTACAATTATAAAAAAGTTATTCTGTTTTAAAGGGCGTTCGAATACTTTCGTGAGCTACGGTATATTTATGAAAAGTCTGTGTATACAATCAAATTCAATGAATTCTGAAAAAATAATTCTCAGAAAGTAAGGTACCATATTTCATTATTTGAAAGTAAAATAAATTTTTTTTGTTTAATGCAGCAATATCTGCCGCTGATCTCCAAAACCCCTTCTTCGATGCGAACAGACCATGGTAAATAATTTGCGCATGTAATTTCTATATTCTGGTATTTATGGCTTTTACGATCTCACTTCTATATTGTTTTACTATACATTTTGTAGTAGAATGTGTAATTAAAATAATGAAATGTTAATAATGACACTTTTAATGCAGGAATGCAAACTTTGGCATCATTGGAAGCATAATAGCCCACGAAGTAAATCACGGCTTCGACGATAGTGGCAAGTTAAATTTCTTTTAGAACACATACATGTTGTATGGAACATTTATAATGTACAATCAATCAATATATTGTTTTGTAGGCCATTTATATGATCGCACAGGCAAGCCTACGGAATGGTTATCTGCAATGGCGTCGGCTTACAATAAAAGAGCAGAATGCTTCGTTCGTCAATTTAACAATTATGATATTGTAAAGGGGGACAATTTCAGAGTTAAGGTAAATGTTTCAGCATTTATTTTATAGAAGCCACGTCGTCCTTTCCTTCTTTTCCTTAATAAATTTAATAGCATATTATTAACACTAAACCTACTAGGAGGGGTGGTCAAATGACCCATTTTAGATTTTTTATTTGACAATTATTGAAATTGTAAAGGTATTTTCATAGAAACTTATTGAATATATTTTTTGACTCCAGTATATATTACGGTAAACATCGCACAAAATATAAATAAATTTAATCTTGTTATTTTTATAATACTATACACATCGGTCACTTTTGATGGTCGGTAGGTTTAGTGTTAATAAATGCATAAAATCCGCAATCTAGTTATTGTATAAGTTATTAATACATATAATAAGTTGTATATAATAATAAGTTATTAATATAAGTTATTAATAATAATCTTACATGTGTTTGGATAATTTTTAGAATTACGGTAACCAAACAGCAGGCGAAAATATCGCTGATACAATGGGTATGGAGGCTGTATTTAGAGCTTATCATCGAAGATTAAGAGCATGCAAGAATCCAGATCCGGCATTACCAGGACTAGAGAAATACAACAACAACCAAACCTTCTTCCTGTCTTATGCAAGCGTAAGACTTTGATATTTTTTAAATAACAGTTTAAATAACGGTAAGCTTCTTTCTCAATTACTATATATTTAAAATTGATTTACAGTTGTGGTGTGAAGCCCAGGACCCAGAATACCTGAAGAGAAGCGCGAAGTATGATGTACACAGTCCCGGACGTCTTAGGGTGATCGGTTCAGTATCAAATATGGACGGTTTTGCTAAATCCTTCAATTGCCCTGCAGGTAGTCCTATGAATCCCGAAAAGAAATGCAACATATGGCTGTAGTTTAAATAATTTCGAAACTGTCGATTAAAGCCATGTCCCTGATTTGCCCTTATTATCGTTGTGTTTAGACTGCGAACTTTATACATTTATGAGAAAAATGAGTAGATAAAATATAAAACAGTCGAAGAGGATTTGACGAGTTCGAAGAATTTCAATATATTATATTATGAACTTACAAAAATTATTCAAGGGAAAACGAAGTTTCTATTTGACTCCTATCTTCTAGAATTAAAAAATATTTTATTTTGCATAAAGATCCGCAGTCTAGTGATGACGAATTTATCCACGAAAAAGAAAATATGTAGAGGAATTACAACTCTGAATTATAAATACAAATAATTGAGAGTAATCGCAAAATACATTTTGAATATAATAAAACTTGATGCTCATAGTCCACTCTGTTGTTTATTACCTATTCCATTACAAACTAGTACTTACAAATAGTTTATCGCTGTAGGAAGTTGTTTACGAAGTATCCGCATAATTTATAATTAAGATCAAATTTTATTTTATAAGATACACGATTTTCAAGAGCTTATCATGGATTTTTCAATGAGTCTGACGAAGCATAGATTGTACATTACCGCAGAAATTGGATTTATACCATATTCGGCAGTGATTCAAGTTCTCAATGTCAAATTCTTCAATCGATAAATTGGTCTTGACCTTAGTTTTTCCATTCTCAAGTGTATCCCTTTCTATTCGCCACAATTACGTTTTATCGAACGAAACCGCTTGGAATTCAATATTACAAGAATGACGAAGGATTTGTAACATCAACTTCAAGGTAACTTCGATTTGCTTCGTAAGTAGATGGTACAAACAATTTGCGAACCTTCGCGCAGGTAAAAGTAAGAAGAAAATCCTGTTGTTTGTTCTCCTTAATTGTAGGTACAATTAAAACACGTAGGTACGTGTCACTGGTATAACTTCACTGTAGAAAAGTCAGTGAGAGACCCTCGTCCAGAGATGTTGCTCAACGTGTGATTATAGAAATTAACAGTTCTGCACTCGAAACTGCAGCGGACGCATTAATAGGAATAGTCTCATTTCTTCATCGGCAAGTATGCTATGTATCGATGGCCCCAGCAATACCGATTCCATAGGAGGCTACGGTGTCCACGCATGGGAATTTGTACTATTAGTCCTAACAAGGGAACATATTCAGATGCGAAAATCCGATTTTGATGAAACTTGTGAGAGTTTATAGTTCTTTGAAAAATATTTGACACGTATTTTTTTATCGGCAACCATCCACTTTGAAGGGGTGAAAACAGCCCTCAAAGTTGGGGGTCAAAACCTATTTTTTTTAAGATTTCTCGGAAACCAGTGGTCCACAAAATTTGAATTTTTTTTTTAAATTGTGTGTTTTTCAATGGGAAATGTATTCGCGCAAGAAAATTTTAACAAGAGTTTAACAAAAGTTTAACAAAAAAAATAAAATTTTTAATATATTGTTTAAAGAAAAAACTTTTGTTAAAATTTTCTTGCGCGAATACATTTCCCATTGAAAAACACACAATTAAAAAAAAAATTAAAATTTTTTCGACCTCTGGTTTCCGAGATATCTCAAAATATATGGTTTTGACCCCAACTTTGAGAGCTGTTCTCACCCCTTCAAAGTGGATGGTTGCCGATAAAAAAATACACGTGTCAAATATTTTTCAAAGAACTATAAACTCCCATAAGTTTCATCAAAATCGGATTTTCGCATCTGAATATGTTCCCTTGTAAGATTAATTGTTCGGGAAGAAGCATCGCATATACGATATTCTTCAGAGTTTCATTTCAGTCTGTTCAGACTGCGGATCTTTATGGAAAATAAAAATTGTCTTCTTTCAATTGCAAGACACGGAAGCCATATAAAACTTTCTTTCTATTTTCAACAATTTTAATAAATTGAGAATAACATACGGGCGTTGTTAAATTGTCTTAATATTTTTACTGTTTTAAATTATATTCACTACATTATTCATGAGGTTTAAGTATGTTAAAAAATGTGCTAGTTATTATACAGGGTCCGGCACCTATAACAGGTCACCAGAATAGCTCGCTTGCTTTTGAAGATAGAAAAAAAAGGATCAGACCAAACTTACTTGATATCGAGGGGCTCGTAATCTGATGTTATTAATTTTTTTATAGGTGGAGACGTCAAGGAGATATGAAGGTCAACTCTGTTTTTTTAAATGGAACGGTATGGTTTTTTTTGTTTACATTCTGATAGTGTATTTCAAGACGAATACAATGACCTATTATGAAGGTCATTCAAGGTCACGCAAGGTCAACTGCAATAGAAAATAAAATGTCTAAAAACAATGATACTCACTAAGAAAAACTAAGAAACTCGTAGTCTAGTTATATTATTACCGTTCGTTATGTTTTTAACAATAAAATTAATAGATTAACTATATTATTGTTAAAAATTACATACTTGTTTTAGGTAGGTACGAACTTTTAATGCAATTGCAAGAATATTCATATTTGGATAGTATTTAAGTACTATACTATGTGAGTTGCTATGCGTCAGGTGACACGTCCCAATAACTTTAAACAATCATCATTTCCAAAATCGAATCGGTTCGGATATGATTTTTGTGGGGATACGTAGAGGAAGGTCTAATGAAAATGATCTGATTTATCCGATTAGGTCCAGTTAGGTCCTCTAAAAGATACACCTTGCAAATTCTAAGAAAGTATATAGATTTTATGCATTTCATTAAATATTAATTTTTAATACATTGCGAGCAACCATCCTCAACTAACAGCGTTGATTGTTACCGCAAAGGACTGTTTTTCATTTACACAAAAGACCCAGAAGAAATATTAAATAGGGTAATCAGAACACTTCGATGAAAAGAAGCAATTTTTCGCTGAAAAATACTGGATCCCAAATGTCTATCTTTGTCAATTTATATTAACTACAGTTTTTGTGAACGAACATTAATTTTTTCAGCTTCGATGTTGATGGACATTTAGGAAGCAATACAAAATTAGAAATCGATATGAGAAAGTCGACTCTTTCGTGAAGTGTCACTTTTCCCGATACAGCCCGCTGTGCGGCAGTTGTGCGTTAAATGCCGTGTAAAAGTAAGAATTCCGATAAAATCTCGGCGGTCTAATAATTGCAATTATCGTCGTCATCATCATCATCATCATCATCATTATCATCGTATTTGCGAGCAGGTGAAAAACGATTCTCGTGTCATCGGACCGCGGAAAACGAAACGAGACGAAACGGGACGAAATGAAGAGGAGCGCGTAGCCAGAGATCGCCGGCAATAAGTTACCGGCGTTATATCAAAAGCGTAAGCGCCTAACCGCGCATTGCATCGTTAACGGCGCGGATGTTGCAATTCGGTGAGACAGTTGTAGATCGATGTAGGGACAGTAAATTAGATCGGGCAAAAGAACATTACCTAACTGTAGCACGAGCGCTCATCTTCAGGCCACCAACACTTTCACAGATCAAATAGAGAGAGAGAGAGCGAGAGAGAGAGAGAGAAAGAGGGAGAAGTGGTGAAACTCCTCCGATTATGCCGGCGCAGCGTATCGAACAGGTATACATCGCGGCGTCTGCTCGGCCAGAGAAAGCACGCTCTGATTCATCGGAATAAATGGCCGCCGTTTAGAACGGATGCACCCCATTATAATGTGCATATTCACCGATAAAACTATCACTCTCGACGATCGCTCGTGATATCGTGATAACGTGCGCGGAATTGCTAAATTGCGAGACCTCCTCTTCTTCAGTCGCCATCTTGATCTCCGTCGCATAAATAGCGTATGCTATTCCTCCAAAAAATGTCCCACAGATTTCTCAATTCGGTAGAATTCGGTATTTTACAATTCGATTGGAACGAACGAATCGATTATGCTTATAGATACAGTGGCTGCGAAGTGTATTTAAAAATTAAATTCCAGATTTTTGAAAAATTTTTAGTATATTTAAAATTCAAACTATTATGATTTTGTAGAATGGGAGCGCGTGACAATAAACCTGGACTCGTTATAAATATTGAAGCCTTTATCTTTACACGCCATCGTTTAGTTTTGCATAATATAGCGGCTGGGAAACTGACGACACGTTGTTTCTTGGGAACGTTACAGATTGGAACGTCTCGAAAAGCATTGGAAACTTTTTCTTGTGACCGAATCTATCATAGACTTGAAGATTGAGGACTCTTTGCAACGACTCCCTAAAACTTGATAGACGATCTTGTTTAGTCGTTTTATCGAGCTTCGAATGAAAGGTGTACCGCCATTTTTACAATAATTAAGTACACCACGCAAGGGTTCCGCTCGATCGAATTTGTTCCTCATTTTGTTCTGTAAAAAAGCAAAAAAGAATTACGCGATACATTGTAAAGGGAAAGCTCCACCCTTCAGATCTATGTATGGTAGATTATCAGTTATGAAAAAATTTTCTGTGAAAAATATAAATATAAAAAACAGAAAGTATTAGCTAATAAACATATAGACAGCAATATTATTTACGGAAGTGCGGTATGAAATTTTAGCGCGGACGGAGCAACTTCGATTGCAAACAATTAATCATAGAGATAAAGTAAATATATGGTTAGAGCCAAATTATTTCATTAACCGGGGAAGTATTTATTATAACGAATCAATCACAGCACGAGAGAAAGATGAAATTCATGGTGCATTTAAAAGATAGAAACGATTAGGGGAATTGCGTTTTGCGGAGGAAAGCATGCACGATATAATGAGTATAATAAATTGCTTGTTTGAGGCGAGCCGAGATGTCACGGTGAAACAATCGAACTGCATAAAACTGCAAAAGCTGTACACGCACGTAAGGCAGAGCAATAGCTTTACGCAACGGTTATCTCCGAAACTAATTTGCTATCTTTCCTTGTTGACGCTCCGCCGAGGAGATAATCATCGGAAAAACTATTAAGTAAGCCCCCTCGAGTTAATTTAGCAATTCGTAATTTCATTTACTCCCGCTCATTTACTATTCTCCAAGAGAAAATGGGCATGCTTGTTGTCTTTCTACGGCAAGCCCGATAAGCATTTATCTCTCGGTGTGTCGTAAAATACGTCACAAAAGTAATGAATCAACCTTTATTTCATAATACCTTAAGTGAAATGTAATACTACGTAAATTTTGAACTGCAGAGTGCAAATTTCTTATAGTCCACAAATATAATTAACCTTTTAGGGACGAACGTCATCACATTGACTGCATCGTAACTGTGCTATTTTTCTATGATTCAATTCCTAACGTTGCAAGCAAATTATGTAATCTCGGGTACATGATAAAATATTAGTGTATATCTTCCATTTTTCCACCCAGCACTCAAGACTTTGATGTGCATGATCTACTTCTCCGAGTATATTAATAATATATTAATAATAAGATTAATAATAAGAGATTAATAATAAGAGTATATTAATAATAATATATTCTTTAATATTTTAAGAAAATCTTTGTCCGCAAAGGGTTAACCTCTCACCACTACTTCGTGTTAAAGTTTATTGAAACCTCGACGTGAGAGACATCCTCTAATAATCATGAAATCACAGTCTACTGATCGGTAAACGACGGTCATCGCTGATTTGACAAGCGAATACTAATTTCACTCGAAATTTCGAGGAAATTCCGGTCCAGGTTTTCCCGGGACGCGATGCATCAACGTCGTCGTCCGAAGAGAATCGTCTTTATCAAGTGTAAACCAGAGTGTTCGCCCCCGGTCATTTATTAAATCTGAATGCTTTCGCGGCGCGGCGGTGCGATGTTGCGCGATGCGATTTATGCAGTCGGGATTCATCCGTGTCTCGTAACGCGCGAGCAGCGTAACTTTAGCCCGAGCATAATAAAAGCGGACATACTAACCGCGATACAATCGGAACTGTATCTAAAACCGATTAAGACGAATTTCAGGATTCGCGAACACTATAAATCTCCGGTTGTGAACAAAAATAAAAACGGTCCATGGTGCCGTGTGTCCGCTATTTCACTCGTGTACGATGAGCTGCTGATACAATAAACCCGTGACGCAATCTTGCATAATGTATCCCTATCTTAACCAACATCCCACGTTGCCACCACCTGTATTCAGCACGAGTTCACTGATTGCACAAACTCTCTGCATCCAGGATGCGAGCGTGTGTACACGTTGGACAGTTGAATCCGTGTGTCTGCGTGCCCTACTAATTCCGTGACGCGACAGTTCTTCGTCGTCTTCTTCTTCTTCTTCTTCTTCTTCTTCGTCCGCTTCCGTTTTTTTCTATTTCGGGAGTAATTAAACAAATCAGGCTTAATTAGTCGGGCTAAATTAATTAACTTCACGCGGAGATGATGGACACGCGGAAATTCATTGTCGCACGCTTTCTATGGGATTACCTCTAGACATTGAAATATTAAGATGACAAGCGATACGTAATCCGTGCACGCTTATAGATTTATAGCGCGCTTTGTCGTACAAAATGGATCGATTTTCCGTATTATACTTGACGGTGAGAGGCGTAGAGCTCGGCGATCCTTAATAAAGATATGAAAACAAATATTATCACAGAAAAGTAACATTCATTTGATCTTCTTTTGGGAAGTAAGGAGATCCACCCTCTGCATGGGCGATAAAATATTATACCTACGCAAAATAATATAAAAATTATTATGAAAAATGACATGGAAACTTGTAATCTATCCACGATCGGCAATTTCACATGCACCAATCCCAATACGCTGCTGCATCTCGACTACAGTCACGATTATTAGTACAGTCAGTACAGTTACTCCTAGGAGGTGAGCGGAGTGCAGGGGGGCACGTAGAAGGTCCCCTTTTTCGGTTCTCCGCTTATATCTCGGACACTATGTGTCCTAGCCATAAGACCATTCTATACAAAATTAAAGCTGACAATATGTGCCACAAGATTTATTCGATTCAGTTTTTCGCTATCTCGCATAGTTTCCGAAATAGCCGCGCTCAAAGTTCACTTTGGTATTATTTGTTCGAGTTAGTGTCTTTGCTTCAATTTCAACTTCACTTTCAACACTTCAATTTCAACTTCAATTTCAATTTCAACTTCAATTCCAACTTCACTTTTTCAGTTTCCACTCCCATTTTCCACCTTCCTTTTTCAGTTCCCGCTCCCATTTTCCAGTTTCAACATCAATTTTTCAGTTTCAACATCAATTTCTCAATTTCAACTTCAATTCCAACATCAATTTTTCAATTTCAAAACCTCATTTTCAACTTTCCTTTTGCAGTTTTCATTCCCATTTTCCAGTTTCAACATCAATTCTTCAAATTCCACTCAATTTCAACTTCACTTTTTCAATTTCCACTTCCATTTTTCAGTTTCAACATCAATTTCTCAATTTCAACTTCAATTTTTCAAGTTCAACTTTAATTTTCCAATTTCAACCTCAATTTTTCGATTTTATCTTCAATTTCAAAACTTCATTTTCAACTTCAATTTCAATTTCAACTTTAATTTTTCAATTTCGACTTCAAGTTTTCAATTTCCACTTCAATTTTTGAGTTTCAACATCAATTTCTCAATTTCAACTTCAATTTTTCAGTTTTAACATCAATTTCTCAAATTCAACTTCAATTTTTCAATTTCAACTTCAAATGCACGTAGAAGGTTCCCCTTTTCTTTTTTCAAAATTAAAGGTGACAAAATTTGCCATAAGATTGACTGCATTCAGTTTTTCACTATCTCGCATAGTTTCCGAGATATCCGCGGTCAAAGTTCACTAATTGTGCTGAAGAGTTAGCTAGTCAAATAAGGCAAGAATTTCTTTCTCACAATGAGTGAACTTTGAGCGCGGATATCTCGGAAACTATGCAAGATAGCGTAAAACTGAATCGAAGCAATCTTATGGCACATATTGTTAGCTTTAATTTTGTATAGAATGGTCTATTGGCTAGGACACATAGTTTCCGAGATATAAGCGAAAACCGGAAAAGAAGACCTTCTACGTGCCCCCCTGCACCCCGCTCACCTCCTAGGAGTGGGGACTTTTAGTATGTTTACTTCTTAACTAGTCCAAACAAAGTCCCAAAGTTAAAAATTGTTCCTTCCATTTCCCTCTACCCCCCCCCCCCCCCTACGAGCATTCATTGACTGGACTATATGTGTCTAAATGGAAGATAAGAAGAAGATAACAAGTTACTGGTAATAGTTCAGTGGGTTGTTTCACACTAGAAGCAATGATTGAAAATCATCGAAAATATGCAAACTAATATTATCACAGAAAAGTAACATTCATTTGATCTTCTTTGGGGAAGTAAGAAGATCCACCCTCTGCGTGGACGATAAAATATTATACCTACGCAAAAAAAAATATAGAAGTTATTATGAAAAATGCAGTGGAGTAACCGGTAGTTCCTATAGGAATTTCAGTTAATTAAGAGACAGCGACGTGACGTTGCGTAATTTTAATAAAACTCGTTGAATCTCTTCATTCGGTCCTCTCGCTGATGCAGCCTGGTCCATAATCCGATGCTAAAGTATATGATTAAAATGCATCGAATCGACATACGATCGGGATTCACGTATGTACATTTTAAGCAGCGATGGTCTAAACCCCTTCGTGCATCGGTGACGTGTGCATTCGCAAAAAAAAAAGAGCCATGGATGAGAAAGTCTCGCCGGCAGAAAGCATACCGGTTGCCTTAACCGTACGGGACATAATAGGTTTAATTGCCATCTCTCCTTTTCCAGTCCTCCCCACGCACGAATTACGCGGTCTTATCTTTTTATAGGTTGTTTCGGATCGTCTCGTGTACGTAAATGGCGGAGTTTTTACCACTGAATGTTAAGGGGACGATATATCTTATTTCGTGAATAATGGCAGATAGTTGAAGGCTTCGATATCTCCATTCTAGACGACCGAGGCGAACACTTTTAAGGGATTCTTCTATTCTGGAGGTGTGGAATTGAAACGATTTTAAACGAAAGCTAACGATAACGTTCTCTTATTAAACTAATGTCGCGATAACAACTCAAATTACTTTGATTAAATTAGTCGTAACCTTGATAATGCACGCAAGTTAAAGAATATGTACGCATCTGCTCAAAATAACATATACTATCATTATTTAATTTTAAACAGAATGGAATTGTTCCCATAAAAATAAAAATAAACACATAAAAAATAAAATAAACATAAAAATAAAATATACATAAATATACATAAATAGACATAAAAATAAAATAAAACGGAGCGAAGAAGAATGAAAACAATTAATTATAATTATATTCAGAAGAAATTATTAAGACAGTTCTGTAGTTATAAATTTCGTAGACAATTATGGTACATTTTGTTTTAGTTAATTGTGCTTGTAGTTGTGTGCTTTACCTGAATTAATTTCCTCCGCCAGTGATCATTCTTGTTTTCACACGACTCGTTTACAACCAACGGAAAGCAATTATGTCTCGACAGGCAAATCAAAAGAAATTGGTATTACTAAGAGATAATAGCGAAACGCTGATCCCCGGCGTTATACATTGCGGAGGATCATCAAGTTGAAAGTATAAGCATATTACGCTACGTGGAAATTGGACTGTATCAAATCCGTGACATTCATGTCGAAGGCTACTTATCGCTTGCGAAATTAAATGGATGATCGAAAAGAGCGAAGTATTTTGAGGGCAAGTGGCCATTAACGCTCGTTAAAGATATACCAGTCATATTTCCTTACACAATGGTTTAACCTCAGACGCTATAATTCGATAAAAATAAAAGATTACATTGACGCGAGGCTTTCTTAACTGGAACAAATATTTTGTCGACATTATCGTTCTCATTGTACATTTGGTAACATCGTGTAATATCATCTTTTACTATATCGCGCCGCTTCGCGCGAAGAAATTCAATGAAAATCATTTTTGTTTTCTACAATTAAATGTATTTCTTTATTCACTTTAAATATTTATTCAACAACCTGCACGTTTTATTGTCTAATTCAGTTATTTACCTGTCTGTAAAATAGATTCATGTGTCCGAACGAAACAAATTGCTGAAACTTTGAAATAGATTGAAATCTAGCTTTGTTTTTTAAGTAAATAGAAATCCAGTGAGAATATGATGTGTTAACAATTTTGTCATTGTATCCTCACTCTGACATACTTAGAAACTTGTACACTATTGAAAGATAAGAAGATAACAAGTTACAGGTAATAGTTCAGTGGATTTTTTTCACACCAGAGCTGTTTTTATATACAAATATTCGGCTACTCGATACACTTATTATCAGTCGAAATGGCTTTAAAACACTCCCGTTTTAAAAAACAAGAACGAGTTTGCGTAAAGCATTAACACTAAACCTACCACTGCCGGTTAAATGTCAGGTTTCATATTTTTTATTTTACAACTACAGTAGAATCTCATTTAATCAGCTTGATCGGGAGACAAACAGCCCGGATAAATTAAGGTCCGATGGATAATCGAGACCCGAGGGAAATAATTAAAAGGTGCATTATATTCCAAAATTAATTTCTTATTTTTGAAAATTTATTTCCCTTCATAAAATAATCCTATATATATTTATTATATATATATATATATAATAAAAATAGTCCTACTGTATTAAAGTTATACAGCTACTTCTACAGGAAATGTTTAAATAAATTTCTATACTCCCAGCACATACTGTGATAAAAATTGTACACTATCCAAGTAAATACAGTCTTGTCAGTTTTGTAAGGTAACACATTTATAAGGAAAATCAACCCTTAGTACCTCGAGCATTTTCCAATGCCATCAACAAAATCAACTTTTATAACAAAGCTATTGAGAACCCAACCTAAGAATTTATTCTATACTTTCTGAGAAAGCATGAATAAAAATAGAGCTAATAGCTATACGCGTTGCCCTGGAAAGAATAAGCGACTTACCTACGTTCATAGAGACTTCTTTACTAATTATACCTATTTTTCTAATTTACAATATTACAAAAATCGATTTTTGTTCACCGTCAGATCGTTTCGTTTCACTGCGCGCCGGCAGATCTCAATTGAAATCGCCGAGCTACCAATAGATCACCGCGCCCGTTCAATCATCGGCCGACGAAGCCCGCGTGGCCCAACATTCCGTCCGCTAATTATGTAGTTATCCCGTAATTAGCAAGCCGGCCGAGCAATTGCCCAATGTCTCTATTCACCGGCATATATCACGGAAGAGCCGCGGATGCGTCGAACAATTTCGTGAAAGTCCGAATGCGAAGAAAAGACGAGCAGCGTATTAATCAAGCCGGTTAACGAAAACGAACGGTCGAAGTTTGCGATCCTTAGAAGGCCCGTAGTCCTTACGGGAGTCTTGTATCCTTCTTCGGTCCGCTCGATCGTCCAAACGAAGAAGAAAGAAACGAGACGAAACGATACGATACGATACGATACGATACGATACGATACGGTACGATACGATACCAGAAGAAAGAGAAGGATAGAGGGGGAGGGAGCGAAGAAAGAGAAGGAGAAGCAACCACGATGCTCTCGAAGTTAATGATGCGCCGCATTGCGTTACAATATAGGATTCGTAACCCGTGAAATATGGAACGAACTCGTACACTAGGTGGCTGTTGCCTGCGGTCCCACTCTTCTTCACCATTACCACCGTCACCGGCCGATTCAACACCACCGTGACACAGTTACACGGTGCCTCACCGGTAAATCCTGGCCGCGCGTTGCACCAAACCGTGATCTAGAAACACGGATGAATCTCAGGGATATATAAAGCGGATTAGAAGCAAACTTTGTCATTCCCTCGACACCGTGCCACGGTGGAAGAAGGTGTGTAAACAGTCAAGGTAGTCGTTGTAAAGGAGCGCAACACCGGCCACCTAAGAGGCGAACATCACGGTAGCTCGCGTGATCCCCCGGCTTCGTCTCACCTTCTCAAGGATACAGCCGAACAACAAACAATAAGGACCACGGGAACGGTCGAGGTTTTATTGTTTCGACGGGACACAGTTCACCGACATGTCTAAGGTGAGAAAACATCGGGGCATCCGCGTGCGCAAAGGAAATTATATCTGTCGCAACTGATAACCATCGGAACAGAGGATGAAGCTTGCGGCGGCGAAGGATTGTCTGCGCGGCAGAAATGTCGTCGTGGTAACACGTACGTTTCGAAACCGAGGCCCCGGGATTGTGCTGGTTCCCCGAACGCAATCCTAATCTTTTCAATTTCGGATCCGGCGTTGACTAGATCGTCGACCAGATCGGGGAAAATCCAGACAACTAAACAGTGTTCACCGTTTCCGTTTGAACCTCTAAATCTTGTGATAACTCGACTGCGGATTTTATGCATCTATAACAAAAATGGGTACATATAATTCGAAGCAGTGGACATGTTAAAAATAGTTAAGGACATCGATGTATTAGTTTCAGCTTAAGGCGGTAGTATACCCTCGGATTGTAACTAGAAAGGGACTAGAATCTTACTAGATGTTGGGTTGAAAATATGGGTTTGCGCGCTTCGGTTGTTTGACCTTATTTGAGCAAATTTTGGGCTGGGTGAGAACGGTTCATGATTTTATCGAGATTATGTTTATGTCTAATAATATGAGGGCCCAAAGTAGAATAAAAATCTAGAAAAAAAACCGCAGATTTCAATACATGTTTCTGTCTCTAAAAGACTTTTTTGACTTATATGATGACCAGAGCGCAGTGTGATGAAGCTTCCTCTTTAGAATGAGCCCTCACCCAGCCCAAAATCTGCTCAAATAAGGTCAAACAACCGAAGCGCGCAAACTCATGTTTTCGACCCAACATCTAGTAAGATTCTAGTCCCTTTCTAGTTACAATCCGAGAGTATACTACCGCCTTAATAATTGAAAGAAGAATACAATTTTTATTTGACTCCTGTGTTCTGCGATCAATGCGAACATTTTATATTTTGCATAGAGATATCCGCAGTCTAGTGATAACAATCGATACCCATAAAAGAATTTTCATAGGAATGTATACACGCTCTTGTATCTACAGGCTTAAAAAGGCTATCAACTTTGAGGATGAAACACATATTGCCCTTCGTAGGGTAATTGTTCCAGTAATCAGTTAAGCGTTGTTATAACATGGGGACAAATGTTTATATAATAATTTGTTAGTAGACATTTATTTTTGAGTAACTTCTTTCCAGGATGGTTGGTTGTTAGGTAGGGACTGAAATAAGCTACTCTATGTATATTGCGGACTATTTGGAAAAGGGATTATTTTGAAAAAATTTATTCGATTTTAAATAGCCTTAACTGCATATGAAGTTTTGCTCAGACGTTGTTATTTCATTGTTGCGCGAGTTTCATGATTTAATGTAACCCGTGCTACGTCAAAACGATGGTTGATTTTACGCGGACAAAATTAATCGAGAGCGTAAAGCATGATCTCGTTCGAAAAAATCAAATTTCAAAATTCATCAAGCACTCGGTGCTTTTGGAGAGTTCCGTGTGACGTCTGACTATTGTTCGCTAGTTCTACTTGTAGTATCGCAGTGTCTGTATTTCGTCGGCCTCTGTATTTTCGGTATCTTCATTTATTTATATATTTGTGGAATCTATAGGGGGCTAGATTTTCGAAAATAATGTCAACCAGAAAGTAATACAGACTGTTAACAAATTACGTATTAATTCAATATTACATTTGATTTTAAGTCTGCATTGACGAGGTCTGTACATCGTGCTAACTCGGAAGAATGTTTCAAAATTGATTGCATACGGTTCATTATTAACTCATCATTAACACTTTACCTACCGGAAGCCGATTAATAGGATTTTTAATAACTGTGCAGCACCAAAGGAAAGCTTTGAAATTTTCTTTTACATTGCGATCTTAAATGGAACTACTAGATGACGTTATTGAGGGGGACTTGTTAGTTCACAATGAAAATTGATGTTGCTATTGAAGGTTCCATTAAAAAGTGTTTAGTCATGTACCATGGATTTTTCAAAATTATGCAATGATCACCGGTCGGTAATGTGTTAAGTTATTATGTCAAAATCAACAAGGGATTGTGGAAACATCTGTAAAGCTATGTCCACACCGAGTGGCCTGCATTTTTATCGTATTAAGAAAGCAATTGAGAAGCAAAGAGCGACAAAAACTGGCTCGATATCTATGCATATTTATCGAATGTATATCGATTTAACAAATAAAAAACATAAAGATCGAAATATTTTTTGTTTGTTGACTTATTGTTAGACCGCTATTATAATATCACCGGCATAATTACGAAACTTGCAGATCGCGTTAGCAGTGTTCATCGTGGCCCTCAGCCTGGTGCGCTCGGAGCCTCCAGTGAACTCGTATTTGCCACCTGGAGGCGGTGGTCCAGGAGGTGGCAGCGGCGGAGGTGGCGGAGGTGGTGGAGGTCCTTCGAGCAGTTATGGGCCACCCGGTTTCGACGGTCAGAACGGCATCGGTGGTAGCAGTGGTGGCGGCAACGGTTTGTCGAACAGTTACGGAGTGCCGACTGGTGGAAGCAACGGTTACAATGGCGGCGGTTCTGGCAATGGGAGGCCGGGTTCGAACGGCGGAAGGAACGGTGGTGGTGGCGGTGGTGGTGGTGGTGGTGGCAGAGGAAACGGTTTCGGAGGCGGCGGCCCACCGTCGAGCTCTTATGGAACACCATCGAACGGTTTCGGCGGAAACGGTGGTTCTGGGAACGGCAGGCCATCGAGCAGTTACGGAGCACCTGGTGGAGGAAACGGATTCGGTGGTGGAAACGGTGGAGCTGGCAAAGGCGGGTTCAATGGGGGACCATCGAGTAGCTATGGGCCACCGGAAGGTGGGAACGGTTTTGGCGGCGGCAATGGCGGTGGCAATGGCGGCGGCCCTCCTTCCGGTCTTTACGGGCCACCTGGCAGAAACGGAAACGGGGGAGGAAATGGCGGTAACGGTGGTCGGCCATCGAGCAACTACGGTCCGCCAGATAGCAACAATGGAAATGGGAGGCCGTCGGGGCTTTATGGCCCACCTGGCAGGAATGGAAACGGTGGTGGAAATGGTGGTAATGGTGGCAATGGTGGATACCCGTCCGGAGGACCGAACGGAGGGAATGGTGGAGGTAGCAGGGGAAATGGTGGATACCCGTCTGGAGGACCAAACGGAAACGGAAACGGTAACGGTAACGGTGGATACCCGTCCGGAGGGCCCGGTGGAAACGGGAATGGAAATGGAAATGGCAATGGCAATGGCGGTTATTCGTCTGGAAGACCTGGTGGGAATGGAAATGGTAACGGTGGCTATCCCTCTGGTGGGCCCGGTGGTAACGGAAATGGTAATGGTGGTTATCCTTCTGGTGGACCCGGTGGAAACGAAGGCTACCCCTCCGGAGGACCGGGTGGAAACGGAAACGGGAATGGCAATGGCAATGGCGGTGGTTACGGAAGCAATGGGGACGAGGAAAGTAACGTGAGTGAACGTTTCACAAAACCTAATTTATTTTTAAACAAACATTTTCTAATATTCGCTGTGAATATATGCAAGTGCGCTTCAAAGATACTCCTCAATACAGTCCTTCTATTTTAAATTAAATAATCTATGAGGTTACTACTTTTAAAAAATAACAGCAAAGCATTATGAAAGTGCATAAGATGCTAGTTTTATTACAAATACTTCATAAAGAATAGTTTCCTACCGGAGAGATATACTGTTCACAATTACTATCCGAACTGTGAAAACATTTTTAATACTTCTGTTTCACGATAGTGAAGTTCATGAGAGTTCCTTTTAGTATCAAAAGGAATGATAGTGACAGGAAATTAAATCAGTTGAATATTGTTGTATAAAATTATATCCTGCCAGAAGGAAACCATTTTGAAGAATTCCTACTAGATATTGATATAATATGAATATCCAAAGACTTGAATATTTACGTAAAGAAACATTAGTCTGCGGATCTTTGTGTACTTATGGAATCATAAAAACGTTTCAATAAGAATACGCTAGGAAATCTAGAATTACGAAGTATGTTCTCTCAAAACCGCAAACTGCCGTAGACATCGTCCGCAGGCTAATTATTGCAACTCATTCTAAACTCTTCCTCAAGAAACCAATATGAATGTGAAGGTCAAATGTAATTATTCTCTACCGAATGCTATAATGTAAAGTTAAAAGTTTATCTGTTGCGTGAATTTTGGCTGAATGACAATAAAATTAACGTCTAAGTAAATGTCAGTCGGGAAAATGGAGATTAATGATCTAGGAGCCGGCAAAGTACGAATTCTCTTATGAGGTGAAGGACGAGCAGTCCGGTGCAGATTACGGACACACGGAGACCCGAGATGGCGATCGCGCGCAAGGAGAATTCAACGTTCTGCTTCCTGACGGAAGGAAGCAGATCATTGAATACGAGGCCGATCAAGATGGATTTAAACCACAGATTAGATACGAGGGCGAAGCAAACAACGGAGGATACGGTTCCGGTGGACCCGGTGGAAACGGTGGAAGTGATTTCGGTGGCAATGGCTACCCAAGTGGCGGTCCAAACGGGAACGGTAACGGAAACGGAAACGGCGGCAATGGTAACGGTTATCCGTCAGGAGGACCAGGCGGCAACGGTGGTGGATCTGATTTTGGCAATGGTAAATGAAGCAATTCCTTCTCTAATTTAACACTAAACCTACCATCAGCGGTTAAAATGACCGTTTCTAGATTTTTTATTTCACAAGTATTGATTATTATTTCATAAGAATATAAGATTATTTCATAAGAAATGAGTGTATAGATAGCTCTAGTAGAGCACATATTACAATAGAAGCCGTACAAAGTCTAAATAAAATCAAACTTGTCATTTATATAAGGGAACATGTACCAGTTATTTTTAAGGCTCGGTATAGGTTTAGTGTTAAACTATACAGTTTCGTAGATTCTAAGAAAAATAATGAGTAGACTACGGATCTTTATGCAGAATAAAAATTGTCTGCATCAATTGCGAGAAACAAAAGACAAAAGACACTCGTTAATCGCATCAACTCCTGTTGGAGTTGAAGAACGCTTTTTGAACTAAAAATTTAATCGTATTATTCTGGTTCTTACTAGACTGGTTCCTTTAACTAGAATATTAAAATGTAAATCATTTGCTTTCACTTATTTCCCAACGATTTAACTTTTCTTCAGTCTTTTCATTTAAGTTAATGTTTGCCGTTTGTAGAAATCGGCCATGCTCTAATCGATTTTTAAGCATTTAACATTTATTATACATCGCGTTATGTTTTTGAATTCTGTTTATTATTTTTTTACCTCTTACGGTTCGTTTTGATGTTTGCTTATCCCAATTCCGCAAAATCTTTTAAGTCTCAATTGATTAAGAATGCATTTATAAGCGAAGTTCCCATTCACGATTGTTTCCTTAGTATTGACACATAATAATAATAATCATTTTTCCTTTTGTGGAAGGCGGATATCCATCTGGTGGACCAGGCGGCAGAAACGGAAACGGTGGCAACGGTAACGGCGGATATCCGTCTGGAAGTGGTGGCGACGCCGCTGCCAATGGAGGATACCAATATTAAATATTTAATTAGGCGTAGTGTGGTATATATATACACATATGTATGTATATTTATGTATATTTGTATGTATATTTATATATACATATATGTATATCGCGTGTATTACGAAAAGGGAATGCATAGGGCAACATTCTTCATAATACATAGAATAATCTTCGTCTGAAACAGAAGAAACGTGGCTGTCAATAATGATCGCAGGTGACAACTTGAACCGCAACGATTCTCTCTCTATCGATGTTGAATGTACTCGGTCATTCAGTCTCCGGTTCAACAACTACGATAAGGAGGAGACGATTGTTCGCTTGAACGTAAAAGAGAATAAACTTTGAGAAGTCCACGTTTTGTTTTTTTTCAGACGTGGTTTTCATACTATATAGTACTATTATAGCATAAATGGAAAATTTATTTATACGATACACATGAACACCTCACAGTCGATGTTTAGGAACGAACGATACTTTTGGCGATTATGATTGCATACGATTATGGTGACGTGTACTTAATATACGTTGCAGTACAGTATCGACGGTATCGTTCGAATCATTTAGCGATTGCAGCGTTACTTGACTGTCTCACTAACGCATTCTTTTAATATTTATATAAAAAAAAAGAATCTCATACACTGATTGGTTACTTTGACATATGTTCGTTGTTCAAGTACGTGAATACCATTTTTGTATGCATTAAACAATTGCATTTTCCTTTTTGCATCTCTAATATATCTACCAGTTCATAACCATGATCAAATGTACGCTAATTTTTAACGTTTGTTAAGATATTGTATTTATTTACTATTTATCATACTATGTATATTTCGATGATGTTTAAAATGTAGCTGTTGAAACGAACGTCCGCATAAATAAATACTGCGGTAGGCCATAATGTGTTCAATCTTTCACTCACACCTTTACGACACAAGTCATTTACTTACAACCTATATTATATCTCCCTGTGAATACACGTCGCCAAATGTTCTTAGATTCCTTAGAACTACTAACAAATAGACCGCGGAATATGCACACAGTATTAACTGATAAAAGTTGAAAATAGATGATCATCAAAATGGATGATTTATTTTACTTTTAAATTACATGTTCGTTCAACTTGATACATGCAAAGAAAGAAAAATAATATTTATTAATATTATTTATTTAATAAAACTAGTTTATTATCAAGTGATATTTGAGTGTATTAAATCTGCTATGGCTTTCTGTCTAAGCGTATATAATTTCTTCACCCACTTGTCAAACCTTGCTTCTTGGTCAAGCATTATCTGGAAAAAAAAAGTGAACATGTAAATACAAAATATTATAGATGTTGAATTAAATTTAACTATAGAAGAAAATTAATTACCGATGAATGAAAAATACTTTCTGATCCAGACGAAATATCAGCTACTGCTGGAACTTGTATGGTATCTGCCGTAATGTCTATCACAATATTTTTGAACTTTCTTTCTTTTGTATTAGAAGATGAAAATTGCTTGGGTGTAAAACCATCCGCATTTATTTCATCTAATACACATTCTTTAAAACGTGGTTCAATTGGAAAGTCATCTGCAAATCAAATTTTATTGCATTTATTGATATGAGATAACGATTGATACTGACAACATATGACAATACAAAGCACTTTCAATGAATTGTATATGTACAAGTATTGCATAATGGAGATAATGTAATAATAATAATAATGATTAAAATAATATTTTAAATCTATCACTTATACCTTTTATGACTACTACATTCTTAGATTTCTCAGCAACAGTAGTTTTCACATTGGACTGTGAACTGCTCGAACAACTGCTCGACTTCTCTCTTGATATTGATCTTACTTTTCTCTTTGAGCGATCCAATGATCGTGATTTAGAACGATACCTATGCCTTTCTCTGCCTTTTGAATTACTATTCCTGGAGCTTTTGTAACTCTTTTGACTGCGCTCTCTATCTCTTCCTCTGCTTCTGGAATGGGAACGATGTCTACGCTTTGTTTTCGAATGTTTAGATGATCTTCTTCTATGCGATGATGAATCACTGGAATCGGAACTAGATGATCTGAAAAACAAAGTATAGTCCTAAGGTCCCAAATTTAATACTTTGGCACTTCGCATCATTTTAAAAACGTATAAACTGTCAACATTCATGAGTTATCTATAAATTAATTTTTGTACCCGTTTCTTTGATATGTTACTTACCTAGATCTTCGACTACGTCTTTTTCGATATCTACTGTTATTATCTGAATCTGATTCACTAGAATACCTTGCCATAACTGTCAAAGATCCCTTTGTTTACCGTATAGGTTAAGCAGAATATTGTTGGTAAACTAAATAGTATCAGGACCTTGAATAAGTTCTCGCTGTTTCTTCAAAGATGGCAGTAGCAGTACCCCGTTCGTGGAATTTCGAATGGTAACACACATGCAAGGCAGTAGTGTATCTATCTTACATTTCAGTGTACGGTAGCACCCTTAGACCAAAGTATATATGGTCTAAGAGTGACACGAACTCCCATAAGACTGCGATAGGTCTATCCTTATATCTCGTCCGTCCTACCTTCGACCATATATATATACTTATATATATGGTCTAAGGGTGGACCTATCACCAAATGTATTTTTTCGGCCATCTTTGCTGAGGCCACATGGCCTCTTTTTCTTGTCATTTCCTGTATTACCAACTCAGTTTTGGAGCCCCAGGCAGGATCTCGTCGGGTCTGCTGACAGCTTTCTTAGTGGCTAGTGGTAGCACAGACGAGGTAAAAATTGAAAAAAAATTAAAATTGAAATTCTACGTAATTCCTAAACTCACCACTCTAAATTGTAGAGGGCATACGAAAACCTCTGGTTTTTTACACAGTCGGTAATTCATAGCGTGGACACGAAGTCCCATAAGATGATAGGTCTATCCTTATAACTCGTCGGTGATGGTAGTTCACTTTAGTGTAAACAAAGTAATTTTTTCTTAGTTCTGAAAATGTCTACTTTTGTGTGGCAGTTGACATTGGTGCAAAGGAAAATGTCTCTTAGAATTATCTCAGGAACCTCCCATTTCCGGGAACGACACTTGTTCTGAGACACCCTGTATATCATTGATATACACGTAGATACGCTTTTATTACCTATGGTTCTGATAGGTCGCGCTGTAATCTGAGCAGTAATTAATACTTCTGACTTCTGATTGACGATTCCGCCGGGTATGAAAGATTTTCGAACTCGGTAGTTTTTAGTAAGTAACATAAACGTATTTATATTAGTTGATTTGAATTGTTTCGAGTATTAAGCAAAAATTGAATAAAGTTTAGGAAATACGTGGTCCATTCAAGAATGGGCCAGCACGTTTCGAGAACCGATTTCGAATGGATTTACACGGAAGAGCCGCATGCATCGCGTCGCAAAATAATTTTAGGTATGACTATTTAATGTTATTATATATGTGTCATTTTTATCACATAATTTATTTTATCTTTGTCCCGGTAATAACATTTGCATATATGCATTTGTACGCCGTAATTAAATCTATGTACACACTTGTATCCGAGATATGAGAAGCGATACTAATCTATGATAACAATTGTTCTTTTAATTGCAGAAAAATATCCACAAATCAAAAAACTGTTTGGATATGATCCAAACTTCAAATGGATAGTCACAGGACTAGTTTTAATTCAATTTGTATCCTTGTATTTTGTAAAGGATTTAAGTTATCCGATGCTCTTCCTGGTAGCATATTGTTTTGGAGGAGTAATTAATCATTCTTTGATGTTAGGTACGTATAAGCTTCGGTTAAGTTAATACCAGCGAGTATCAAGAATTTAATCAGCTGCAATGTACCTTGTGACTAATGCTGAGATAACTTGATGAGAAAATTAGTGTGATGGTTACCAAGATATCTGTCGTTCTATATGTAAGCTCTAATCAGTAGTAGGTCGGTGTAGGCTATAGCCGGGTTTGATGGTGAAATTTGCCCCAGCGGTATTTTAATCGGACTTGGACCATTCAATAGAGTACCTAAAAAAATCTATCTCTGCCAAGTTTCAGCCCCCTATCTCATCTGTAAGGGTAGTTATCGAGAAAAATCGAAAAACCAGTTTTTGACCCATTTTCCCTATTTATTGACAATTAAAAATTCTGAAAAAAATCTGACACATTTCAGATACCAAGCCACATATTAGGTATCATTTCCAGATTTTTCCTCTGCAAGCTCTTCTTGTAAAAGATGAAAAACACGAAAAAAATCGAAAAAATGCAGATTTCATATAGAAATCTAAAAGGTGCTACTCTAGATTTAATTTAGCAATGAGATATTATCAAAAGAATTATGCTCAATTTTTTTCAGATTTTTGCGAGTGGTGTGTCATAGTTAAAAAAAATAAAAACCGCTTTTTTCGGCGTTTTTCCTAAGTTGTACTAATATTTTCACAGCCATAAAAATATATTATGTGATATTAAACGTTCTTACGTTCAGAAAAACATCTCCCAGACTTTAAAACTTGCCTAATACGGAAACGATAATAATACTATGTACGATATATTCGAATATTTCGAAGGTGATTCCAACGGCGCCGGTTGGTGCAGCGGTCTCCAACTGCGGAACCGCTGAAGACTTTTTGGACCAGGTACGAATCTCGGTCAAGTCAATTTTTTTTTCTAAGTCTTTTTTTCTCTTCATATCTCATTGCTAAATTAAATCTAGAGTAGCACTTTTTAGATTTCTATATGAAATCTGCATTTTTTCGATTTTTTTCGTGTTTTTCATCTTTTACAAGAAGAGCTTGCAGCGGAAAAATCTGGAAATGATACCTAATATGTGGCTTGGTATCTGAAATGTGTCAGATTTTTTTCAGAATTTTTAATTGTCAATAAATAGGGAAAATGGGTCAAAAACTGGTTTTTCGATTTTTCTCGATAACTACCCTTACAGATGAGATAGGGGGCTGAAACTTGGCAGAGTTGGGTTATTTTGGGTACTCTATCGAATGGTCCAAGTCCGATTAAAATACCGCTGGGGGCAGATTTCACCATCAAACCCGGCTATAGCCTATAATATCATTTCCTATTAAAGGAGCTACTAGGAATTATCTAATAAGCACAATTGTTTTAGAAAATGTTTTACATTTTTGTAATATAATTTATTTTTATACTTCTTCAATCGGTAATATTATGTATCATTATATTTCAGCAATACACGAAATAGCCCATAATCTTGCCTTTGGACATTGCAGACCCAAGGCCAATAGATTATTTGGTTATTTTGCAAATTTACCTATAGGTTTACCAGTTTCTGTTAGTTTCAAAAAATATCATCTCATACATCATCGTGTGAGTACAAAAGCAAAGCGTGAATCGCTTGTAACAATTTATGAAATCGATAACTAATCTAACATGTAATTTATAGTATCAAGGAGACGAAGTATTAGATACCGATTTACCAACATTAGTAGAAGCCAAATTATTTTGTACAACATTTGGGAAATTCTGCTGGGTACTTCTACAACCATTTTTTTATGCGTTTAGACCCCTTGTTGTTTATCCATTGTTGCCCACTAACCTGGAATACATTAATTTAGCGATACAACTTACATTCGATGGGTTAATATGGTATTTATTTGGTAAGTGTAGAATCTAGATTGCAATAAAATTCAAAAACTGATACGATGAGTTTAATGCTAATAATTTCTAATGAATTACATAGGTGGGAAAGCTCTAGTTTATTTACTTTCTGGATCAGCATTGGCGATGGGTTTGCACCCTGTGGCTGGTCATTTCATATCTGAACATTACATGTACAAGAAAGGATTTGAAACATATAGTTACTACGGTCCATTAAATTGGATTACATTTAACGTTGGATATCATAACGAACATCATGATTTTCCTGCTGTTCCTGGTTCGAGATTACCAGAGGTAACTATATTTTTATTCATTGCAGAGTGTTCAATAAAAACTACATACGAATGTTCCTTGAATTTCACATTCATTTTCTATTTGCTTCAGGTGAGGAGAATAGCTTCAGAGTTTTATGATAATTTACCGCAACACAATTCTTGGACCTCTGTGCTATATGATTTTATTATGGATCCGGATATCGGACCCTATGCTAGAATAAAAAGGAAACATAAGGGACTTCCTTCGTAATTATTTATTTATACTAGAAAATTTTATAACTTCTAAAAATATACATAATATTTGGGTAACTTGATTAACATTGAGATTTTGAAATTATATATGCATTTTTAGTTTATCGAGTATTACGGCTAATTTATTTGATTATTTTCAGTATTACATGCTAAAGTGTGTGTAATCTTTATTATCAATTCCATTGGCGAATACAACTAATATCAAATATAAACATAATTCAAATTATGTGCTTTATTAAGTCGTAATGACTTTTTAAAGTTTTAGATAATATATTTTCAAATGAAAGCGTCTGCAAAATTCTAATAGTATTTGTTGCTTTATTTGTATTGCAATACTTCAACCGAAAGTGAAAGAAATCGAGATAGGAAGTATTTTATTTAATAATGCCTGTAAATATTTTAAATATACATATAATGAAATGAATGATATATATATATATATATATATATATATATATATATATATATATATGTGTGTGTAATAATTAAAGCATCAAACGTATGGCTTTGATATTTTGTAGGCAAGTGTCTACGATAGAAGCACAAGTTTCATTACATTTGTAAACTAGTCGTGTAATAATAAATTTTCTACTATGAGAACATTTAATTTAAATTCTTTTCAGAACCTTTGTTTTCGTAGGATTGTTCGATATGTATAGTATTTACATTCTAAAAACCTGCGCTTATACAAATTAAAGAAACTTTGAGAAAAAATTTTAAACCGGCGCCATAGACTAATTCTGCTTTAAATGTCTGTAGATAAAATAGATTTCTTCTTTACAAATAACAATAAATATACGGTGATGTGGCGGTTCATTTGAATTGTGAAAATTGAAGGAAAAGAAAATATTTTTATCCCCTATTCTATTTCCCCTGCTCTATTTCGACTTATCGTATTCATATATCTATATTATATAGACATGTAAATTATTCTCTGGTCCAGTGTTCTCTCTGTAATATATTTAATTATATTAACTTTAATTGATGTAAACGTGGTTGTTTATAGAATAGAATTTATTTCTTTTAAATGTAATTTTGTAATTTATATATATACTTCTTTTTTTACTTATATATTTATTCTGTTCCACACACAGTAGATTTTGAAACTCTTTTTCAAAAATTTATAATATTATTTTTCTTCCAATTTTGCATATTTGTGCGTCCTAGTGATGGGCATTATCGACTAAATTCAACTATCGACTAATTACTATTAATTATAATAAAAGTTATAAGGAACGCGTCAGCGGTCAGCGTCGATCAGTCGAGCAGGTAGTAACACGGACAGAGTAGAGGTACGCTGGTGTGTGTAGCGCGCGTGCAATCGAACAGGCACCAACACAGGCATGCGCGGTCGACACGGATACGACGGTATGTCAGGGAAGGGGAAACCAGCAGCTCAGGGGAACGGCCACTGATATATACCCAGATAGCACAGTCTGACAGAGCCTACCACCGGACAGTGATGGTAGATTCGTGGGCCGTGGGCCATTCCCCTGAGTCGCTGGTTTCCCCTTCCCTGACGTACCGTCGTATCC